>JAXQQM020092028.1:0-390032 GCA_034641835.2 Pinus albicaulis
ATTATCAGTGAATATTTTATGTGTTCTAAGTCATTTGAAATAAAATCTTTGAGGAAATAGGGTGTTCCCCGAATCTTAGATTTCATTTTAAAAGTTGTTTTGAAATCATTATTTGCTTAAAGTTGTGATTTGTAGAATTCATGGTTAGCCCTGTCTACCAAATAGCTCTTTATTGTTCAATTTGTGCTTTCAAATTCCCTTTGTTTGAGAATTAAACTTCTCTTTCCAAATCATTGATTTCCATCTCATTCCAAAACCAAAGGATCCTGCGGCCAAGTTAGATTTGCCCTCTGATATCCCATATCCATTGATGAGTATGTTATGACCTCTTCTTGACTCCATTGCCCAATGAACCAGATATTTCTCCGTTCTATATATCTTTCCTAGATCTTTTATGTTCTGCGGTATCAATCCAACCAAAAAAATAAAAAAACACCTGCACTTAATAACTAGTCTAAAATCCATATGCTAAGCACACAAGATAAACCTTTGCAAACAAACATTTGAGAGATCCCTCTTTGAGAACAGGAGGACTAGATCTTGGAACTCTAAAGATTGGTTATGATGTTGCCTTGTTTTTTGATTTTCCAAACTATCAAAACACGGGACACCAACATGTGGAAGTCTCATGATAATGTGGTATCACTCTTAAAGATGCAAGAGTGCTTCTGATTGGAGAATTTTCTCCATTCTCTCTTCCATGCAACAGTGGGTCATCTCCTGTTATGTCAACACTGTGATCCCTCCTTTGTTATGCCTTATTGTCTATCATCATATACACATGTTGCTCATGCTCTTCATGTGTAAGATCCTTGGGGCCTTCTTGCAAAGATACAAGAGTCCTCCTAGTGGAAGCAATTGCTTCATCTACATCTCCCAATAAAATTGGATCTCCTCCTATTTTCACAATGCTGGAGGATCTTCTATGCTCTTTCTCTCCCTTCTCCTCATCAATGGAGAATGCCTCATCATTAAGAGACACTTTCCCTTGATCTCTTCTTGAATAAGGAACCCTCATGTCTTCTCCTTGAGAAGAGAGTTCTTGTTGCAGTGGGGATTTTACCTTTGGAAAATCATGCAACAGATCTTCAACACCCTCAACAATGTTCATAAATGGAATTGGCTTTATGGATTCTTCCAACTCATGCAAAGATTCAGATTTATTGGGCTTGATTTTCTCTCCCAAATAAGTTTTAGGATGTCTTAAATCAAATCTTTTCACTAACCTCCTAGTGAACTTTTCATAAGAAGAGATATTTACACTTTTCAAGGAAGAAGACTCAAATAACCACCAGGCATAAGCCTTACCTTGAAGATGCAGCGCTGCTACTCTCATGCCTTCTTCTTCTTAAACTTGATGTATCTAGAAATATGTGTCTATCTTCCTTACCCAAGACTTGGTTGAGATCTCAGGCGATCCATCAAAAGTAGGTAGAGAGAATCTACCAAAAGTGTGGTGCATGCACCCTCTTATTCTACTGTAGTTGTTGGATCTTCTTTCTTATTTAAGTTGACAGAACTCTGGGAAACTTAGATGCTCCTTGAATCTCTTTGACTGAGACTCATCTTCTTGGAGATAATCACCAAGAGTTTCATCCTTTGGTGTTCCTCCTTCTACTTCTTCCTTTGTCAAGAAATTAGGCATGCTACAACATTGTAGATCAGATTGTGTGGCTGAATGATCACACACATAGTATGAAACACTGGGGCTTCCTTTATATGAAAATATTCTTGAGGGATCTGCATATCTTTCCCTCCTTATTCCCCATATTTCTCCTTTCAGCTCATGCGTAGCTTGAGAAAGAGTTTTAGAGAACTCTTCTCCTTTCATCCTTCTAGATAAAGGGGTTTCACCCTTGTTTTCTTTGTCTTCTATGTAATCAATTTTCTTTTGTCTTATTTTTAGATACCTCTTCTCTCTGTCAGTAAGAGGTTCTTCTTCTTCTGAAGACATATTGGCTTCTTACAAACTATTCCAAGATGATTGCTCTGATACCACTGTAATATCCCCAAATGGGAACAAACGGAAATATTAAACAATACTACAGAGAAATAACGCATTTCAGAAAATTAAGAGTAGGCGGCCAATATGGAGGCTCAAAAATGGCATTTACATCAGCAAATAAGATTTATATTGTGGCCCATAAGATTTAAATCAGAAATAGAAGACTTTTACATGAAGAAATCCTCAAAATTGAGGTGCTGCAACCATATATTATGATTGAATAAGCTTGACAACATTAATTTATTAGCTGAAAATAGCTATAGATTACACTTCAGATCTAGAGCATATTTGTGTACAAAAATTTAGATCTATATCATATTTGTAAACTAGATAGGCTCCTCTTCAAATGCCCCTAGGGGTTTTCAGCAAAAGGTGAAGTACATGGAGTAAATCTAAGATCTTATGCAACAGATCTGCAGAATGATTCAGAAATTCTGAAGCATATACAACAGTATTTAGATCAGATCTAAATATGACATGGAATAGATCTGGAATCCATGGATCTCCATAGTGAACGGAAAATCCCCAACACTAGAAATTCTCTCCTCCAAAAGTGTGCCAAAACACCCTGCAACTGTACCCTTGCAAATTACGCAATAATGGAATGAAAACTACATTGTAGGCTCTAGAAATGTTTGGCCTCAAGCCAAGATCTAAAATCAGTGCTCCAATCATCCAATACTCTCTTTCCAATGGGATAGAATCATTTCCCACTGAAAAGAGGCACTAAAATGGCCTAGATCTGAGTATATCTAGCCTCCACTTGCTGCAGCTTACAAAGACAACCAAATCCTCAACAAGATATGTGTTGTAGTTGGAAGCAGAGCTTGGCCAAATGCCTGATAGTGGACAAGAAATGAAAAACTCCTCCAAGAGCTACTAAAGTAAAGAGGTGGGATTCTCGATGAGGAACACCCAGTGCTAAAAAACACTATTCTCTGGTAAACAGCAAGGAGAATAAGAAATGTCTAAACAAACAAAATATTCAAAAATAACATAATCATCAACAACCTCCTCATGCTGTCCTCCTCTTCCCTTTATAAGATTGAGAGCTTGCAAAACCCTAAACCATCTAAATGAAATAGCTCTTTTCACATGAGCCACCTCCAACTAAAACTGTGTTGCACCTCAATGAAGATCACTCCTTCTACACAACGTTGTTGATTTGGTCATGGTTGACCTAGTCAAAACATTCTGCCCCTTTCACACCTAAGGGTGCTCATTTAGTTAGCCAGATATAGCCTTGTTCTCATGTGGCATTGATTTATTTTCTGTTTTAGGATTTTTTATTGTCCTCTTTTACACATTTATTCATACGACAAAAAAATGAAACAAAAATGAATATTCCCATTAGCTTGGGCTAATTTGGAATACTACATTTAAGACTATCATGATATGTTTTTACCTTGAAGTGCCTTCCCATTAGGTAAGGTCACCATTGATTTAGTGCATGTAGTGTTGCCAACATTTCCTTCTCGTAAATAGGTTTGTGTAAATACTTTCCTTTGATTGGATGAATTTCAGAAGCAATGGGCTTTTCTTCTTTCATTAAAATGACACAAATTCCATTTCTTGAGGCATCACATTCCACAATAGAGGTTTTCGTGAATTATGGAATAGCTAAGACCAATGCTTGACACATTACCTCTTTAAGATGTTCAAAAGCCTTAGCTTCTTTCGGAGTCCAAGAAAATGCATCTTTCTTTAGTAATGTTGTTAAAGGTACTGCAATTCTCCCATAATTATTAATAAAATTGTGATAATACCCTTTCAACCCGAGAAATACTCACAAATGCTTTATTGTTGTGGGTATTTTCCATTCCTTAATGGATTTAATTTTGTTTTGGTCTACCTTAACACCCTCATGAGATACAATACGACCCAGATATTCCTAATCCTGTACTCCAAAGAAACATTTGGAGGTTTTTGCATATAATTGTTTCTTCTCCAATAGTTTGAGCACCATCTCAACATGTTGAACATGATCCTTCCAAGACTTATTGTAGATTAGTATATCATCAAAAAATATTAACACAAATTTTCTAAGGAATGGTTTGAAAATGGAATTCACCAAACCTTGAAATGTACAAGGTGCATCAGTTAGGCCAAAAGTCATGACCAAAAATTCATAATGACCCTCACGAGTTCTAAATGTTGTTTTAAAAATTTCTTCAGTCTTCATCCTAAGTTGATGATATCCTGAATGAAGATCCAACTTGGTGAAGAAAATTTCTCCATGTAATTCATCCAATAATTCATCAATGACAGGAATAAGAAATTTATCTTTAATAGTGAGCTTGTTGAGCTCCCTATAATCTGGAAAAATGCACCACGATCCATCCTTATTGTGCACCAATACTACTGGAGCTAAAAAATAATTTTGAATAGGTTTGATTATACCGGCCTCTAGAATTTCTACAACCATATGTTTAATTTCACTCTTTTGGGCATAAGGATATCTATAAGAACTAATGTTTGGAGGAATACTTCCTTGAATAAAATGAATAGCATGATCATGATCATGAATAGGTGGAATGCCTTTGGGAGTGTCAAATACCTTGGAATTATTGTCCAAGACTTTTTGGAGATATGGAGAAATAGATGATTTTGATATTTAAACCTTTAGTGAGCATAATTTTGCAATTATGCGACGTTGTTATTCCTTTAGAAGATTTGGCATGCCATTAGAGATGATTATATTTCCTAGTTTCCCTGTGATACCCCTTAATTAAACTTCCTTTCCTTCCCAAAAAAAGTTCAAGAAAATTTCTTGAAAATTAAAATTTATCATACCCAAAGGTTGTAACCATTGGACTCCTAGTACAACATCATCACTGCCCATTGGAATGCAAAGAATTGGAATATTCAATACATATTCCCCCATGGTTAGCTTGATATTGTGGCATGTTCTAGAGAAATTTATCGTTCCTCTATTTGCAACCATCACTTGACATTCTAGTGCTAGGTATAAGAAGCAATTCAATTCCTTAGTTATCTTATAATGAATAAAATTATGGGTGCTACCTAAATCAATCAACATTATCACCTTTCTCTTCTTGATATATCCTTTTATATTGAGAGTTTGAGGAGTGGTAATTCCTACCAATGCATTACAAGATATGGTCATATTCATTTCTTCTTTCTATATGGTTGGTTCTTGGTTTATATCCTCTTCTTTTGAAGTTTCTTGTTCCTTTTCTCCCTCCTCTTCACAATATATGTAAAATAATTTCTCATCAACACACCTATGAATTTTAGTGTATTTTATATCATAATTGTAGAAAATCCCTTTTTATTTTTTTTTCTTCTAATTATTGTGGTGTCAATCTTGTAGGTTGTAGAAGGCTAGGAGTAGTAACAGTTCCTATCTATATAGTTGTGAGTGGTAGGATTCCTTGTTTCCATAATTTTTCTTTCATATTTTCTTTCCCACCTGAATGCCTTCTCCAATGAATAAGGTTCCAAAAGGCGAACCTCATGTTGTATATTATCATTTAAAGTCCCTATGAAGACGTCAATCCTATGCTCCTCTGGAATATCATTTACCCTTATATTCAATTTTTGGATGTCATCAATGTGCTCTGCCATTGAAACCTTTTGTTTGAGATCTATCAATTGGGTAAATAAAGTGTTTCTCTTTGTATCCTCATAATGTGCTATCATTTCCTCCATAAATATTGACCAAGTAACAAGTGTTTTACGAGAACAAATCCATCGATAACATACAAATTGATTGGGTTCTAAATATAAAGTTTCAATGTGTACTTTTTGTGTTTGTTGCACATTATGAAGTTAAAAATATTGCTCCATTTGTAGTATCCAGGTTACCAGATCCTTTGCATAAAAATTCCTCATATCGATCTTTGGAATGTGGTGTGTCTTAAACCCAACATTGGAGTCTCTAAAATCATGATTTGCATTCCTTTTGTTCTCATCATGAGTTTCATGGAATACCTTTTCACCATTAGGATGAATTTCTTCTAGCAACTTTGTCAAACCTTCCATGTCTTCTTTTAAACCATTTATGTCACCTTGTAAACCATCCATGTCAACTCTTATTTCTGTTTTTAAACCATCCATGTATCCTTTTAGTTCATCTTTGTTTTCTCTTTGTGAGAGAAAAATTTGTTGCACTTGGTCCCGTAATTTTGATATACCATGCTACAATTCTTCCTCTTCAAGCATCATAGTAGAGTTTTCTAAGGTCTTAATGGGTGTGGAATTATTTTTTTTGGGAGGAATTTGAGAACCCAATATTTATATATATGCTTCAATATGCCCTTGGAATCACTTCAAACAAAAGTTATGCAATTTAAAAAAACATACACGCCTTTTTCTTTCTTTCAGGAGCTTCATCTTGCAATGGTTGTAACTCTGCAATTTCGGATCTCCAAGATCTGAAGTTCAATCCTATTGTAGCCCTCTGAATTCTCTTTCCAATGCCACAAGTAAGACCAATATTGGATTGTTAAATATAGAGTTATGTCAAAGCTCCCATGATGACCTGATTATGGACTGGTTTAATAGAGATAAGTTGTACAAGATTCCATGTGTCATTGTTTCAACATTCGGCCCTGAAATTTCTAGAGGAAAAAATAACGTTTGTGAAATTTTGGACACTTTCTACAAAATTCAAATCTGATTCCTAAAACGAAATTTATGACTATTTTCCCTAGGTCGAGTGTTTGGGATGAAATTTTGGAGCTTGCAAAAACCCTAACTTCCTCAAATCACTTCTCTGAAAATATAGCAAACCAAGATATGAAATTTGTACACGAGGTTAACCAATATTTCAGAGGGAGTTGGGCTACCCCCTCAAGCTCAAGGATGTCATTTTCATTCCGAGCCTAGAGAAAAATCTCGTCTTTAGTAAATTTTTAGAAGACCGTGGTTATGATGTGATCTTCAGCAAAGGAAATTTATTGCTGAGACACATATCCACCAGACAGGTGAGGAAAATAGGAGTTCATGTAAAGAAATTTTACAAGCTAGATGTGGAATATTGCACTGCATTGAGCACAAAGGTAGAGAAGGTGCAGAGCTGCGATGTTGGTGAGATTTGGCATAGAATACTTGGCCATTTGCATCATGTCTCCCTGAAGATAATGAAACAGATTACCATAGGCCTTCCCAAAGGATTCAAGATGTATGCAAAGGATGTACTTTAGGAAAGTACACAAAATCCACTTTCCATGAGTGGGACAACAAAGTACATGCAATCCTGGAAAGGATCCACTCTAATGTATGTGGACCTTTCTTGACAGCGTCCACTGCCACGCACAAATACTTTTTCATTTTTATTGATGACTTCTCACTGAAGTGTTGGATCATATTCATGAGGAAGAAGGAGGAGACATTCTCCAAGTTTGTAGAGTTCAAGGCACTGGTAGAGAAATTAACAAGCAAGAAGGTGAAGGCTCTCGGGAGAGATAATGGAAGTGAGTATATGTTGAATGAGTTTAAAAAATTTTGTGAAAAAGAAGGCATTCAACAAGAGTTGACAAGACCCCACAACTCAAAACAAAAATGGGGTGGCTGAGAGAAAGAACCATAGCATTGTAGGAGCAGCGAGGGAAATTTTTCATGATCAAGGCCTAACTATACACTTATGGGCTGAAGCATGCAATACAATAGTGTATTTGCAGAACTTAAGTCCTCATCAGATATTTGGCATGATTACACCAGAGGAGGCTTTCTCAGGGAGGGTGTTGGATGTGTCGTACTTTTGGATTTTTGGAGCCTCTATCTATTGCCATGTCTCCAATATGCCATGAAGAAGATAGAGATGACATCATATATGGGGATGTTTGTGGGTTACATTGAAACTCCCCAAAACTACCATGTGTCCTTTCCATCCTTCAGATTGACAGTGGTGCGAAGGGATGTAAAATTTGACAAGGATAAATCGATGTGGTTCTATCTTGATAAGTAACTTCATATCCCACCAGAAGAGGAGATTTTATCTCCAAAGGAGGAGCCTCAAGAAGTTGTGGAGAAACAACAAATTGAGGAGTAGAGACTGGAGACAACCACTCAAGCAGAACCATCTAGATAAGGTAGGAAAATAACCATGGAAGCTGAGAGACTTGTGTAGGATGCGAGGGAGAATGTGGATGCTCCTTCAAATCAATGCAAGTAGAGAAGGCCACCATATCAGTACACTGGCTACATGGGCCATGGATCTGATGACTGAGATTGAAGAGACTGAGCCCTGCTCTTTCGAGGAAGTAGTAGAGAAACCTATATGGGTTGATGCAAGGTGCAGGAGTATGAATCCATTGTAAGAAACATTGTTTGGGAAGTGGTCCCAAGACCAAAAAATAAATATGTTGTGGGTTCAAGATGGATCTTCAAGGTGAAGCAAGCAGTAGACGAAAGCATAGAAAATTACAATGCCATATTTTTGGCCAAGGGGTACTCTTGGGTTGAAGAGATTGAATATGAGGAGACCTTTGCTCCTATAGCAAGGTACTCAATCATCATATCAGTTTTTTCTTTCGCTACGCAGATGGCATAGAAGATCCACCAGATGAATGCAAAAATAACATTCCTCAATGAAGTTATTGAGGAGGTGTATATCGAGTAACCAGAAGGCCTTGAGACTTTTGATTCAGATTCTCGTGTGTGCAGACTCAAGCAAGAATTGTACGGTCTCAAGCAAGCATCTTCTGCTTGGTACACCAATATCGATAACTATCTCACCAGTTTGGGCTTCACCAAAAGTGAGGTGGATGAAAACCTCTATCATATTTTGGTAGAAGGTAAATTGTTGATTATTGTCTTATATGTTGATGACTTGATTTTAATTGGTGATGAGCATCTAATTAGATATTGCAAGGAGGACCTTGCAAGAGAGTTTGAAATGAAGGACATGGGTTTGATGCACAACTTCCTTAGATTGGAAGTGTGGAAAGAATATGGGGATTTTTTTATCTCTCATGGTAAGTATTCCAATGAGATAATTCAAAGGTTCCGCATGGACAGATGCAAACCCATGGAGAATATTCTAGCAACCAATTGGAGGAAAGAGGATGCAATTTTAGGTGAGGAAGTGGATGTTATTGTTTTGGTGCATTGTCTTTATAATCTCTTTATGTGTTTCTTATTCTTAAAGTGTCACATTTATGGTTTTACATCCTCTTTTATGCATTTCTGCTAACATCATGGAAGAAAAGATCATGGATCAAATTTAGTTTGGTTGGAACTTGATGTATCAAAATATGTTCCAATCCATCCATACAAGGTAGGGGACATACATATGGATACAGTCACTCCAAAAATCCAACACCTCATATGAAAATTACTTAACCAACAAAATGTTGGGGGGGATGAAGCACTCACATGGATTAGAAAATTGATATTTGGAATGTAAACAATCCTGTAATTAATTTCATTGAATGTGCATTGCTAGTTTTACTATAGCCTCCATTGACCTCACAACATTTTAAAAAGGAAAAGGTTGTAAAAATAAGAGGGGAAAAGGAGTACGCCTTTGAATGTATAATATACCTAATGAGGAGCTCCAACATCAATTAGTATAACTTTAGACAATGTCAAGAAACTGAGTTGAAGTTTGGGCCTCATTGATCGTAGTTGTAATTCATTAGTCATAGTGTAAAAAAATGATCTATGCTAAGAGCCCACGATATTAAGCGTATAGGCTAACCTCAAAATTTGACAGAATTTAGAGATTAAAAAAACGCAAGCGTGTAGAAAGAGCCATGCTATCAAATTGCATACACATTCATAATTGATATGTAGATATATCATTGAAGCTCTTCTATTAATCGTCAAAATAAGAAAAATACATGATCTACCTCTACCAAGGATTAAGATATTGAGAAATATTGTGTGCCAAAGTTTAAAGGAGAATTGTAAAGGAAAAAAATATTTGCGAAGTAACTAAGATAAAAAAACAATGTTAACAATACGTATGTAGAAGTATTTATACAAAGGCACCAATACTTCGTTTTGAATAACAAGGATTGGTGCATGTAATTAGGAGTGCAAGAGTGGCCTACCTATGATTGTATATTTCTTCATTTAAAATAATTTAAAAAAAAAAATTAACTCGTTACACATCTAAATTTATTAATGTTAATAACTTTAAAATATATCTATTTCTCACTCACCATATAGAGGGAGTGTGTATTAATGGGGCCTAGTACAAGTACTTAAGAGCCAAAGTGTTATTTTCCCTTTCAAGATTTGTTTTTACAAATGATGTGTTAAATTTTAAAAAATATATCATTGTAATTGATTCATGTTATTTTATTAACTTGACCATACATCTTAAAAAATCCAATGTCAAAATTTATTCTCACAAGTCACATATTAAATTTTAATAAATATATTATTTTAATACCTTCAAATTTTGGTATTGACTTAATCTTGCATCTTCAAATCATGTTATTAACTTAACCTTATATCTAAAGAATTTAAATTTTACTTTAAATAACATTTTAAAATTAAAACAAGTCTAATATGTAGTGTTGTTGCTTAGTATCCACCTCTTATGCAAAAAGTAATTGATAGCAGAAGTATACAATTCCACCATGCATAAAAATCTTAATTTTTTTTTTAATTATTAAAATGATTTGCAAGGTGCCATTTTGTAAGCCACATTATAATAGTTTAGATATTCTTCAACCTTTGAATTTAGGTTTCTACTTTAGAATATTGAAACAAATTTTCAAAATAGTAAAAAAAAAATTGTTGAAGTTTTTAAGTAGGGAGATTTTTATAGTTGAATTCACAAAGTTAAGATTCAATAAGTGTTTAGTTAAAACAATGAAATTTATATTTTGCATTAAAAACATTGATAACAAAGATTTACGCACCAAATGGCATCAATTAGATTTTGTTAGCTGTCTATACTCTTAAATAACTAATGTATCTAAAAATGCTTAAAATTCTTTACCTTGCACTATTTGGCAACTTGATATTTCAAGGCCTTATATGACTCCTCTTGGGCCGCCAAATTACCATTCAATTTCACTCCACTTTCACCTTTCATCCTCATTTTATTACCTCATTTCATCACCTTGTCATTACCTAACCCTATACTTTCATTACAATATGGGTTTAAATTTTCATTTTCCAAAGTTATTAGTTTCGTGTAGTTAGAGATAATTTGTGATTAAAATTTATAAAAATAGCACATATTTGTTTATTCCTAAAGGTGGAATGAGTTTGGTGACATGTGTAAGCGGTTAGGAAGCTTCCAAGACATCTTTATGTGGCTTCCAAGATCCAATTTTGAATTCTCTTCAAGATTTGAAGGAGATTTGGGAATAGGGATCAACCATATCTCATGGAGGAAAATCATGGATAAATGGATATGTGTCTTATAATTAGCTAATTGGTTGAAAATTTTATGGATCTAAGGAGAGAATGGTGGATCTCCATTAATGAGGTAATTGCTTAAGTTTTTGTATAAATAGGAGATCCTTCTCCTCATTTGTTATTTAGAACTTTGTAATGTAAATTTGGGAAGTTTAGAGTCATGGAAGAAGATGTGAAATGATCATGTAATGATATAGATAGTAGTAGGATTATGGCATAGAGTTTGAGTATGTAGTTAGAGTTTTATTTGGAGATTGATGTAATTATTCTTTCATTTATACATAAAGTCATTTTGAGTGTGCCAATTTGAGTTTGAGTGTGTTTACCATGGTGTTGGTATGTTATTGAAGACTGGAGGGCCCCCATCACAACAAGCATACTTTGGTAGAGGTAACTTAGAATTTTGTTTTCATTATTTCTGACGCAGCCTAAGCCGCAGTTACCCACATTATGCATATAATATGTATGTCTCAGGAATTAAAATTCCTATATCAATTCTTTCATGACAAAAAAAACACTTTAGCAAACTATTCACCAAAATATTTTCCTCCACATATCCAAGGTTTAAACCCTTCATCATTCAACTCAAGCGGAATATTAACCATTAACTGATTTATTGAGAGGAAGCATTAGTCTTACCCTTATGCCTTTTTATTAGCAGAGTCTCATTCCTTCCAATGTTACCATAACTTTGTTAATTTTAATTATCTGCAAACATATAACATATACCGTCTTTGTGGTCACCGCTAAACCCAACCATTATCTAATATTCCAAAAATTTAGCCTCCAAGCTGAATGGAATATTATAGTTGTTTTATCACTAGGTCGGTAAATAAATCGGTGGGGAGGCCCATAAGTCTCTTAAGTAGCAACAAAAACACTCCTAATGTGAAAGGAGGAAGAATAAGCAGCAATATTAAGCACCTTTTGGTGTGAGCAAGGGCTGGATCATGTTGATTCAGTCAAATTTGACCAAGTCAACAGCGCTGTCTAGATACATTGAATCTCCTTGATGAACATCACAGTTTTAGTGGAGGACAACTTGCATGAGCTTGGTGGAAAATATCGATGGGACCCAATGTGGAGAGGCTCTCATGCTATATATGGAGAGGATAGCAACCATTGTTATTCATGTTTTTATTAACATTTCTATTGGTCTTTTTAGACTTTGCTTCCTCTTGCTGTTTAGCAGGGTTGCAGTGTTGTTTAGCACAAGGGTGTGCCTGGTCGCGAATACCTACTTCATCCTTAGGGAAGGAGAGGTTCTCTGGGATACATTTCCTCATTCTAGAATTTTGGCCAAGCTACCTCCTTCATCTATAGCGCAGTTTCTGTTTAGAGCTGGGTTGTGTTGCAGGGTGCAGTAAAGGAGGATCTCTTAAAGTCATTTATGGGCTTGTTCTTCAGTGGAGAGGTTGTCTATTCATTGGAGGATCAACAAGGAGGAATCCTGGGCATATTTTTACATATTTGGCATCAATCCAACCATTTTCTATCCCTCACAGCGTAGTTTCTATCCTGAACTGCATTATTTTTGGAGGCATTTGCTGGGAGGGTTCATTGAGCTCATCAGGAGGGTCTATTTTTGAGTAGAGGGATTAGCCTTCTAATTAGAAATACCATTGGAGGATGAAATTATTATTTCAGATCTATCATAGCCTCATTTCATATCAAATCCAGTTTGCAGTGGCATATTAACCCCAGGGTTATTTGTCACCTTGTATGTTTCTTGGTATTTCTAGCAATCCTTTCCAGGTTGGCTAGAAATCTTGTATTTCAGCCCACATCTTCATTGCTGGGCCTTTCTTTTATTTCTATCAGCCACATTATATTTATACATGTATTCAGCAGTAGCTACACTATTATAGACATCATTGTCACTGCTCTCTAGCATTCTATACATTTTCAACAACTCATGTGTTGATTGTTTAGTTCATTGAAGACTTGTTCCCATTGCTTGAGTGGCTTGTCCCTCATGATCTTGTTATATATTTCTGCTGATATCTTAATAATATGATGGCTGTACATTAATCCCTCTTATGTCATGTTCATATTTGCAAAGTTTTACATTTTTATGTTCATGTATCGTTGTAATCCCATTTTGGGATATTACAGTGGTATCGGAGCATAATCTTGGCTCATCCTGTGCATGCAAGACATTATGCCATTAGGAGGAGAAGCTTCTCACATAAAAGAGAAGACTCGCAGAAGAAAAAAAGGATGGACTCCATTATTTGGAGAAATTAAGGAAGAGAGGGTCTCCCTGCTTCTTTTCCAAGCTATGAAAAATATCAAAGAAGATCTCAAGGAGATGAAAGGGGAGAAGTGTAAGAAATTCCTGAGAGGGTTTGAAAGGGAAGAAAGCCCTAGCTATTCACACGATGGGTGTGAGAATTCAGCCACACATGTAGATCCACAACACATTCTATTGCCCACATTCACTACAAGAAGGATGGAGGAAGGAGATGCACCAAGGGAGGAGACCTTGAGTGTCTGTCTTCAGGAATATTAGTCTCAATCATGGAGATTCAAAGAGCACTTGGACTTCCAAGGGTTTTTCCAACTCAAGGAAGGTAGAAGATCCAACAACCATCATAGATGCAAGAGAGGTATAATTTTTCTATCTAAATTTGATGGATCAGCAAAGTGCACAACCAAAGCTTGGGTGGAGGAGCTAGATTCATATTTTCATCTACACCAAGTTTCGGAAAGGGAGGCCATTAGAGTAGCAGCGTTGCACCTCAAAGGAATGACCCATAATTGGTGGTTTAATAGTTATGCTGGGCTCACTAAGGAAATACAAATACAAACACTTATGCTGAGTTCACTAAGGAATTGGTGAAAATATTTGACACTAAACATTGTAAAACATCTCTTCTGGAACCCAAAAACTTAAAACGTTTGCATGAGTTGGAGAGGTCTATCTTTCCAACTCCACTCCACATTTCTGATGAAGGGGATAAAAACATGCATGGTACCTTTCCAAGGGAAAGATCCCCACCTCTTGAAGAACTCTCTTTTATTGGTGAAGACATGGAGAAACCTCCTTCAAGGGAATACCAAGATCAAGGGTCTCTCATTGATGATGAGGCAATCTCACATATTGATGAAGAGGATGAGAAGAGAAGAGCTAACAACGTTTTACCATTGGGAGAAGATCCATCACCACATGGATATGGGAAGGGAGCCATTGCTTGCATTAGAGGATCCCTTGTGTCTTTGCAAGGAGTTCCAAATGACCCAACCAGTGGGAACCGAACCACAATTCTAGAGCAGAATGCATCTTTATTTTGGGTTGTGAATCTTGGCAGATGGAAGGAGAAGAAAGAAAGGATCAACATCAAGGGATGATGAGCATTCACCCTTATCTATTCCGAGAGGTTTCTGCACAGAAGAAGGAGACTGTATTGTTCAATGAAGAGAGGGACAAATCAGTCCACACATATATACAATCCACTTCAGATTTTGATGTCTCACTACATGGGGGCATTCCACCTGGAAGGCCACCAGATATAGAGTTGGCAGGAGAAATTTTATCATTTAGTTCACCACTCTTAGATTCCATAGAGGTGAAGACTTTGGAGGAATCCAGTACAGCGCAGAGAGTTTGGGATAGACTCAAGGAGGAGAGAGGTACTCTTTCATTTTCTGCATTACCCACTCTCACTACATGTACTGTGCTGACAGAAGTTGCTGCAGTGATGGGGGATGGCACCTTGATGGTGCAAGGGAGCTTCTCCATGGACTTGGAGAAATAGAGGGTACTTCCTTTGAGGGAGGAATCCTACATACATGGGATTAGATGGAGGCCACTCATGCTTGCATTGGCCAAGACCAGGAGGTTCTTTTTGGAGGATATCTTCTCATGGGGAGCCAACTTCCAAAAGTCACCACATCTATTTGAGCATGAGCAGCTGCATGATGGGCATAGCAACACTTTGGAGGATGAATTTGGCATGGGGGATGTCAAAGGAGTAGACAACATCATGTGGAGAGCTTCACATTCCAGATCACCAGTGTTGTCTCTTTGGAGGGTTGATCCATATTGGAGGTCTCAACTTTTGGTAGAGTACTCCAAGGATCTTGGTGCTTGCATGATACTTGATGACTCGGGTGGAGATGATAGATACATGGTGGTTGGTGAGGTCATATATTCTTATGGGAGAGTCTTCTTGACTAGAGTTTCTGGGCTCAAGAGGAAGCTACTTCATGCAACACATGTGAACTTTATTTCCATGCACCTTGATGCATTTCATTCATTGATGGAGGAGTTCACTTGGGAGGGCATCCAGTAGGATATACATCAACATATGGAGAGATGCATAGCCCAAATGGTGATGGAGAGGTTGGAAGAACCACTTCCCTATTCATTGAGAGTGAGGGAGAATTTCCTGTTGAGCCATTTCAACTCAAGGACAAAGTACATAGTAGAGGATGTACACTTATGCACCCTAATTTGCATTAATTTATCTTTTGTGAGCATCATATTGTACCAAGGAGGATATTTCCTTCTTATATATTGTATTGTCATGTACTTGAGGCCATTTGTAGCATTGATGTTGACCATTCTATCGGTGGTTTGTGGGGGAGGCCACATGATTCTTGGTGTGCACCATTGACACCACATTGTACCTTCATGCATCTATCCTATAGAATGATTGTGGTAGCAAAAAAGTGGCTGGGAGAGCACTTGTTCTTACTTTTTTTGTTGCAGCAAGGGATGCACTGCACTAGTTCCATGTGAGGAACTATGTTCCACTCTTCGGTTGTCATATGGCAGCTTGTTTTCACTGGTTTTTGCTTCCATATTTTGATGATACTCTTAATTTCATGGAGAGCTTTGTTTGGGGAGTGTTAGATGAGTTTGATATGCCCATTGGGAATATGATTCTCCCTACTTTACATATTGTATGTTTCAGGAGAAACAATGGGCAAACCATGATTGCCACACCACACTTCTTGTCTTCACATGGGAGGAGCCATTTGAAGAATTTGTGTTCTTGGAGGAGGCATTTCATGGCTGGTTTTCTTTGTGGGGTAACTTGGGCCAATCTTGGAGGCCATGCAATTTCAGCCTAAGATCAACAACAACCCCATACTTACCATAAGTGGAGAGATAAACCACTTGAATGGAAAAATATAATCTCTCCATGCAGCCCCAACACATTGCATACACTGGGGGTTGAGGATTCTTTTGATGAGCTACCTAGAATGGCTCATTTCATTTTGATGAACATGGGTTTGGGAGTCTCTCATTGGTCATGAGATCCCTTATGCTTGTCATAACTCCTATCTTGAGGAGGCCATTGGAAAGCAAGAAGGTTTCCACTTACACCTTCCATATTTTTCATGATGTGAGAAATTTGGTTTTGCATGCTTGGGAGGGAGTATTGGAGGACAAGTTTATTGCAGATTGATTTGAGCAGTGGTGGGAACTATTGATGAGGAGGCCATAAGAGGAGGAGGGGAGGAATTTTTCTCTCCTTATATAGTTTCTTGAGGACAAGCAACATTTTGGAGGGTAGGACTGTAATATTCCAAAAATTTAGCCTCCAATATAAATGGAATATTATAGTTGTTTTATCACTAGGTCAGTAAATAAATGGGTGGGGAGACCCATAAGTCTCTTGAGTAGCAATAAAAACATTCCTAATGTGAAAGGAGGAAGAATAAACAGCTATATTAAGCACCTTTGGGTGTGAATAGGGGCTGGATCATGTTGATTCAGTGAACTTTGACCAAGTCAACAATGCTGTCTAGATACATTGAATCTCCTTGATGAACAACGCAGTTTTAGTGGAGGACAACTTGCATGAGCTTGATGGCAAATATGGATGGGACCCAATGTGGAGAGGCTCTCATGCTATATGTTACACCATTTTTTGGTCATCTAACCTATTATCATTAGATGGACCCAAGTACACCATGTAAGACCAATTTTACCCTAAGTAAAATTGCTTTCACTATGTAAAATAACTTAATAAACCACATTTATTAGGTTGTTTATGGTCTAAACAGGAACCCCCAAAAGGAAATATTAAACAAACCTATTTTGTTTAATTTTCCTCATGGAATAATTAATTAAACCATAATTTAATTATTATTCCTAGTCATATTTAACCCAAAAACAAAGAAATTAATTAGATAAACCTTTATTTATCTTATTATTTTCTAGGAATAATTATTTAAATCTTATTTAGATAATATTCCTTGTTAAATATGACCAAATCACCCACAAATAATTAAATAAATCATTATTTATTTGATTGTCTTCTAACCGCTTCCTTAAAAAGATAAATAAATCATTTATTTATTTATTTTTGACAAATAAAGGGATTTGACCCAAGTCAAATACTTTTTCCCTCCAACAAATATAATAAAATATTCCATAAAAGGTAGATCTAGATTTGGTTAACATTATTTTAATCATGCACCAAGATCTAGAATGACCCAATATTTTGTTATAAATAGGAGGGTTTTTCCTACCATTCTTCACCTTTTGTTTCCTATTAGATCACTCTCGATCTATACACTTGGTCACTTTTTTCTACATTATTTGTTGTGTGAGCTCCCTTTGAGTTCTATCTTTGTCTGGGTTTTCTACACCAACAAGAGAGAGAGATTCTAGATCTGAAGTGCTGAGGACTTCCAAGAACCCATCCCATTGAGGAGAATTGGATACACCTTCTTGTTTTCCTCCTAGGTGCCCTTAATACAAAAATTCTTTCAAAAATTGTTCTTGTCTTTTCTATTGGATATATGGAGCAAACCCTTCTTTTTACTGCTTAATGTCTTTCTATGCATAGATCTGGTTTTTTGCAGCTCTTTTCTTGATCAACTAACTGCAGATCTGAAGATATTGACAGCCACTTTTGATGTTAGGGCTATTAGTTATGCGTAGCTAAAGTGGTATTTTTTCATACACATCGACAAAGGATTCATACTAACACTATATATGGAGGGGATAGCAACCATTGTTATTCATGTTTTGATTATCATTGCTATTGGTCTTTTTAGACTTTGCTTCCTCTTGTTTTTTAGCAGGGTTGCAGTGTTGTTTAGCACAAGCCTGTGTTCCTGGTCGGGAATCCCCACCTCATCCTCAGGGAAGGAGAGGTTATTTGGGCTAAATTTCCTCATTCTGGAATTTTTTCAAAGCTACCTCCTTTAGCTACAGTGCAATTTTTGCTTAGAGCTGGGTTGTGTTGTAGGGTGCAGCAAAGGAGGATCTCTTACAGTCATTTATGGGCTTGTTCTTCAGTGGAGAAGTTTTCTATTCATTGGAGGATCAACAAGGAGGACTCATGGGAATATTTTTACATCTTTGGCATCATGCAAACCATCTTCTATCCCTCACAGCAGAGTTTCCATCTTGAACTGTGTTATTTTTGGAGGAATTTGCTGGAAGGGTTCATTGAGCTCATCAGGAGGGTCTATTTCTGAGTAGAGGGTTCAGCCTTATAATTAGAAATACCATTGAAGGAGGACATTATTATTTCAAATATTTCATAGCCTCATTTCATATCAGATCCAGTTTGCAGTGGCATATTAACCCTAGGGTTATTTGTCACATTGTATGTTTCTTGGTATTTCTAGCAATACTTTCCAGGTTGGCTACAAATCTTGTATTGGAGACCACATCTTCATTGTTGGGCCTTTCTTTTGTTTATATCAGCCACATTATATTTATACATGTATTTAGCAGTAGATACACTATTATAGACAGCTTTGATACCGCTCTCCGACATTCTATACAGTTGCAGCAACTCATGTGTTGATTGTTTAGTTCATTGGAGACTTGTTCCCATTGCTTAAGTGGCTTGTCCCTCATGATCTTGTTGTATATTTCTGCTGATATCTTAATAATATTATGGTTGTACATTAATCCCTCTTATGTCATGTTCATATTTGCAGAGTTTTACATTTTTATGTTCATGTATTGCTGCAACCCCATTTTGGGATATTACACATTAATCATAATACTTTTAAACCTTTCTATTCCAATTTATTTCTGTTATAATTATTATATAACAGAAATTATTCATAAACCATCGGAATATACTTACCACTTCACCAATCCTTGCTTTGCATGGATGCCAATGCTAACTCAACGCTTCCATCTCTACCGTAGATTCAATCTACTTCAAATCCAATGGTCATCGCACACCAACTTGCACGACCTTTAAAACTTTGGATTCATGCGATATAAGCGGTTTTGCTTCATTCGGTCAAGTGTTACGTATCACCTGTAGAAGTTAATCGCACGAAATAGAACAATACAATTTACTGTTTTCTAATGGTGCGATATACCATTCGTGCTTTGAAAGACCACTTTACTCACCCGACTCACAGTTCTAGATATAACTTCAGGTTCCAACTGCATTAAATACTTGGACTTTAAAAAGGATTTATTTGCTTAAATACACAAATCCGAAGTGAAAACTCTTAACGCTTTGATGGATCATAATCCTTATTCCACTATGCAGTGCACGCTGAATATCCATTGAATGGTCACATTATCTTAATGGGTCACCATCGATCTATTTTGTGATCGATGGTTGATCTTTTACATACGCAAATCCATACTGAATTCAAACTTGTTCACTACAGACGAATGTTCGATTTCTTTGAAACACAGTTTCAAAAATTCATGAAATCTATAATTCGGATATATAATGACAGAAATTCACATATTTCAATTATTTTCGAATAACAAAGCTTGTATGAGCTAGGTCACTCTCTCAACGCTTGATGTTACATGCCTCCGACCTCTCTCTGTTTTTCTCACCTGCACGCTTTATTATACAACATTTCTACAACTGATAAATCCATTTCTCAATATTCAGTACATAACTCAGAAATTGAGTTCCCCATATTAATAAACAGATATTTACAAAAATAATTCCATTCTAGCCCGATCTTCTCTATCAGTGGCCTCTTCACCTATTCTCTGGCCCGTAGGCTTTTCACTCCAAACATTTTCTATATATCTAAATCCCGAATCTCCCTCTTTATGCCTTGAGGTTTACAATTTTTATACAAAAGGTTATGTGAACCAATTCTGGTTCAGATCCTTAATAATTTCAACTAACCCCTAGGAATCCTCTCAATCCCATAAATCATGAACTAATTCCTAATTTAAGATCTACAATTAATTTCCAAATCTATCAATCCCTATGAGCTCTCAACTATTATAATTCTCTCATGTTCTCCAACATTTGAGAACATTTACAAAATTCCTCTCAAAATTTAATTAATCCATATTCTAAATATCTCTCATTAAAATCACTCAAAATATTAATAATTACATTAATTTATTACATAGGAATCCAACTTCTTAGAAAATACAAGACCCCCCATATCTACTAGAATATAATGGATTTCTCATCGAGATGCTCCTGCATCAATTTCATTCCATTTTAAAGTATGCTTTGATTTCAAGCAAGTGTGTGTAGGTTTGTTTTTCAATTCATTCAAGTAGATTAGCTTTTCAATTACATAAATGTGCATTTCCATTCCTCCAAGAGTGCCTTAGATTAGTCATTTCAATTTTCGCAAGTGTGCTTAGATTAGTTATTTTATTTCTGAAAATTTGTGCTTTAAATTCTCACAAGTGTGTTTTAATTCAACAGGTGTGGTATGATTTTCTTTCATAGTGAAAGTGTGATTTTAATTCCGAAAGTGTGGTGTGATTTACTGCTTTCTAGATTATATTTATTTTCATGATGATTGTTGTTTTTTATTTGATAGATTAAAATTTCTCTTTCGAAATTGGAAGCCGATATCTAGCACATATAGTGCATGCGCGCCTCGCAAGTCCAAGGACCCCTGAGTTGAAAATTTATGGAAATGAATTTAAGTAATTAAATTACCTCGACAACTCCTACACAAGTTTCCTATGAAATCAAGCTAGTTATTAAAGGTAGGTAAAAATGTTTGAAGAAAAATATTTAATATCTTAAAATCAAGCTAGCTATTAAAGATAGGTAAAAACGTTTGAAAGAAAAACATTATATAATATTAAAGGAAAACATAATTAATTGTGAAAATACATGTTGACTTAGGGGCATACCAAAGAGCTATAAAGATTTGTAATGGAGAGGACATTGTTTTTTCTTATCAATACATTATATTATTTTGAAATATGTTGTTAGTAAAAGAATAGGTCTTTTATATTTTTATGAAAAACAATAGAAAAATATGTATAAGTATTGGAGAATTTAAATTATTAATAGATTTTATAAGAAATAAATGTAAAATTGAGACTATAATATCAGTTTCAAATGGAAATCAATTTATGAAGGTAAAAATCAATTTCGATAATTTTTTTCATATATATATATATATATATATATATAAAATTCAACTCAAGTGTTTATCATTTATCTAAAGAAGTTGTATTAATGTAGGAATAGACTCAAATGTAGTGAGATCGTAGAGGAAGAACTTAGATTGTATTTTCAAAAATATCCCTATATTGATATAGGAAGTAATAGAAAATCACAAATGTTCGTGTTGGAGTTTTTTTGTAGTTGTTGCAATAGTATTGGAGTGAGATTTTGTTAAAGATTTCCCATTATAACTTAAGAATATTTTATTTAAGTAATGACATAATCATTTTAGGCGTTTTTCTTATATTAAGTAGATTATATATATTAATATTATATAAAAAAATGAATCTATATATATAAAGTAATTTTTCACACACATATATATTTATTAAACCACTAAAAAGGAATATCATAAAATAAAATATAATTGTTAAATTTTTAAAATTTTTGAGCTAACTTTGTAAATTATTTTCAAAATTACATATTAATTAAAAGTCAAATTGAGTACTATTATCACACTTGGTGGCATATCAATTTTTTTTTTGTAAATAATAAATTTTTTATAAATATTGAGATTTGATATGTGTACTGTTATGACACTAGGTAGCATATATAATTTTTTTATTTTCAAAATAAATTTTATTTCTGATAAATTTTATTTATAATTTCATAAAATTAGTCATTTCATCTATATAAACCAATAAAAAAACATAATTCAAATTTCAAAATTTTCAAAATTATTTTTTATTTTAAAAATATTTAATTTAATAATTATTTTTTTCAAAACTTTACTGAACTTTATAAAATCTTTTAAAAAATTTCAGAAATAATTGAAAATACAATATACCATAACATAAACATATATAAAAATTTAACCTCTTACTAAAATAGCCACTTTAATACTTTCATAACAAGATACACCTTATATGTAAAGATACACACACACACACACACACACACACACACACACACACACATGTCCTATAAAAGGTTGGTTAATATGATGATGTCATTGATTGTTTTATCATATTTCATGTAACAAATTTTGCAAGTTGGATGCATAGCATAATGTTGTTTCTCTTGTACGGTATACCAAAATTAATGGTTATTAGTTTGATAATCATTATTATACTTAAATATAAATTTTAGTGATATTTTTGGGTTTTTTTAAAAGTTGGAGTAAGTGTTTTTTTAATAATAAAATAAAATAAAATATTTATATTTAATATCTTTAGTTTTAATTAGGAATGGTGGGTGCGAGGATTAATGTTGATTGGGAAGAAAATATAGAAAATATTTTTGAAGAGGATTCGGTAAAGTATATTAAAAATTTAATTGTTATGAAAAATTTGGTTTTGATCATTGAACTAATGTTCAAAGCTTCTTATTTTACTAATGGAATTTTAATAAGAATAATCAAGTGAATCAAGAAAGAAGTTATCAAGTTCGAAGGTGGTAAGTTACACCGTGTTCTTAAGTTACTCAACATTAAGTAGATAGTCTAACCAATGAGATTGTGCTTCCAAAATGCAGTAAATTGAAGTTAAAAGTAGGGGAGGTCCTTCCCCCCACCCCCTAAGTATTAATTCAACATTATGATGCACTTTTACATGTTTTTTTTAATCACTCGAAAGACACAATGACTAAGCAAGAGTTGTGACGTCCCATATTGACCACGGAAAAAGTGAAAAATCCTTTGGGCCGCCTAATCCTTGATCCTAATCAATACAGGCTAGAGCATGCCTTCGGAGACTTAAACCTGCATGGATGGGATGGCAATCCATAATAACAACCACTCAAGCTAAGAACCATTGGCATGATGTGCTCTTGCATGTTAAACATTTGGTACATTATCACACAAGGGGTGGTTGATTATCAGAGTCAGTGGCCAAGGAGCATTCAAATGTAGTACCCTCACACACTTGAAGGTTAATTCATGATTTAGAACACTAATAACTCCATATTTTATTCTTATTATGGGTTGGATTATGGTTCTTGGTGTCAATTTGTTGCTTGGGGACATGTGGTATTTTTTCAATCTATGGTTCATGGTTTTGATTCAACTTTATTTGAATTGGGGCATTGGATTAGATCATATTGAACCCTCTAGTTTATCTCTATAGGATAGATATTTTGTTATCTTTGGGTATTTGATGGATAATTTTTTGTCTCCGTTGGTTCATGAGGACAAGATAGCTCTGATTATGCCTTTAATTTGTAGGGTTTTGAATCTTGATGGCTCAACAACTTAGGCTTTATGGGGTAGGCTTTATGGTTTGTCTAGGTCATGTTGCATTGCTCTACTCTAGAGGCACTTGTTTCTCTAGAGGCCCCCTTTTGTCATCTCAAAATGGCTAAAGATTAGCATTACATTATTTTCCTTTTCCCTTGAGGGGATGTTGGAGTATGATAATAGGATTGTTGGGTTCATTGTTGTGGGTGGAGAAGAAAGGCTCGAATAGGTGTTATTTTTGGGAAACTAAAATGGAACATGGGAATTATAGGATATGCCCATTATGTGAAACAACCTAAATTCACAATCTTAAGAAGATAAGAGGACTACATCAATAATAATAGAAATTGGTTATTTTCATTAATAGATACATTGCACTCATAGAAAGAGATGATGGACTCTGAAGTTTCTTTCATAATGGAAGCCCTATGTGGTCAAAATTGACAAATTGAGGACCTTCGGGTTGAGTGTATTACTCTCCAATTCCCAGTTGCATGTCTAAGAAGAATTAATTATATACCTTATTCAATTGCAATTTATCTATCGAGTATGCATTGGAGGAAGTTAAAGAACATAAAATAATCTAGCAACAACAAGGGAATGCAGACCGAAACTCCATGACTAAAGAAGACAATAAGAGAAAGCTCACAACCAACTTTATTTTTTTTAAAGTAATATGTTAAATTTTTTTAAGGTTTGTTTGATGAAGAGTAATCACATGAATATATACTTGAAATAGTTTATAAAATTATAAAATTATATTAAAAAAATAAAAAATTACATATTAATTATACACACACTTTATGAGAAATATTTTTATATTCTATATGAGGAATATATATATTTTTGTCCCCTAGTGACTTTTTAAATAATAAGGATTGAAGTCATTATAAGAAATATTCATTAGGATCTGAACATGTTATATGTACGTACTAAATGTGAATGGGAAGAGTAAAAACATTTCTCCCAACTACCCTAACAAAACCCACCATATATATATATATATATATATATATATATATATATATATATATATATATATATATATATTACAATGATATTTACCATTAATTCTACCCATATTAATTGTTCACCCTCACTTCAAATTAGTATAATCATTAAAGAAATTGTGACAAGTTCGAAAATATTTAATAATTTTGGCATGATAAATAATAAATCTCAACAACAATTCCATGTGGAAATGAATGTGTATTCAAATTTCTCCTTCACAAAGATCAAAATTTAATTCCACAAATGTGTTAGTGAAACTAGTAGACTAGTCTCTTGTTTACAATTTTTTTATGCTTTTTATATGAAAAAATTGATGTTGCATTTCAAAATTTATATATTTATATTTTTTAACACAACGTTTTACATAATAACAATAATAATTTAATTTTAAGAGGTATACAAATGATATTATATGTAAAGCTATTTTAATTTGGGGTTTATGGTTAATATATAGTAAACTTTATATATACATGGTTTTGGAGGTTTTAACTCTATAAACATTTAAATTAATTTAAAGTATCTATCAATGGTTTTGGAGGTTTTTAACTCTAAACATTTAAATTACTTAAAATTAGCTATCAATTACTTTTTACATAAGAAGCAAGTACTAAACAACAACGCCACATATTACACTTGTTTTTTAATTCTTTATGTAGAAGAAGACAAATTATAAAATTTTCTCTTTCTTTTTTTACATTAAATGTATAAATTTTAATGGTTTAATTTAAAACATTTATAATAAATAATAATACTAATACTAATGCTAGTAATAATAATAAAAATAGAATTTATTTTATTAATTATTTTACAGATTATTGCGTCAAAAGGCCTTCTCTAGCCTTGTATGGAAGAGATGTTGTAATGTCTTGTCGTGTCTTGTTAAACATTTTGACTCAGTCAAATTACATTAAAATAAAAATACAACAAAATAAAATAGAATTAATAATTATATTTTAGCCTATATCCATTTTAACTTTAGATCTACTAAGATGGATCAAATCTCTTTAGGTGCAAGCCTCTTTTACAGTGAAAAGATATTTGATCCCTCCCTGTTATGGCCCCACGTTGTGCTGACTTAGTCGATCATGGGCGTTGTGCGACACCGATGCAATTTCACTTTTAAAATTACTCTTACCCAGACTACACCTACTTCCAACACTTAGTCAATTTTCATTAAGTGTTCACTTCTTCAATTATTCAATATGTAGCGGAAATTCATTTACTTATTTAACATTTAACACTTATACAATTTTGTGATAACAATGTGTGATATCGTAAAATAAATAAGAAAACCATGTACAGTGGGAGGGGGAAACTCCCCAAACAAGTTCCCCCCTTTATCTTTTACTAATCTCCTACAATATAATACAACATCAAATTACAACATGGAAATGGTGCGGCAGTTCCCTAGTTAGACCATCAAATCTTCCACCCAAATTTTTCCCAAGTCATGTAGCTCACCCCGCACGTTCTGCCTAAGTCATGCAACCTACTTTCACTTTCTGCCGAAAACTTGCAGCATCTGCACACACAGTGTGACCTGTCAAGAAACCCCGAAATTCTTGCCCACAACAAAGGCTAACTCATGTCGGTCATGTAGGCTCGTTGGGTGAGCCTCTATCTACCCTTCGTTCTCTTGTTTTATTCCTTTATGCCCTTATGTGAATTCTTGTTTTCTTGCAATATTACAGACTCACCTAAGTGTGACTTCTGCTTCTGCAATATGCTTGGTCGAATTACCTTTCTTTCCTTTTTGTCTAACTCCTTCTTTGTACTCATATGCTCCTTAGATTAAATATTTAAGTGGGTCGATGCCCCTTCATGTGTTTGAGTTGACTAAATAATTATTTTAAACGATCCTAGCCGACCTGCCGCTAGATAAGTGGGTGCCCCTTCATTGACCCTTCCCTTTTCCTTCACACTCATGCTATCATCATGTTAGTCACTCACTTGAACCATTCTTCACATCGCATTGTCACCCCACTCCCTTACTCCCTTTGCCTCCGCACATCATTTCATCGCATCGCCCGGGTGGCCCATGTTATGGGCGCACCTGTGGATACAAACCACTATATCTTTTACATTCCCATGTGCTCTCTATTATGACGATCGTTTTCCACTAGGACACCCTCCACTATACTCTTCCTAGTGCATGCCTTGCCTTTGTGTGGGAACGCGCCTCACTAACTCATTCGTGCTAACTCTCTGTGTCGACCTAGGCGCCTCCCCTCCCTGTGGGTGTGATCTTCGTAGTTTAAGTCGATTTTTCGCCTCTCCAAGTGTCTATGGGCGGTCATGGGTGACCATTGGCCTTGGTTCCAACTCAGGTTATTGGCATCCTCCCCCACTCTAAAAAGTTTGTTGACCTCGACAACACCATCTTGAAAATATCCTTTTTTCGAGTTTAGTATCTTCATCGTGGAAACTAGATAGCTTTGCCTATGACTTGCTTCATGCCCATATCTCATTGTAACTCTCCAAGAAAATCATGTGTTGAAGATGGCATTAATAAATATTCTAATTTAATTTTCCCTTGAATTAAATTAGAAGAAATTGTAATTCCACATCACATGACAACTTGTACGAATTAACTAATTTAGTTTCACTTGGTTTAGTTAATTCGAGTTGAGGGCCTAACTTGGGTCATGTAGAGTGGCTCCTACAAAATAGGAGCCTTGGTTGAGTTTATTTTGAGTTGTAATTAATTAACTTAGTTTATCTGAGTTAAAGTCAGTTTAACTAGTTCCAATTGTTGGAGGAACTAGTGAGAGGTCAAAGTGTGGAACTTGAACTTGAACCACATGCAATGATCAATCAGATAACTGATAAATCAACCATAAATAACTCATGCATGTCAGATAAGAGAAATACCTAGTTGAGATTGGATTTCAAGGGCAGTGTACTATCAGTTATATAATCATCTAAATTGTACAGGTGGTGCATCAAGTCAGAGGAAGACCCTTAGATGAATTGTGTATTTGTGGATGGGAATTTTCATAATTAATAGGGGTTGATTACCCAAGAAAATAGCACAAGGAAATAGGGATCCTGACAGGTACAAAATTTGGTAAAGTATTGGCCTAGGCTTGTCTAGGAAGTAATGAGACAGATAGAGATAGTGTAGAGGTTTCTCCGGTTTGAGAAAATCATTGTAATCTTCTCATATTTTCTAACGTATGCAATATACATATAGTGGGATTTTTAGTTGTGGATTTCCCTAGGGAAATTATTGTGTAATGTGTGATTGAAATTCTTTCTCTTGTATGCTTTGTGATTTTGCGATCGTAATTGGTTTCTCCAATTGGTAGAGTAGATTCAAGTATATTGTTTTAGCATATTACAATTAGTAGTTGTTATGCAACCATCTCACAAAAAATAAGAAAAGATAGATCAACGAATTAAAAATTATAATTCTCTTCGAGGGGGAAACCTCCTTTACATCACATAAATGAACAATTATTGGATGATTCAAATGAAAAAACCTCCTTTCTATATGTAGGAGTTTAGGGGGTCACAACATAATCAGAGCCGACATAATGTAAGGGCACAAAAATAACAATAGTGGGTTTCTGTAGGGCACAATAAAAATAATATGGGGACTACATGGGCACAACAATAACAATAATGGGGCTATACTAACAATAAAAATAAGGGGATACACTAGTATTACAGGGACCTAGCATGCTCCTTTGCTTTAAAAAAGTGTTTTCCTCAATGCTTGAGTAGTTCTAGATGATTTTGTATAAAATTTTCATCCTCCCATGTGGAATCTTCAGCGGGCAAGTTCTTCCACTTGATGAGATACTCTGAAATTGATCCATTTCGTAGTTGTCGAGTTCTTGTTTCAGGGAATGCTTTAGGTTACAATATGATTTTTCCTTCCTCTTCAAGTTCTGGCAATATTGTTTGAACTTGGAGCTTTTCACCTATAACCTTAAGCATGAAACATGGAAAACTTGGTGCACTCGAGAAGATGCAAGAAGCTCCAATTTGTATGCCATAGTACCAATATTTTGCAACACCTTGTAAGGACCATAGTACTCTGGTGATAATTTATTATCACTCTTAGCTTGCTTGAGGGACATTTTTTTGTATGGTTGTAGCTGTAAAAATACCCAGTCTCTACATAAAAAATTCTTTCGTTGTGATGTTGATATGCATGTTGTTTCATTCGATTTTGTGCCAAAGTGAGGTTATCATTTAAGAGTTGGAGAAAATTTTGTTGATTCTCGATGTGATCTTCCACTGCTTGAACCTTATATTTTTCTCTTAAATATGATGTGATGGACGATGGATGATATCCATAAAGTGCCATAAATGGGGTAATTTTTGACGCAGTATGGAAGGAAGTGTTATGCCATCATTCAACCAGAGGTAACCACTTGACCCATTGTGTTTTCTAATCAGTTACAAATAAACGAAGATATCTTTCCAAACATTTATTCACTATCTCTGTCTTCCATAAAATTGAGGATGATAAGATGAATTATGAGCTAATTGAGTACATAGACAAGAAAATAATATTGTCCACAAATTTCCCGTGAAAATGGGATCTTTGCCACTTACAATAATCTTTGGGTTTCCATGTAGTTTTTGGATTGTTTCCATAAATACAGTAGCAACTGTATAGGCTTTAAATGGATGAGATGATGCACAAAAGTGTGCATAATTGGTAAGTCTATCAACTACAACCATGATGACATTGTTTCCTTCAGACTTAGGTAAATCTCTCATAAATTAAATTAAAACATCCTCCCAGCATTGACTTGGAATGGATAAAGGTTATAATAGACCCGGGGATTGTCTCAACTTTATTTTTTTGGAAAATCAAACATTCTGCCACAAAATTTTGAATATCAGATTTAATTACATCCCAAAAAAATCCTTCTTGACCTAGTGGTAAGTTTTTAAAAATCCCGAGTGCCCTCCTAAGGGAGAGGTGTGCAATTCCAAAATAATCTTTTGTTTGACTCGGGAATTATTACAAATATATAAGTGATCTTTGTACCATAATGAATCATGTTTCCATATAAATGTATCAAATGTATTGGGATATTGCTGTAAATTTTGAATGAGTGTACACACTTCTTCTTCATTCTTCCATACATCCCTTGCTTCAATTATCCAATCTGGTTGGATAATAGAAATGGCACAAGTCAATTCTTCCACATCCTCATCCTTTCTTGAGAGTGCATCTGCAATAACATTTTACTTCCTTTTTTTGTAGATGATTTCAAATTCATAACCCAACATTTTTGTGACCCATTTTTGCTGCTCTTCTAAAGATAACATTTGTTCCAAAAAGTATTTATGTAATATCCCCAAATGGGAACAAGCAGCAATATTAAAAAATACTACAGAGAAATAATGAAGTTCAGCAAAGTAAGAGCAGGAGGCCAATATGGAGGCTCAAAAGTGACATTTACATCAACAAATAAGATTTATATTGTGGCCCATAAGATGTAAATCAGAAATAGAAGACTTTTACATGAAGAAATCCTCAAAATTGAGGTGCTGCAACCATATATTATGACTGAATAAGCTTGACAACGTTATTTTATTAGCTGAAAACAACTGTAGATTACACTTTAGATCTAGAGCATATCCGTGTACAAAAATTTAGATCTATATTAGATTTGTACACTAGATAGGCTCCTCTTCAAATGCCCATTGGGGTTTTCAGCAAAAATTGAAGTACATGGAGTAGATCTGAGATCTTATGCAGCAGATCTACAGTATGATTAAGAAATTATGAAGAAGATACAATAGTATTCCAATCAGATCTAAATAAGACATGGAATAGATTTGGAATCCATGGATATCCATAGTGAAGGGAAGATCCCCAACATTAGAAATATCTCCTCCAAAAGTGTGCCAAAACACCCTGCAATTGTACCCTTGCAAATAACGCAGTACTGGAATGAAACTGCGTTGTAGGCTCTAGAAAATGTTTGGCCTCAAGCCAAGATCTGAAATCAGTGCTCCAATCATCCAATACTCTCTTTCCAATGGGGATAGAAGCCTTTTCCCACTGAAAAGAGGCACTAGAATGGCCTAGATATGAGTAGATCTAGCCTCCACTTGCTGCAGCTTACAAAGACAACCAAACCCTCAACAGGATCTACGTGGTAGTTGGAAGAAGAGCTTGGCCAAATTCCTGATAGTGGAAAAGAAATGAAAAATTCCTCCAAGATCTACTCAAGGAAAGAGGTGGGATTCCCGATCAGGAACACCTAGTGCTGAACAACACTATTCTCTGATAAAAAGAAAGGAGAATAAGAAATGTCTAAACAGACAAAACCTTCAGAAATAACATAATCATCAACAACCTCCTCATGTTGTCCTCCTCTTCCTTTTATAATATTGAGAGCTTGAAAAACCCTAAACCATCTCAATGAAATAGCTCTTTGCACATGAGCCACCTCCAACTAAACTGCGTTGTGCCTCTATGAAGATCACTCCTTCTAGATAGCATTGTTGATTTGGTCATGGTTGACCTAGTCAAAACATTCATCTCCTTTCACCCCTAAGGGTGCTCATTTAGTTAGCCCAGATTTAGCCTTGTTCTCATGTGGCATTGAATTATTTGATGTTTTAGGAGTTTTTATTGTCCTCCTTTACACATTTATTCATACATAAGAAAAATGAAATAAAAATGAATATTCCCATTAGCTTGGGATAATTGGGAATATTACAGTCCTCCCCTCCAAAATTTTGCTTGTCCTCAAGCAACTGATAGGGTGAGTGCGGCAACATTTCTCCTCCTCCATTGGTGACATCATCATGAATTAAGCTTCCTCCGTAAGCTAAGTGTTCACCAATCCAACCCTCCATGAATTGTTCCTCCAAAGTCATCATGAGATGTACATAGTGCATCCCACAAGGAGTCAAGAACTCAAATGAAGCAAACATGGCTGAACCAATGCTCTCCTTGAAACATGTCGCATAAGGTACATGGAGAGTCTCCATCCCATGTGGTATAGAAATGCCTCCCATCCTCCCTCCATACATACCCATAAAAAGTACAAGTATATCATCAATGTATGGAAGCAAAACTACATACAAACAAACATAAATTTGAGCATATGGAGGTGGGTTGTAGTCCCACATATGATACCAGCGCAGTGCATCTCCTGCCTGCATCAGATCAAGGTATGGTAAGTGGTTTCCCCACCACTTACTTGTTTCCCATGTCATCTCACTATGGCTGAAAGTGTGAGATATGTTTGGTGCCTTGGGAAAGCACCCATCATGATAGAAAATCTCCCTTTGCACATCAAGGGAGTGGCCAAATTCAGAAATTTGTGTGGCCCAAATGTTGCCATAAGATTTACATGATGTATCACCCCTCCTTGGAGCCATGGTCTGCATAAACATGGTGAAATAATATGTACAATAAAAAAATAAAACATGCTTTACATGATCATATTCTTCACCAACAATACTCATCATCCAATGGAGTGGTGCATGGATCTTTCCCCTCTTTCAAAAGAAGGAAGAGATGGCTGAAATTACCCCTTTATGGAGTCATGTTACTGCCTCAACTCCACATTGTTCATGCATTCTTGAAATTGCTGATATAGTTCTTCTTTCAAGCCTTCCCAATCAAAGCTCCTCATGATGATGTTTTAGATCCTCATGGAGTGCATATGGCTGAAACAGAACTCTTGATAAGCTCTTTGTAGAAACTTCTTCTTGAGCTTAGAAGCTCTAGACAAGAAGATCCTACGCTGATGATATATGACTCCTTCATGGACTAGATAGCCCTCTTCATGCAACTGGTCATCAAGTATCATACAAGTGTGAAGATCTTTGGAATAATCCACCAACAATTGGGATTTCCAATACAGATCTAAACTGCTCAACAATGACAGCGTTGATGATATATCAACAAAAATTCCTGTCATGTTGTTGATATCCTCCTTAACATCTCCTATGCCAAACATGTGTGTTGGAAGGCCATTCCTTCCATTCTTCTCCTCCCACAATGCAGATCCAGAAATGAGAGTGGATGATGATGATAAGGGAAGAATATCTCCCCCCTTTTTGAGCTTACCAAAGTGTCCTAGAGCTGTAGCTTTGTCTTCAAGTGCTCCAATCCTTCCTGGATCTAAGCATGGAGCATCATGTGATGAGGTATTCCCCACAAAATCTCAATTAGGTGGCCTCCCAGGTGGTTTTCCACTAGATAGTGATGTCTCATGGACCATCCTCATAGGCATAATAGATGGGATCCTCATGTCCCTGTTTCCACTACACAAATTCCTCTCTATTTTTTGTGTGGAAGCCTCATGATAATGTGGTATCACTCTTAAAGATGCAAGAGTACTTCTGATTGGAGAATTTTCTCCATTATCTCTTCCATGCAATAGTGGGTCATCTCTTGCTATGTCAGCACTGTGATCCCTCCTTTTTTATGCCTTATTGTCTATCATCATAGACACATGCTACTCATTCTATTCATGTGTAAGATCCTTGGGGAATTCTTGCAAAGATACAAGAGTCCTCCTAGTTGAAGAAATTGCTTCATCTCCATATCCCAATAAAAGTGGATCTCCTCCTACTGTCACAACACTGGAGGATCTTCTCTACTCTTTCTCTCCCTTCTCCTCATCAATGGAAAATGCCTCATCATTAAGAGACCCTTTTCCTTGATATCTTCTTGAAGAAGGAACCCTCATGTCTTCTCCTTGAGAAGAGAGTTCTTGCTATAGTGGGGCTTTTGCCTTTGGAAAATCATGTAGCAGATCTTCAACCCCGTCAACAATGTTCAGAAATGGAATTGGCTTTATGGATTCTTCCAACTCATGAAAAGATTTAGATTTATTGGGCTTGATTTTCTCTCCCAAATATGTTTTAGGATGCCTTAAATCAAATATTTTCACTAACCTCCTAGTGAACTTTGCATGAGAAGAGATATTTACACTTTTCAAGGAAGAAGACTCAAATAACCACCAGGCATAAGCCTTACCTTGAAGATGCAGCGCTGCTACTCTCATGACTTCTTCTTCTGAAACTTGATGCAGCTGGAAATATGTGTCTAGCTTCCTTACCCAAGACTTGGTTGAGATCTAAGGTGATCCATCAAAAGTAGGTAGAGAGAATCTACCCAAAGTGTGTTGCATGCACCCTCTTCTTCTACTGTAGTTTCTGGAACTTCTTTCTTCTTTAGGTTGACAGAACTCCATGAAACTTAGATGCTCCTTGAATCTCTTTGACTGAGACTCATATTATTTTAGATTATCACCAAGAGTTTCATCCTTTGTGTTCCTCCTTCTGCTTCTTCCTTTGTCAAGAAAGTAGGCATGCTACAACGTTGTAGATCAGATTGTGTGGTTGAATGATCACACACATAGTATGGAACACTGGGGCTTCATTTATGTGAAAATATTCTTTAGGAATCTACATATATTTCCCTCCTTATTCCCTGGATTTCTCCTTTTAGCTCATGCATAGCTTGGAAAGAGTTTAAGAGAACTCTTCTCCTTTCATCCTTCTAGATAAAGGGGTTTCACCCTTGTTTTCTTTGTCTTTTGTGTAATCAATTGTCTTCTGTCTTCTTTTTAGATACCTCTTCTCTCTGTCAGTAAGAGGCTCTTATTCTTCTGAAGACATATTGGCTTCTTACAAGCTGTGCCAAGACGATTTCTCTGATACCACTATAATATCCCCAAATGGGAACAAGCAACAATATTAAACAATATTGTAGAGAAATAACGCATTTCAGCAAAGTAAGAGAAAGAGACCAATATGGAGGCTAAAAATGACATTTACATCAGAAAATTGAATTTATATTGTGGCCCATAAGATGTAAAACAGAAATAAAAGACTTTTACATGAAGAAATCCTCAAAATTGAGGTGTTGCAACCATATATTATGACTAAATAAGCTTGACAACGTTATTTTATTTGCTGAAAATAGATGTAGGTTACACTTCATATCTAGATCAGATCTGTGTACAAAAATCTAGATCTATATCAGATCTGTACACTAGATAGGCTCCTCTTCAAATGCCCTTGGGGTTTTCAGCAAAAAGTTAAGTACATGGAGTAGATATGAGATCTTATGCAACAAATCTATAGAACGATTCATAAATTATGAAGCAGATACAACAGTATTCATATCAGATTTGAATATGACATGGAATAGATCTGAAATCCATGGATCTCCATAGTGAAGGGCAGATCCCCAACACTACAAAACTCTCCTCCAAAAGTGTGCCAAAACACCCTGCAATTGTACCCTTGCAAATAACGCAGTACTGGAATGAAAACTGTGTTGTAGGCTTTAGAACATGTTTGACCTCAAGCCAAGATCTAAAATCAGTGCTCCAATCATCCAATACTCTCTTTCCAATGGGATAGAATCCATTTCAACTGAAAAGAGGCACTAGAATGGCCTAGATCTGAGTAGATCTAGCCTCCACTTGCTGTAGCTTACAAAGAAAACCAAACCCTCAACAAGATCTGCATTGTAGTTGGAAGAAGAGCTTGGAAAAATGCCTGATAGTAGACAAGAAATGAAAAACTCCTCCAGGAGCTACTCAAGGAAAGAGGTTGGATTCCAGATCAGGAACACCCAATACTAAACAACACTATTCCCTGCTAAACATCAAGGAGAATAAGAAATGTATAAACATACAAAATCTTCAGAAATAACATAATCATCAACAACCTCTTCATGTTTTCCTCCTCTTCCTTTTATAAGATAAAGAGCTTGCAAAACCCTAAAACATCTCAATGAAATAGCTCTTTCACATGAGCCACCTCCAACTAAAACTGCATTGTGCCTCAATGAAGATCACTCCTTCTAGACAACGTTGTTGATTTGGTCATGGTTGACCCAATCAAAACATTCAGCCCCTTTCACACCTAAGGGTGCTCATTTAGTTAAGCCAGATTTAGCCTTGTTCTCATGTGGCATTGATTTATTTGTTGTTTTAGGAGTTTTTATTGTCCTCCTTTACACATTTATTCATACAACAGAAAAATGAAACAAAAATGAATATTCCCATTAGCTTGGGCTAATTGGGAATATTACAATTTAAGACTATCATGATATGTTTTTACCTTGAAGTGCCTTCCCATTAGGTAAGGTCACCATTGATTTAGTGCATGTAGTATTGCCAACATTTCCTTCTCATAAATAGGTTTGTGTAAATACTTTCCTTTGATTGGATGAATTTCAGAAGCAATGGGTTTTCCTTTTTTCATTAAAATGACACAAATTCCATTTCTTGAGGCATCACATTCCACAATAGATATTTTCTTGAATTATGGAATAGCTAAGACCAATGCTTGGCACATTACCTTTTTAAGATGTTCAAAAGCCTTAGTTTCTTCCGGAGTCCAAGAAAATGCATCTTTCTTTAGTAATGTTGTTGAAAGTGCTGCAATTATCCCATAATTATTAATAAAATTGCGATAATACCCTTTCAACCCAAGAAATACTCATAAATTCTTTATTGTTGTGGGTATTTTCCATTCCTTAATGGATTTAATTTTGTTTTGGTCTACCTTAACACCCTCATGAGATACAATACGACCCAGATATTCCACCTCCTGTACTCCAAAGAAACATTTGGAGGTTTTTGCATATAATTGTTTCTTATGCAATATTTTGAGTACCATTTCAACATGTTGAACACGATCCTTCCCAGAATTATTATAGATTAGTATATCATCAAAAAATATTAACACAAATTTTCTAAGGAAGGGTTTGAAAATGGAATTCGCCAAACCTTGAAATGTACAAGGTGCATCAGTAAGGCAAAAAGTCATGACAAAAAATTCATAATGACCCTCACGAGTTCTAAATGTCGTTTTCAAAATTTCTTCAGTCTTCATCCTAATTTGATGATATCCTGAATGAAGATCCATCTTGGTGAAGAAAATTACTCCATGTAATTCATCCAATAATTCATCAATGACAGGAGTAGGAAATTTATCTTTAATAGTGAGTTGTTGAGCTCCCTATAATCTGTACAAATGCACCACGATCCATCCTTATTGTGCACCAATACTACTGGAGCTGAAAAATAACTTTGACTAGGTTGAATTATACTGGCCTCTAGAATTTTCTACAACCATACATTCAATTTCACTCTTTTGGGCATAAGGATATCTATAAGAACTAATTTTTAGAGGAACAATTCCTTGAATCAAATGAATAGCATGATCATGATCATGAATAGGTGGAAGGCCTTTGGGAGTGTCAAATACCTTGGAATTATTGTCGAAGACCATTTGGAGATATGGAGAGATAGATTATTTTGATGTTTAAACCTCTAGTGAGCATAGTTTTGCAATTATGCCCTGTTGTTATTTCTTTAGAAGCTTTTTCATGCCATTAGAGATGATTATATTTCTTCGTTTCCCTGTGATACCCCTTAATTAAACTTCCTTTCCTTCCCAAAAAAGGTTCAAGATAAGTTCTTGAAAATTAAAAGTTATTGCACCCAAAGGTTGTAACCATTGGACTCCTAGTACAACATCATCACCACTCATTGGAATGCAAATCATTGGACTATTCAATACATATTCCCCCATGGTTAGCTTGATATTTTGGCACGTTATAGAAAAATTTATAGTTCCTCTATTTGCAACCATCACTTGCCATTCTGGTGCTGGGTATAAGAAGCAATTAAATTCCTTAGCTATCTTATAATGAATAAAATTATGGGTGCTACCTAAATCAATCAACATTATTACCTTTCTCTTCTTGATATGTCCTTTTATCCTGAGAGTTTGAGGGGTTTTAATTCCTACCAATGCATTACAAGATATGGTCATATTCATTTCTTCTTTCTCTAGGGCTAGTTCTTGGTTTATATCCTCTTTTTTTGAAGTTTCTTGTTCCTTTTCTCCCTCCTCTTCAAAATATATGTAAAATAATTTCTTATCAACACACTTATGAATTTTAGTGTATTTTATATCACAATTGTAGAAAATCCCTTTTTATTTTTTTTTCTTCTAATTATTTTGGTGTCAATCTTGTAGGTTATAGAAGGCTAGGAGCAGTAACAGTTCCTATCTTTATAGTTGTGAGTGATAGGCTTCCTTGTTTCCATAATTTTGCTTTTATTTTTTCTTTCTAGCCTGAATGCCTTCTCCAATGAATAAGGTTCCAAAAGGCGAACCTCATGTTGTATGTTATCATTTAAAGTCCCTATGAAGACATCAATCCTATGCTCCTTTGGAATATGATTTACCCTTATATTCAATTTTTGGATGTCATCAATATGCTCCGCCATTGAAACCTTTTGTTTGAGATTTATCAATTGGATAAATAAGGTGTTTATCTTTGTATCCTCATAATGTGCTATCATTTCCTCCATAAAAATTGACCAAGTAACAAGTGTTTTACGAGAACAAATCCATCGATAACATACAAACTGATTGGGTTCTAAATATAAATTTTAAATGTGAACCTTTTGTGTTTGTTGCACATTATGAAGTTAAAAGTATTGCTCCATTTGTAGTATCCAAGTTACCAGATCCTTCCCATAAAAATTCCTCATATCGATCTTTGGAATGTGGTGTGTCTTAAACCCAACATTGGAGTCTCTAAAATCATGATTGACATTCCTTTTGTTCTCATCATGAGTTTCTTGGAATACCTTTTCACCATCAGGATGCATTTCTTGTAGCAACTTTGTTAAACCTTCCATGTCTACTTTTAAACCATCCCTGTCAACTCTTATTTCTGTTTTTAAACCACCCATGTATCCTTTTAGTTCATCTTTGGTTTCTCTTTGTGAGAGCAAAATTTTTTTCACTTGGTCCCATAATTTTTATATATCATGCTGCAATTCTTCCTCTTCATGTGTCATAGTAGAGTTTTCTAAGGTCTTAATGGGTGTGGAATTATTATTTTTGGGAGGAATTTGAGAACCCAATATTTATATATATGCTTCAATATGCCCTTGGAATCACTTCAAACATATTCTTCAAACAAAAGTTATGCAATTTAAAAAAACATACACGCCTTTTTCTTTCTTTCAGTAGCTTCATCTTGCAATGGTTGTAACTCTGAAATTTTGGATCTCCAAGGTCTGAAGTTCAATCCTATTGTAGCCCTCTAAATCTTCTTTCCAATGCCACAAGTAAGACCAATATTCAATTGTTAAATATAGAGTTATGTCAAAGCTCCCATGATGACCTTATTATGGATTGGTTCAATAGAGAGAAGTTGTACGGGATTCCATGTGTAATTGTTTCAACATTCGGCCCTGAAATTGCTAGAGGAAAAACTAACGTTTGTTAAATTTTGGACACTTTTTACAAAATTCAAATATGATTCCTAAAATGAAAGTTATGACGATTTTCCCTAGGTCGGATGTTTGGGATGAAATTTTGGAGCTTGCAAAAATCGTAACTTCCTCAGATCACATCTCTGAAAATATAGCGAACCAAGATATGAAATTTGTACACGAGGTTAACCAATATTTCAGAGGGAGTTAGGCTACCCCCTCAAGCTCAAGGATGTCATTTTCATTTCGAGCCTAGAGAAAAATCTCATCTATATTATAGTTTTGGAAGACCGTGGTTATGATGTGATCTTCAACAAAGGAAATTTATTCCTGAGACACATATCCACTGGACAGGTGAAGCAAATAGGGGCTCGTGTAGAGAAATTTTACAAGCTAGATGTGGAGGATTGCGCTGCATTGAGCACAAAGGTAGAGAAGGTGAAGAGCCACGATGTTGGTGAGATTTGGCATAGAATACTTGGCCATTTGCATCATGTCTCCTTGAAGATCATGCAACAGATTACCATAGGCATTCCTAAAGGATCACTTGAGAAGCAAGATGTATGCAAAGGATGTACTTTGGGGAAGTACACAAAATCCACTTTCCATGAGTGAAACAACAAAGCACATGCAATCCTAGAAAGGATCCACTCTGATGTATGTGGACCTTTCTCGATAGCCTCCACTTCCACACACAAATATTTTTTCATTTTTATTGATGACTTCTCACTGAAGTGTTGGATCATATTCATGCAAAAGAAGGAGGAGACATTCTCCAAGTTTGTAGAGTTCAATGCACTGGTGGAGAAATTAACAAGCAAGAAGATGAAGGCTCTCAGGAGAGATAATGGAAGTGAGTACGTGTTGAATGAGTTTAAAAAATTTTGTGAAAAAGAAGGCATTCAACAAGAGTTGACAAGACCCCACAACTCAAAACAAAAATGGGGTGGCTGAGAGAAAGTACCATAGCATTGTAGGAGGAACGAGGGAAATGTTGCATGATCAAGGCCTAACTCTACACTTATGGGCTGAAGCATGCAACACAATAGTATATTTGCAGAACTTAAGTCCTCATCAGATTTTGGGCATGATTACACCGAAGGAGGCTTTCTTAGGGAGGAAGTTGGATGTGTCGTACTTTTGGATTTTTTGAACATCTATCCACTGCCATGTCTCCAAATATGCCAGGAAGAAGATAGAGATGGCATCATATATGGGGATTTTTTTGGGTTACACTAAAACTCCCCACAACTGCCGTGTGCCCTTTCCATCCTTCAGAATGAGAGTGGTGCGAAGGGATGTAAAATTTGAAAAGGATAGATCAATGTGGTGCTATTTTGAGAGGTAATTTCATATCCCAACAGAAGAGGAGATTTTATCTCCAAAGGAGGAGCCTCAAGAAGTTGTGGAGCAACCACAAATTGAGGAATAGAGAGTGGAGACAACCACTCAAGCAGAACCATCCAGAGAAGGCAGGAAAATAACCATGGAAGCTGAGAGACTTGTGCAGGATGTGAGGGAGAATGTGGACGCTCCTTCAAATTAATGCAGGAAGAGAAGGTCACCATACCAGTACACTGGCTACATGGGCCATGGATCTGATGAATGAGATTGAAGAGACTGAGCCATGCTCTTTCGAGGAAGTATTAGAGAACATATATGGTTTTATGTAATGTGGAGGAGTATGAATCCATTGTAAGAAACATTTTTTGGGAAGTGGTCCCAAGACCAACGGATAAATATGTTGTGGGTTCAAGATGGATCTTCAAGGTGAAGTAAGAAGTAGATGGAAGCATAGAAAAGTACAATGCCATATTTTTGGCCAAGGGGTACTCTTGGGTTGAAGGGATTGACTATGAGGAGACATTTTCTCCTATAGCAAGGTACTCATTCATCATATCAATTCTTTCTTTCGCTGCGTAGATGGTGTGGAAGATCCACCAGATGAATGCAAAAATAACATTCCTCAATGAATTTATTGAGGAGGAGGTGTTTATCAAGCTGTTAGCCACCTATAATATTTTGTTATACCAAAAGGTGGCTAAGATCTTTTTGAGCCTCCAAGGAACAAATTTTATCACTAAAAATTTTTGGCTCTTGAAGACTCCTTGTAGGCCTCATGCCTCTGCCCCAAATCCTCATTTTCTGTCCCATTTTATACTCAAAATTCTGCTAAAAATTCCATGAAAAGAAACTGCTGCAAAGCCATCCCTTTTCCCTTTCTCCCACTCGAAATTAACCTTCTTTTCCTTTCCCTTTTTTCCCATATTTTTCCTCTATTATTCATCTTTTCCTTTCTTCCCTTCATAAATCACCCTTCCCATAGATAAAAACTCACTTTGTAACCCTTTCGGCACCCTTTGTTTCCATTAAAAAACTGTGAAAAATCATAAAAATACAAGTCTTTTTATAGACTTAAGCCCCTTGGGCTAAGTGCAAACCACTTCCCCTTCTGTGCCCGTGTGTTAAAGACAAGCGCCCAAGCCTTTCGGCGTTAATCGCATCGGATATATTTAAAATAGTGCAAAGCTTTTTTCATGATCCAAAACTCCGATGCGATTTGTTCAAACCCACGTGGGCCCGTTTCTCCGTACAAAACCTTGTAAAATTTCATTGCCGAACCCCTTTTTCCTTTGTAAAACCCAAAAAACCCATTTTATCAAAGGTTGTGCTAAAAACCTAACATCACGAGTTAAATATTTTAATGGGTTGATTGAAAAGCCCCAGGCCAAAGGCCCATTTCCGATTGTCTTCAATATGAAGCCCCCGATCGCGCAATCACATCGGTTTTCCTTTGCAAGACCCTCCGATTACTCTTTTTTTAAACCTCCGATTGCGATGTTGTGATCTCATCGCTTTTCCTCTGCGACTCCTCCGATTGCAAACCCCGATTGCGACCTTCCATTTCAATCTGGACCGTCCACGTGTCCAAATCGGACGGCCCAGATTCACCCCACCTTATTTCTTCCCCCCGCTCCTCTTTTGCCTCTTTACGCAGATCTCCACCGTTGGTTGCCTTCATCCAACGGCTACGCTCCTTCCCCGCCATCTGAAGCAGTTTAAACCCAAAAAACGCAATATTTCTTAATTGTTTTGTGTTTTGTTGCAGGTGATTTCAATGGTTTTCTGTGTATTATAAAGAAAAGTCGGAGGTGGGAATGACGATTGTTGCGCCCATGATCTACCAAAGGAAACCATCCGCAGGCCCTATTCAATGGTTTATTAATGTTTCATGAGCATTGATAGCACGTAAAATGGCCTGCGCAGCCCTGCACATCGACAAGACACTGTTTTAATTCAAAACAGTTAAAGAGTATCAGTTTTGAAGACATAGCACAGAGGAATAGAGGATTGAAGACAGATATGGGAATTACGGCTAAGAATACTTATCTAGAGCCTAATTCCCGGATTAAACACATTCAATAGAAAATCATAAGTGTTTCGCTAACAAAAAAGGCTTCCACCGCTTCAAATGAGGCGAATTGATTCCTCAGCTACCATAAAAGCCACCTGTTGCCTCAAACCCTTCAAACAGAGGCCGGAGTTATTACTTAAAGAAATATCTACCTTCAGCACAGCCAGGGAGTTAATTCCGCCACAGGAAACTGATGCAACAAATATCTGCGGAGTTATTTCACACAGCATATGAGCCTCAAAGTCAAATAAAACTCACTTCGAGTTTTGAAACGGCAATGTAAAAGTTAATACAGCACATCCACCTGTAATTTCTCCATCGATGCCTCTTAAGGGGCCGAAAAATCATTTAACGTTGTATTAAATGTGTTTTAGATCTTTTCTCAGATCTTTTCTCCTCATTCTTCTATAAATACCTCTGTAGAAGATGATGAACTGTTGGTTGCAGAACTTGGAAATACACTTGAGCTCGAGACTTCTATTTGTACATAGTGTTCACTAGCCCTTGAAGCTCTATTTGCGCTAGAGTAGTTAGGTTGAATAGTGAAGATGATTGCTGAACTGAAACATTGGACTTGAATTTTGTAACTGGTTTGACATCAATATAAAATATGTTTCTTGGGATCCTGGTCTATATTGACAGTGATGTTATTCTCATTTGTAACTTGTTATTTTATTTCTGTTTTCATGTTGTTTCATTTTCCACTGTAAAGAACAGTTTAAACAGGGTTAGGACTTGCTGTATATCAGTAACCTCCTCTGGATGAGAAATATTTATTTGAATGTTTTCTTCTAATCTGTGTTATTTAGGAATGATTTAATTCAGTTTAGGCATAAGAATGCTAGCATTCCCTCGTCTTATTGTTTTAGCTGAATATTATTCCTGAATGTTATTTTCAGTATATGTTATGTGAAGATGAACTGAAGGAAGATATGGTTAGCCCTGGTCCCAGACTTGTCTGCATAACTAACTGATTGTTTCCCTTGGAATGTGTTAAAAGCTGGCTAGTTTAGAAGCACTTGCTAGATCTTAGACCATTTTGTGTTATCTTTGTGTTTCCCCTTGTTTTGTATGTTTTCTATTGGAAGTGTGTCAAAGGTTGGTTGGTTTAAAAGCACTTACCAGATCCTAGTCTGCTTTCGTGTCCTCCTTAAGTGTTTGCCAAAGGCTGACTGGTTTAAAAGTACTTATCAGATCCTAGGCTGCTCTTCGTTCTGCATCTGTTTAATTCCCCTTCTTAGTGTATCACTACATTCCATATATCAAAATTTAAAGAAATCCTTAGACATAGATGACTTGCCCCTTGGATCACACTTGATGTTGTTGTTCAATTAAAGCCCAGATATGACTCCATAGCCCAATGGACTAAAAACCAGCGTTATATCTATCTGTCTGCCAAATCTGTTCTATTTGCTTGCAACTTCTCACTTTTGAAACTTTTTGCACTTAGAACTTTCCCCTCAAGTAACCTTTCATGCTCAACCATCCAAAACAAAACAAAACCCTTGGCCTTCATAACTAGCCTAATATCATTACGTTAAGCTTTTCAAAGACAATATCCATCTTTGTACATATTGGAGAGATCCCTCTCCAGATTCAGGAGGGCTAGATCCTAGAATCCCAAAGTTGGTTGAAATGATGTTAACTTTGTGATTGGACTCTCCCAATCTTGCTAATAAATTACAGAGACCTAACATTTCTGGCGACTCCGCTGGGGAATTTCGCAGACCAGTTGTTCTATCTTCGAGAACATTTTGAGAGTACAAAGCAACCTTTTCAAGCACTGCCTAATATAGGTGATCACGTTGGAACTTGTTTGAATCAGTGACAAACTAGGTCAACCCTAGGATTCTTTAAGTTTTATCTAACCTTGGAAAATCAGCTGGCTTAGCCATAAGAATAGACTGCCTTTGTCTCGCAACCTTAGCTAAGTTTTGAAACAAAGTTAGGATATTCTTAACAACCACAAAACTGAAAAGTGACTTAGAAAAACCTGAAAATATCTCAGATTGGAACTTAATAAACATGGTGGTGGACCATAAGACCTTTTACCTCTGAAAGGAGCTAAAAATTTCCACTTGGCGACTCCACAATCCTAGCAGACCTTAAGACTCCACTGGGAAGAACCCTTATCATTATAAAATCATTCAAACTCAGTTAGAGGACTGTGGGATTTGAAATCGTAAAAACAAATTGGTTAAACTCTCCAAGATTGTCATATATGGTTGAACTTCTTTTGTTTTAGGTCTAAACAACATAGCATAGTGGCTTCTAAAAAGATTCACACTAGAGCCCATCCAGACCCTAACCCACCTGAGATAGTTGATAATCCAGAAAGTATCCTTTGGAAGTCTCCTAAGGTTAAATTATTAACTGTTTTCAGATCACCCTTGAGAGCTAATTCAGTCCCCGAAAATATTTCAGCTCTGCAACAATCACAAACTGACTTAGTGAACCCATTTAGGACTAGGTCATTTGATGATATAATCCAGTTAGACTCTGAATATTCACTTCTATCTCCTGAAACAAGTAAACATCCTGGTAGCAGGGAAACAACACCTCCTGATTTACATTTCCTTCATAATTTAGGTGTCTCTCATCCAAGATCAGCTCAGCAGTCTACTGTTGTTCCATCCACTTCTGTTCATCTTTCATCCACTATTCAAACCACTCCTCTTCAACCCACACGTCCTCTTGTAAATCCACCACCTATCATGGCAGCATGGTATGCTCCCTTAGTCCTTCCTGTACCATTAGCCAATCTTCCACAGGACTATCAGTCCAAAATTCCATTATATGATGCTAGTAATACCATAACAGCATCTCAACATGTGGACAAGATGAATGACTACTTTGACAGAAATGAAATTGATAATGATTCTGTCAAGTTGAGACTATTTGCTCAAAGTTTGGGGGGAGAAGTAAGAAAATGGTTTAAAGGTTTAACCCCCCATAGTATTAACGATCTCCAAGCCTTCCATCAAGCATTCTTAAACACATGGGAAGTGAGGAAGAATCCTCTCCAAGTCCTTGCTAACTATAACAATCTCCATAGGAACCCTGGGGAAAGTGTACAATCTTATTGTACCAGATTTAACAACGTCTATAAGGCACTTTCCCCTAAACTAAAACCTCCTCAGGGCTCAGCTTTAAACAAATTTCCTGAGGGGTTTGATCCAGACATGACATATTCACTTAGAGAAAGAGTTTTTGCAACTCTTGAAGACATGCAAAGGGGTGCTCTTTCTGTGGAAGTGAACTTGATGGAGAAAAGAGCAAGAATGAAGAGCGAGAAGAGAGTATCTTTTAGAGAGGAATTCACACCTTCTACTTCCAACTCAAAAATGGAGAGAATGATGGAAGAAATGATGAAAGAGATGAGCATAATTAAGAGAGCACAAGCAAATCAAAATCAAACTGCTCCTCAAAATAGGAACCAGAATCAGAATGTTAGAAGGAACCAACCTCCAAACAGACCCAGGGAAGATGATCAACAGATCACTCCTCCCTTTCATCAAAACTATGTAAGTGAGGTTGAACAAACATAACACATAGCAGAGGAAGAGGATATCAACATGTTTTGGGAAGAGGATGATGACTTTGAGGTTCATTATGATAATAAACAAGGTCTTTACACACCTTACGACGACAAAAGAGATGATAATGAAAATTATTATCAGGACATGGAAAATGTCGTCATAGAACCTCAAAGAGAATATGACCTTAGAAGCAAGACCAGTCAACAAGCCCCCAACACCAAAACCTCTGACAAATCCTCTCAAAGCAGCACCACAACTAAACCCAAAATAGCCAAACAAAAAGACAAAACAGTGGCTGTTAATTCTGATAAGGATAAGGAGAAAAACACTCAAAATTCTGAAAAACAGAGTGAAGAGATCAACAATACTAACACTTCAGCTAGTACTCCTTCTGCAATAGTTGTGTCAAGTAAAACAAATCAGCAAGCTATAATAGTTGATAGAGTGACAGCTAATAAGGTCGAAACAAGTGCTTCAAAGAATCAAACCCCTTTCAGCCTTGAACAGGAAATCTTAAAGATCAAAATCTCTGTTCCATTAACTGAGTTAGCTGCCCAACATGTATATAGGAACCAAATTTTGAAGGCTTTAAATATAGAGGAAAATGGAGATACAGTTAATCTTAGTGACGGCCTACCAGAGTTGATTTTTGGCCCTAAGATTGAAGGGAAGTTTCAAGAAGGACCAGTTCCTCCCTTTTATGTGAGTTTGAACATTCATGACAAAATTCTACACAACGCTATGCATGATTCCGGGGCTTCTCATAATTTAATGCCTAAAGCTGTAATGGAGAGCCTTGGTTTAGAAATTACCAGACCCTACAAAGACCTATACTCCTTTGACTCAAATAGAGTAAAATGTCTAGGATTGATCAAAGACCTCTGTGTTAACTTAGCCCAGATTCCAGCCAAATGTTTACTCATGGACATTGTTGTGGCTGATGTCCCCCCAAAGTATGGAATGCTATTATCAAGATCCTGGGGAGCTAAGTTACAGGGGACTATGCAGATGGACATGACATATGCAACCATCTCGGTTTTCAATCAGACCAGAAGACTTTACAGGGAGTCTCATATGCAATACACGGTTACAAGTCAAGACAGACCATGAAACTCTCCTATATATTCTGTCAATACAGGCCTTGATTCTTTTATCATGTTTAACAATGAAACTCCTAGTGAGCAAGTCACTTTAACAGAATTAAAGGCCAACAGGGAAGAAGAGTATAATAACGCAGAAGTGTCCAAACAGTTTGCCACATGTGAAAACATTAGTAAACAAAGCATAGGTCTTGATTTACCGGTTATGAGTCCATCATTTTTAGGACTTAACAACCCAGAAAATACCCCTAACATTTCTAGCATCATCCCTCAATCTATTGAAGAATTTGAGGAGTCAAAACAAATTCAATTGGGTGCTGCTAATCATGAACAGTCAGAAGGCACCATAGTTAAAAAGGACAATCACCAAACAGACGAAACCGAAGACAGTCCTTTATGGAGTATGTATTTTGATGGGTCATGCACTAGAAATAATGCTGGTGCAGGGGTTTGGATCATTAACACTGAAAACAACCACACATAATGCATCTCATGCAAATTAAACTTTCAGTGTTCCAACAACATAGCAGAATATGAATCCCTTCTCTTAGGCTTGCATCTCTTGAAGAAATTAGGAGCCAGAAGAATTAATGTGTACAGGGATTCTGAGTTAATCATTAGTCAAGTCAATGGGGAGTATAATGTGAATCATCCCAGACTTAGAGCCTATCGGAATGATGTCATGGATCTGTTGACAACATTTGAGGAGTCAAACCTGAGTTTCATCCCAAGGAAAAAGAACATTATGGCCCACAATCTAGCTTTTGCGGCCAGGACATGTCTAACGCCATATGAGACTGGAGACAACACAACTCCGATCAAATTTAGACCGGCAGTGCCTGATAACGAAAAATATTGGCAAGTGTTTGACAATGACAAACAAATAGAAGACTTCATGCAATTCAGAAATGAGTTCGAACTGCACAGTTCAGATTCAGACTATGATACAGACTGCAGTGAAGAAAACTTTCTTGATGAAGAAGAATCGTCTCCTCAACCTGCCGGTATTAACCTATTGTCTAGCAAATTGAGGAACAAAGCAGAATTAAGTGCAGAGTCAGAAACGGAACAATTACAAACTCTGCGTTCTAAAGATGAAAATTTGCCGAGTGGTCTAACGCCTTTAGAGGAGTTGTTCGATTTTAATGATATGGCCAATAAACCAAAACTGGAACCTGTAGAGACTGAAGTAGAGGAGTGCAATGTAGGCAGTGAGGAAAAACCGAAAACGATCAAATTGTCCAAAACTTTGCCAGCTCACATTAAACTCAAATACATAGAGCTATTCAAAGAATTTTCTGATGTTTTTGCTTGGAGTTACAAAGATCTCAAATCCTATGACACTGAAATAATACAGCACAAAATCCCTCTTAAAGAAAACCAAAAACCATGTAAACAGAAACTGCGCAGAATAAACCCTGTCCAGTTGCCATTGGTTAAGAAGGAAATCATGAAGATGCACGATGCTGGCATTATTGTCCCTATTAGATATTCTGAGTGGGTATCTAATCTGGTGTCCGTTAGGAAGAAGACTGGAGAAATCAGGCTTTGTATAGACTTTAGAGACTTAAACAAAGTTTCGTTAAAAGACAACTACCCTTTACCAAAAATGGATCACATTTTACAAAGGGTGGTGGGGTCTAAAAGGATTTCGTTGCTTGATGGCTATTCAGGGTATAATCAGATTTTAGTTCACCCTGCTGATCAATTAAAGACAGATTTCACTACTCCATGGGGCACTTTCATGTATGTAAAGATGCCTTTTGGTCTAATGAACGCTGGAGCAACCTTTCAGAGAGCCATGGACATAGCATTCTCGGAAGAATTGGGTTTCTTCATCATTATCTATCTAGATGATGATACTGTGTTTTCAAAAACAGATGAAGAACATTTAGAACATTTGAGAAAAGTTTTCGAGAAGTGCAAAAGGTTTGGAATATCTTTAAACCCTAAGAAGACACTATTTGGTCTCCAAGAAGGTAAGCTTCTTGGACACATTACTTCAGAAGAGGGTATAAAGATACATCCAAATAGGATTGAGGCTATATTTCAAATCTCTCATCCTCGAAATATCAAAGAGTTGCAGTCTTTCATTGGAAAGATTAACTTTTTGAGAAGGTTCATCCCTAACTTGGCAGAGCTCCTTAGAAATATCACAAACATGTTGAAGAAGGAGCAAGGGATAAAATGGACCTTGGAAGCAAAGACATCCTTTGAGCTGGTTAAACAAGCATTAACCAAAACACCGGTTCTCATAAGCCCTAATTTTTCAAAATATTTTTATATCTTCTCATTTGCATCAGAACATACCATTGCTGCTGTCCTTTTACAGAAAAATCCACAAGGACAAGAGCAGCTTATTGCATTCTTTAGCAAGGCATTGAGGGATGCACCGTTGAAATATAATATTATGGAAAAGCAAGCTTTTGCTTTGGTTAAAGCATTGAAATACTTCAGAGTATACATCCTTCACTCACACATCATTGCCTTTGTCCCTAATTCGGTTGTTAAAGACATTCTAACACAGGACCCAGATGGTAAGAGAGGTAAGTGGATTGTTGTTATTCTCGAATATGATTTAGAGATAAACCCACTAAACTCATCAAAGGCCAAGGTCTAGCTAGATTAATGGCTGAATCCAATTTTGAAGTTCTTGATATTAATATGATTAATGCTTTGGACAGCCAAGAAGAATTCTCAACTCCCATTATTGAAAACCATTTTATGAATTCTCCTTGGTATGTTGATATCGTTTATGTTTTGCTTAATTTAAATACACCTCCTGGTTTATCGAAAACAAAGGCAAGGTTCTTAAAACTGAAAGTAGTAAACCATTGCATTGTAGATAGGTGTCTTTATTGGAAAAATGCTAGTGGTATATTGCTTAAATGTTTGCCTGAGTTTGATGCAGAGAAGGTTAAGCAGGAATTTCATGAAGGAGAGTGTGGAGGCCATTTATACTGGAAGTCAACAGCCAACAAAATTTTGAGGGCTGGTTTCTATTGGCCTACTCTTTTTTCTGATATACACAAAATGACAACTACTTTCCATAAATGCCAATTGTTTGAGGGCAAGAGAAAATTATTACCCCTTCCTCTGCATCCAATCACTGTTGAAGCTCCTTTTCAACAGTCGGGACTTGACTTCATAGGTGAAATCCATCCCTCATCTTCTGCCTAGCATAGATGGATCCTTACTTCCACAGACTATTTCACTAAGTGGATAGAAGCCATTCCTTGTAGGCAAGCCAATGATTCAGTTATTATAAAGTTCATAGAAACCAATATCCTTTCCAGATTTGGCTGCCCTACCAAGATCATCACAGATAATGCAGCAGCATTTAGAAGCAAGAAAATGGTGGACTTCTGTCATAAATACCAGATAACACTAGGGCATTCCACAGCCTATTACCCTCAAGGTAATGGACTTGCAGAATCTTCCAATAAAATCTTAGTGAACATAATCAAGAAACTGTTGGAGGACAATAAAAAGTCTTGGCACACAAAGCTTATCCATGCACTTTGGGCTGACAGATTAACTTTGAAGAAATCTATTGGTATGTCACCCTTCCAGCTTGTGTATGGTACAGATGCAATTTTTCCTAACAGCCTTGGTGTACCAGTTATGAAGTTAATTCAAGAATTGTAGACTGAAGATAATGACATGATCAGAAGAATAAATCAGACCATTCATCTTCAGCAAATCAGAGAGGAAGTGTACAACAAAACATTGCAGAAACAAGACAACATTAAGAAGCTTTTTGACAGAAGAACAAAGGCCAGCAATTTCAAGATTGGGGACAAAGTTTTAAAGTGGGATTCAAAGAGAGAAGATAAGGGAAAGCATGGTAAATTTTACAATCTATGGCTTGGCCCTTACTCTATTCATTCAGTTGCTAGAAACAATGCATTCTTATTACAAGAGCTGAATGGAACAGAATTGTTTGGGGGTCCTGTCAATGGCAGGATGCTCAAGCATTACTTCTCTTGATTCATGATATGTTTTTAAGCCTTCTTTTTTCTTTTTCCATTGTAAACATTTCATCCATCATTGCATTCAAAGTTATGAAAAATCAAAAAATACAAAAACAAAGAAAGAAAGAAAAGAGGGCAGAAATGAAAAACAAGAAAGGCACAGCCCCATGCCAAAAAAGAGAAATAAATCTGAAAGTGTGCAAGCTTAAATGCCACTCCTACAAAACACACCTCTAGTTAGTCAAACTGTTTAATCTTGACTAATTAGCTTTCAATTTTCTGCTGATAGGGTAGTGAATTTGATTTTCCAAACTGTTTAATCTTGGCTTATCAGTAGATAGATTAGGACATAAATTCAAGGTTCAAAAATGTTTAAAATCTGAACCAAAGTTTCCAAAGAGAGATGACTCAAAACTGTTTTATTTTTCTGAGTCATAAAGGAGAAAACTAGTTCTAATTTGCCCAAAATCTGAATCAGGTATCAAGAAAGAGACAACTCAAAACAAAATTAAAAACAAAGCTGTAAAGAAAAAGAAGGCCATGATGAGAAACTTTCAGATCTTAAGCCTTCCATTTTGATTTAATTTTCTGCAAATAAAATTCTATGTGCAGCTCGTTCTTATGCCATAGATCATAGGAAGTCAAACAGCTCAATCTTGACTTGACTATTTTTAAAATTTCTGTTGTAGAATTTAGAGAATGAAAGTTTGTTGGACTGTTTAATCCCAACAGACACTAGACTAGGTAGAGAAATATCTGAGCTCAACTGTTTAATCTGAGTTCAGGGAGAAAAAGGAGTAGAAGTAGATTAGATTTCCTGCTTTCAAAAGAATAAAATGTTGTGAATAGAGTTTGCCAATCCAAGTGCACTCTGATGAAGAAAAAATGCTAGATCTGTAGGATTGGGTAGGTAGCAAGCTGGTTGATAAAGGTCCATTGTCTTCATGGCTGCCAAAAATGTTTTTAGAAGAAGATCATTAAATCACAAAAGGACAGCCCAATGGATGAGGTAACTAATCAACCTCCCAGAAATCAAGTCTGAATTCTTGATGCCTTCAAGAAGGCACCATCCCCAAGTGGAGCCACTGTTAGCCACCTATAATATTTTGTTATACCAAAAGGTGGCTAAGATCTTTTTGAGCCTCCAAGGAACAAATTTTATCACTAAAATTTTTTGGCTCTTGAAGGCTCCTTGTAGGCCTCATGCCTCTGCCCCAAATCCTCATTTGCTGTCCCATTTTATACTCAAAATTCTGCTAAAAATTCCATGAAAAGAAACTGCTGCAAAACCATCCCTTTTCCCTTTCTCCCACTCGAAATTAACCTTCTTTTCCTTTCCCTTTTTTTCCATATTTTTCCTCTATTATTCATCTTTTCCTTTCTTCCCTTCATAAATCACCCTTCCCATAGTTAAAAACTCACTTTGTAACCCTTTCGGCACCCTTTGTTTCCATTAAAAAACCGTGAAAAATCATAAAAATACAAGTCTTTTTATAGACTTAAGCCCCTTGGGCTAAGTCCAAACCACTTCCCCTTCCGTGCCCGTGTGTTAAAGACAAGCGCCCAAGCCTTTCGGCGTTAATCGCATCGGATATATTTAAAACAGTGCAAAGCTTTTTTCATGATCCAAAACTCCGATGCGATTTGTTCAAACCCACGTGGGCCCGTTTCTCCGTACAAAACCTTGTAAAATTTCATTGCCGAACCCCTTTTTCCTTTGTAAAACCCAAAAAACCCATTTTATCAAAGTTTGTGCTAAAAACCTAACATCACGTGTTAAATATTTTAATGGGTTGATTGAAAAGCCCCGGGCCAAAGGCCCATTTCCGATTGTCTTCAATATGAAGCCCCCGATCGCGCAATCGCATCGGTTTTCCTTTGCAAGACCCTCCGATTACTCTTTGTTTAAACCTCTAATTGCGATGTTGTGATCGCATCGCATTTCCTCTGCGACTCCTCCAATTTGCTCCTTCCGATCCCCCATCCCTTCGATTAAATAACCGCCGTTGATCTACTCCTTAGATCGACGATCCGCGCTGAATCACATCGCAATATTTAATCACATCGCCTCATCCCCGACCTCCGATTGCAAACCCCGATTGCGACCTTCCATTTCAATCTGGACCGTCCACGTGTCCAAATCGGACGGCCCAGATTCACCCCACCTTATTTCTTCCCCCCGCTCCTCTTTGCCTCTTTGCGTTGCATCTCACCGTTGGTTGCCTTTCATCCAACGGCCATTCTTCCCCCACATCCGAAGGGCTTGAACCCAAAAAACGCAAAAGATTTAAAATTTTGTGTTTTGCTGCAGGTGATTTCAATGGTTTTCTTCGTGTATTATAAAGAAGTCGGAGGTGGAATGACGATTGCTGCGCCCATGATCTACCAAAGGAAACCATCTACAGGCCCTATTCAATGGTTTATTAATGTTTTATGAGCATTGATAGCACGTAAAATGGCGTGCGCGGCCCTGCACATCGGCAAGACACTGTTCTAATTCAAAACAGTTAAAGAGTATCAGTTTTGAATACATAGCACAGAAGAATGAAGGATTGAAGACATATATGGGAATTATGGCTAAAAATGCTTATCTAGAGCCTAATTCATGGATTAAGCACAGTCAATAAAAAATCATAAGTGTTTCGCTGACAAAAAGGCTTCCACCGCTTCAAATAAAGGCGAATCGATTCCTCAACTACCATAAAAGACATTTGTTGCCTTGAACCCTTCCAACAGAGGCCGAAGTTATTGCTTAAAAGAAATATCTACCTTCACCGCAGTCAGGGAGTTAATTCCGCCACAGGAAGCTGATACAACAAATATCTGCGGAGTTATTTCACACAGCATATGAGCCTCAAAGTCAAATAAAACTCACTTCGAGTTTTAAATCATAAATGTAAAAGTTAATGCAGCACATCCACCTGTAATTTCTCCATCGATGCCTCTTAAGGGGTCGAGAAATCATTTAGCGTTGTATTAAATGTGTTTTAGATCTTTTCTCAGATCTTTTCTCCTCATTCTTCTATAAATATCTCTATAGAAGATGATAAACTATTGGTCACTACATATCTGTAGCATGTAAATAGTTTTCTGAAGCTGCTGTAAGCTCTGTTTGTAAGAGAAAATACCTATGTTGAGTTGAGAAGCCTGAATCTGTAACGAACCATTGGACTTAAAGATTGTAACTGGTTTGGAACATCAATACAAGCTGATTTATGGGATCCTGGTCTATGTCGATGGTGATGTTATTCTCATTTGTAAATTGTTATTTTATTTCTGTTTTCATGTTGTTTCATTTTCCACTGTAAAGAACAGTTTAAACAGGGTTAGGACCTATTGTATGTCAGTAACCTTCTCTGGCTGAGAAATCTTTATTTGAATGTTTTCTTCTAATCTGTGTTATTTAGGAATGATTTAATTCAGTTTAGGCATAAGAATGCTGGCGTTCCCTCGTCTTATTGTTTTAGCTGAATATTATTCCTGAATGTTTACTTTCAGTATATGTTGTGTGAAGATGAACTGAAGGAAGATATGGTTAGCCCTGGTCCCAGATTTGTCTGCATAACTAACTGATTGTTTCCCTTGGAATGTGTTAAAAGCTGGCTAGTTTAGAAGCACTTACCAGATCTTAGACCATTCTGTGTTATCTTTGTGTTTCCCCTTGTTTTGTATGTTTTATATTGGAAGTGTGTCAAAGGCTGGTTGGTTTAAAATCACTTACCAGATCCTAGTCTGCTTTCGTGTCCTTCTTAAGTGTTTGTCAAAGGCTGACTGGTTTAAAAGTACTTATCAGATCCTAGGCTGCTCTTCGTTCTGCATCTGTTTAATTCCCCTTCTTGATGTATCATTCCATTCCATAAATCAAACTTTAAGGATATCCTTAGACATAGATGACTTGCCCCTTGGATCACGCTTGATGTTGTTGTTCAATTAAAGCCCAGATATGACTCCATAGCCCAATGGACTAAAAACCAGCGTTATATCTATCTGTCTGCCAAATCTGTTCTATTTGCTTGCAACTTCTCACTTTTGAAACTTTTTGCACTTAGAACTTTCCCATCAAGTAACCTTTCATGCTCAACCATCCAAAACAAAACAAAACCCTTGGCCTTCATAACTAGCCTAATATCATTACCTTAAGCTTTTCAAAGACAATATCCATCTTTGTACATATTAGAGAGATCCCTCTCCGGATTCAGGAGGGCTAGATCCTAGAATCCCAAAGTTGGTTGAAATGATGTTAACTTTGTGATTGGACTCTCCCAATCTTGCTAATAAATTACAGAGACCTAACACAAGCAACCATAAAACTTTGAGACTTTTGATTCAGATTATCATGTGTGCAGACTCAAGCAAGAATTGTACGGTCTCAAGCAAGCACCTTGTGCTTGGTACACCAAGATCAATAACTATCTCACTAGTTTAGGCTTCACCAAAAGTGAGGTGGATGAAAACCTCTATCATATTTTCGTAGAATGTAAATTTTTTATTATTGTATTATATGTTGATGACTTGATTTTAACTGGTGATGAGAATCTAATTAGATATTGCAAGGAGGACCTTGCAAGAGAGTTTGAAATGAAGGACATGGGTTCAATGCACAACTTCCTTGGATTGGAAGTGTAGAAATAATATGGGGATTTTTTTATGTCTCATGGAAAGTATGCCAATGAGATAATTCAAAGGTTCCACATGGACAGATGCAAACCCATGGAGAATCTTCTAGCAACCAATTGGAGGAAAGAGGTTGTCACTTCAGGTGAGGAAGTGGATGTTATTTTTTTGGTGCATTGTCTTTATAATCTCTTTATGTGTTTCTTATTCTTAAAGTGTCACACTTATGGTTTTACATCCTCTTTTATGAATTTCCGCTAACATCATGGAAGAAAATATAATGGATCAAATGTAGTTTGGTTGGAACTTGATGTATAAAAGTATGTTCCAATCCATCCATACAAGGTAGGGGACATACATATGGATACAGCCACTCCAAAAATCCAACACCTCATATGAAAATTACTTAACCAACAAAATGTTGGGGGGGATGAAGCACTCACATGGATTAGACAATTGATATTTGGAATGTAAACAATCCCGTAATTAATTTCATTGAAGATGGATTGCTAGTTTTACTATAGCCTCCATCGACCTCACACCATTTGAAAAATGAAAATGTTGTAAAAATAAGAGAGGAAAAGTAGTACACCTTTGAATATATAATATACCTAATGAGGAGCTCCAACATCAATTAGTGTAACTGTAGACAATGTCAAGAAACTGAGTTGAAGTTTGGGCCTCATTGATCGTAGTTGTAATTCATTAGTCATAGTGAAAAAAAAATGATCTATGCTAGGAGCCCACTATATTAAGCGTATGGGCTAACCTCAAAATTTGACAGAATTTAGAGATAAAAGAAATGCAAGGGTGTAGAAAGAGCCATGCTATCAAATTGCATACACATTCATAATTGATATGTAGATATATCATTGAAGCTCTTCAATTAATTGTCAAAATGAGAAAAATACATGATCTACCTCTACCAAGGATCAAGATGCTGAGAAATCTTGTATGCCAAAGTTTAAAGGAGATTTGTAAGGGAAAAAAATATTTTCTAAGTAACTAAGATAAAAAAACAATGTTAACAATACATATGTAGAAGTATTTATACAAAAGCACCAATACTTCGTTTTGAATAACAAGGATTGGTGCATGTAATTAGGAGTGCAAGAGTGGCCTACCTATGATTGTATATTTCTTCATTTAAAAAAAATAAAAATAAAATCACTCGTTACACATCTATATTTATTAATGCTAATAACTTTAAAATATATCTCTTTCTCACTCACCATATAGAGAGAGTGTGTATTAATGGGGCCTAGTACAAGTACTTAAGAGCCAAAGTGTTATTTTCCCATTCAAGATTTGTTTTTACAAAAGATGTGTTAAATTTTTAAAAATATATCATTGTAATGAATTCATGTTATTTTATTAACTCGGCCTTATATCTTAAAAAATCCAATGTCAAAATTTATTCTCACAAGTCACATATTAAATTTTAATAAATATATTATTTTAATACCTTCAAATTTTGCTATTGAATTAATCTTGCATCTTCAAATCATGTTATTAACTTAAACTTGTATCTAAAGAATTTAAATTTTACTTTAAATAACATTTTAAAATTAAAACAAGTCTAATATGTAGTGTTGTTGCTTAGTATCCGCCTCTTAAGAAAAAAGTAATTGATCGCAGAAGTATACAATTCCACCCTGCATAAAAATCTTAATTTTTTTTAATTATTAAAATGATTTGCAAGGTTTCATTTTGTAAGCGACATTATGATATTTTAGATCTTCTTCAACTTTTGAATTTAGGTTTCTACTTTTGAATATTGAAACAAATTTTCAAAATATTAAAAAGAAAAAATTGTTGAAGTTTTTAAGTAGGGAGATTTTTATAGTTGAATTCACAAAGTTAAGATTCAGTAAGTATTTAGTTAAAACAATGAAATTTATATTTTGCATTAAAAACATTGATAACAAAAATTTACGTGCCAAATGGCATCAATTTATCTAGTTCCAATTGTTGGAGGAACTAGTGAGAGGTCAAAGTGTGGAACTTGAACTTGAAACACATGCAGTGATCAATCAGATAAATAATAAATCAACCATAAATAACTCATGCATGTCAGATAAGAGAAATACCTAGTTGAGATTTGATTTCAAGGGCAGTGTACTATCAGTTGTATAATCATCTAAATTGTACAGGTGGTGCATCAAGTCAGAGGAAGACCCTTAGATGAATTGTGTATTTGTGGATGGGAATTTCCATCATTAATAGGGTTTGATTACCCAAGAAAATAGCGCAAGGAAATAGGGATCCTGGCAGGTAGAAAATTGGTTAAGTATTGGCCTAGGCTTGTCTAGGAAGTAATGAGACAGATAGAGATAGTGCAGAGCCGGTTTCTCTGGTTTGAGAAAATCATTGTAATCTTCTCATATTTTCTGACTTATGCAATATACATATAGTGGGGTTTTTAGTTATGGATTTCCCTAGGGAATCATTGTGTAATGTGTGATTGAAATTATTTCTCTTGTATGCTTTGTGATTTTGCGATCTTAATTGGTTTCTCCAATTGGTAGAGTAGATTCAAGTATAGTTTTAGCATATTACAATTAGTAGTTGCTATGCAACCATCTCACAAAAACTAAGAAAAGATAGATCAACGAATTAAAAATTATTCTCTTTGAGGGGGAAACCTCCTTTACATCACATAAATGAACAATTATTGGATGATTCAAATGACAAAACCTCCTTTCTATATATAGGAGTCTAGGGGGTCACAATATAATCAGAGCCGACATAATGTAAGGGCACAAAAGTAACAATAGTGGGTTTCTATTGGGCACAATAAAAATAATATGGGGACTACATGGGCACAACAATAACAATAATGGGGCTATACTAACAATAAAATTAAGGGGATACACTAGTATTACAGGTAGCTAGCATGCTCCTTTCCTTTAAAAAAGTGTTGTCCTCAATGCTTGAGTAGTTCTAGATGATTTTGTATAAAATTTTCATCCTCCCATGTGGAATCTTCAACGGGAAAGTTCTTCCACTTGATGAGATACTCTGAAATTGATCCATTTCGTAGTTGTCGAGTTCTTGTTTCAGGGAATGCTTTAGGTTAAAATATGATTTTTCTTTCCTCTTCAAGTTCTGGAAATATTGTTTGAACTTGGAGCTTTTCACCTATAACCTTAAGCATGAAACATGGAAAACTTGGTGCACTCAAGAAGATGCAAGAAGCTCAAATTTGTATGCTATAGTACCAATATTTTTCAACACCTTGTAAGGACCATAATACTTTGGTGATAATTTATTATCACTCTTAGCTTGCTTGAGGGACATTTTTTTGTATGGTTGTAGCTGTAAAAATACTCAGTCTCTGCATCAAAACTTCCTTCGTTGTAATGTTGATATGCATGTTGTTTCATTCGATTTTGCGCCAAAGTGAGGTTATCATTTAAGAGTTGGAGAAAATGTTGTTGATTCTCGATGTGATCTTCCACTGCTTGAACCTTATAATTTTCTCTTAAAGATGATGTGATGGATGATGGATGATATCCATAAAGTGCCATAAATGGGGTAATTTTTGATGTAGTATGGAAGGAATTGTTATATCATAATTCAACCAGAGGTAACCACTTGGCCCATTGTGTTTTCTCATCAGTTACAAAGAAATGAAGATATCCTTCCAAACATTTATTAATTATGAGCTAATTGAGTACATAGACAAGAAAATAATATTGTCCACAAATTTCCTGTGACAATGGGATCTTTGTCGCTTACAATAATATTTGGGTTTCCATGTAGCTTTTGGATTGTTTCCATAAATACAGTAGCAGTTGTATAGGCTTTAAATGGATGAGATGATGCACAAAAGTGTGCATACTTGGTAAGTCTATCAACTACCACCATGAAGACATTGTTTCCTTTGGACTTGAGTAAATCTCTCATAAAATAAATTAAAACATCCTCCCAACTTTGACTTGGAATGAATAAAGGTTATAATAGACCCGGGGATTGTCTTAACTTTATTTTTTTGGAAAATCAAACATTCTGCCACAAAATTTTGAATATAAGATTTAATTCCATCCCAAAAAAATCCTTCTTGACCTTGTGGTAAGTTTTTAAAAATCCTAAGTACCCTCCTAAGGGAGAGGTGTGCAATTCCAAAATAATCTTTTATTTGACTTGGGAATTATTACAACGATATAGATGATATTTGTACCATAATGAATCATGTTTCCATCTAAATGTAACAAATGTTTTAGGATCTTGCTATAAATTTTGAATGAGTGTACACACTTCTTCGTCATTCTTCCATACATCCCTTGCTTCAATTATCCAATCTGGTTGGATAATAGAAATGGCACAAGTCAATTCTTCCACGTCCTCATCCTTTCTTGAGAGTGCATCTGCAATAACATTTTTCTTCCCTTTTTTGTAGATGATTTCAAATTCATAACCCAAAATTTTTGTGACCCATTTTTGCTGCTCTTCTACAGATAAATTTTTTTCCAAAAAGTATTTATGTAATATCCCCAAATGGGAACAAGCAGCAATATTAAACAATACTGCAGAGAAATAACATAATTCAACAAAGTAAGAGCAAGAGGCCAATATGGAGGCTCAAAAGTGACATTTACATCAAAAAATCAGATTTATATCGTGGCCCATAAGATTTAAATCAGAAATATAATACTTTTACATGAAGAAATCCTCAAAATTGAAGTGCTGAAAACATATACTATAAATGAATAAGCTTGAAAACAATATTTTATTAGTTGAAAACAGTTGTAGATTAAACTTCAAACCTAGAGCAGACCTGTGTACAAAAATTTAGATCTATATCAGATCTGTACACTAGATAGGCTCCTCTTCAAATGCCCCTTGGGGTTTTCAGCAAAAAGTGAAGTACATGGAGTAGATCTGAAATCTTATGCAGCAGATCTGCAGAATGATTCAGAATTCTGAAGCAGATACAACAGTATTCAGATCAGATCTAAATATGACATGGAATAGATCTGGAATCAATGGATCTCCATAGTGAAGGGCAGATTCCCAACGCTAGAAATCTCTCCTCCAAAAGTGTGCCAAAACACCCTACAATTGTACCCATGAAAATAATGCAGTAATGGAATGAAAAATCCATTGTAGGCTCTAGAACATGTTTGGCCTCAAGCCAAGATCTGAAATCAGTGCTCCAATCATCCAATAATCTCTTGCCAATGGGATAGAAGCCTTTCCCACTGAAAAGAGGCACTATAATGGCCTAGATCTGAGTAGATCTAGCCTCCACTTGCTGCAGCTTACAAAGAAAACCAAATCCTCTACAGGATCTACGTTGTAGTTGGAAGAAGAGCTTGGCCAAATGCCTGATAGTGGAAAATAAATGCAAAACTCCTCCAATAGCTACTCAAGGAAAGAGGTGGGATTCCCGATCAGGAAAACCCAGTGCTAAATAACACTATTCTCTGCTAAAAAACAAGGAGAATAAGAAATGTCTAAACAGAAAAAATATTCATAAATAATATAATCATCAACAACCTCCTCATGTTGTCCTCCTCTTCCTTTTATAATATTGAGAGCTTGAAAAACCCTAAACCATCTTAATGAAATAACTCTTTTCACATGAGCCACCTCCAACTAAAACTGCGATGTGCCTCAATGAAGATCACTCCTTCTAGACAACGTTATTGATTTGGTCATGGTTGACCCAGTCAAAACATTCATCCCCTTTCACACCTAAGGGTGCTCATTTAGTTAGCCCAAATTTAGCCTTGTTCTCATGTGGCATTGATTTATTTGCTATTTTAAGAGTTTTTATTCTCCTCCTTTACAAATTTATTCATACATTAGAAAAATGAAAAAAAATGAATATTCCCATTAGCTTGGGCTAATTGGGAATATTACAGTCCTCCCCTCCAAAATGTTGCTTGTCCTCAAGCAACTAATAGGGTGAGTGTTGCAACACTTCTCCTCCTCCATTGGTGACACCATCATGAATTAAGCTTCCTCCATAAGCTAAGTGTTCACCAATCCAACCCTCCATGAATTGTTCCTCCAAATTCATCATGAGATGTACATAGTCCATCCCACAAGGAGTCAAGAACTCAAATTAAACAAACATGGCTGAACCAATACTCTCCCTGAAACATGTAGCATAAGGTACATGGAGAGTCTCCATCCCATGTGGTATAGACATGCCTCCCATCCTCCCTCCATACATACCCATAAAAAGTACAAGTATATCATCAATGTATGGAATCAAAACTACATAAAAACAAATAGAAATTTGAGCATGTGGAGGTGGGTCATAGTCCCACATATGGTACCAGCGCATTGCATCTCCTGCCTGCATCAGATCAAGGTATGGTAAGTGGTTTCCCCACCACTTACTTTCTGCCCATGTCATCTCACTATGGCTGAAAGTGTGAGATATGTTTGGTGCCTTGGGAAAGCACCCATCATGATAGAAAATCTCCCTTTGCACATCAAGGGAGTGGCCAAATTCAGAAATTTGTGTTGCCCAAATGTTTCCATAACATTTACATGATGTATCACTTCTCCTTGGAGCCATGGTCTGCATAAACATGGTGAAAGAATATGTACAATCAAAAAATAAAACATGCTTTACATGATCAGATTCTTCACCAACAATACTCCTCATACAAATGGAGTGGTGCATGGATCTTTCCCCTCTTTCAAAAGAAGGAAGAGATGGCTGAAATAACCCCTTTATGGAGTCATGTTACTACCCCAACTCCACATAGTTCATGCATTATTGAAAATGATGATAGATTTCTTCTTTCAATCCTTCCCAATCAAAGCTCCTCATGATGATGTTGTAGATCCTCATGGAGTACACATGGCTGAAACAGAACTCTTGATAAGCTCTTTGTAGCAACTTCTTCTTGAGATTAGAAGTTCTAGACAAGAACATCCTACCCTGATGATAGATGACTCCTTCATGGACTAGATAGCCCTCTTCATGCAGTTGGTCATCAAGTATCATACAAGTGTGAAGATCTTTGGAATAATCCACCAACAAGTGGGATTTCTAATACAGATCTAAACTGCTCAACAATGATAGTGTTGATGATATATCAATATAAATGTCTGTCATGTTGCTAATCTCCTCTTTGACATATCCTATGCTAAATATGTGTGTTGGAAGGCCATTCCTTCCATTCTTCTCCTGCCACAATGCAAAATCCAGAAATGAGAGTGGGTGATGATGATAAGGGAAGAAGATATCCCTCCTTCTTGAGCTTAGCCAAGTCTCGTAGAGATGTAGCTTTGTCTTCAAGTCCTCCAATCCCTCCTGGATCTAAGCATGGAGAATCATGTTGTGAGTTCTTCCCCACAAAATCTGAATCAAGTGGCCTCCCAGGTGGTTTGCCACTAGATAGTGATGTCTCATGGACCATCCTCATATGCATAATAGATGGGATCCTCATGTCCCTGCTTCCATTGCACAATTTCCTCTCTATTTTTTGAGTGGAAGTCTCATGATAATGTGGTACCACTCTTAAAGATGCAAGAGTGCTTCTGATTGGATAAATTGCTCCATTCTCTCTTCCATGCAATAGTGGGTCATCTCCTACTATGTCAGCACTGTGATCCCTCCTTTGTTATGCCTTATTTTCTATCATAATAGACACATGTTTCTCATGCTCTTCATGTGTAATATCCTTGGGACCTTCTTGCAAAGATACAAGAGTCCTCCTAGTGGAAGCAATTGCTTCATCTCCATATCCCAATAAAATTGGATCTCCTCCTATTGTCACAACACTGGAGGATCTTCTCTGCTGTTTATCTCCCTTCTCATCATCAATGGACAATGCCTCATCAGTAATAGACCCTTTTCCTTGATATCTTCTTAAAGAAGGAACCCTCATGTCTTCTCCTTGAGAAGAGAGTTCTTGTTGTAGTGGGGCTTTTGCCTTTGGAAAATCATGTAGCAGATCTTCGACCCCCTCAACAATGTTCATAAATGGAATTGGATTTATGGATTCTTCCAACTCATGCAAAGATTTATATTTATTAGGCTTGATTTTCTCTCCCAAAGAAGTTTCAGGATGTCTTAAATCAAATATTTTCACTAACCTCCTAGTGAACTTTGCATAAGAAGAGATATTTACACTTTTCAAGGAAGAAGACTCAAATAACCACTAGGCATAAGCCTTACCTTGAAGATGCAGCGCTGCTACTCTCATGGCTTCTTATTTTGAAACTTAATGCAGCTGGAAATATGTGTCTAGCTTCCTTTCCCAATACTTGGCTGAGATCTCAGGCGATCCATCAAAAATAGGTAGAGAGAATCTACCCGAAGTGTGTTGCATGCGCCCTCTTCTTCTACTGTAGTTGCTAGATCTTCTTTCTTCTTTAAGTTGATAGAACTCTATGAAACTTAGATGCTCCTTGAATCTCTTTTACTGAGACTCATATTCTTGGAGATAATCACCAAGAGTTTCATCTGTTGGTGTTCCTCCTTCTCCTTCTTCCTTGGTTAAGAAAGTAGGCATGCTACAACGTTGTAGATGAGATTGTGTGGCTGAATGATCACACACATAGTATGAAACATTGGGGCTTCCTTTATGTGAAAATATTCTTGAGTGATCTGCATATCTTTCCCTCCTTATTCCCCATATTTCTCCTTTCAGCTCATGCATAGCTTGAGAAAGAGCCTTAGATAACTCTTCTCCTTTCATCCTTCTAGATAACGGGGTTTCACCCTTGTTTTCTTTGTCTTCTGTGTAATCAATTTTCTTCTGTCTTCTTTTTAGATGCTCCTTATATATTTCAGTAAGAGGCTCTTCTTCTTCTGAAGACATATTGGCTTCTTACAAGCTGTGCCAAGATGATTTCTCTGATACCACTGTAATATCCCCAAATGGGAACAAGCATCAATATTAAACAATATTGTAGATGAATAATGCATTTCAGCAAAGTAAGAGTAGGAGGCCAATATGGATGCTCAAAAATGACATTTGAATCAGAAAATCAGATTTATATTATGGCCCATAAGATGTAAATCACAAATAGAAGACTTTTACATGAAGAAATCCTCAAAATTGAGGTGCTGCAACCATATATTATGACTGAATAAGCTTGACAACGTTATTTTATTAGCTGAAAATAGCTATAGATTACACTTCAAATCTAGAGAATATCTGTGTAAAAAAATTTAGATCTATATCAGATCTGTACACTAGATAGGCTCCTCTTCAAATGTCCTTGACGTTTTCAGCAAAAAGGGAAGTGCATGGAGTAGATCTGAGATCTTATGCAACAGATCTGTAGAATGATTCAGAAATTCTGAAGTAGATACAACAGTATTCAGATCAGATTTGAATGTGACATGGAATAGATCTAAAATCCATGGATTTCCATAGTGAAGGGCATATCCCAACACTAGAAATATCTCCTCCAAAAGTGTGCCAAAACACCCTGCAACTGTACCCTTGCAAATAACGCAGTACTGGAATGAAAACTGCGATGTAGGCTCTAGAACATATTTGGCCTCAAGCCAAGATCTGAAATCAGTGCTCCAATCATCCAATACTCTCTTGCCAATAGGATAGAAGCCTTTCCCACTGAAAAGAGGCACTAGAATGGCCTAGATCTGAGTAGATCTAGCCTCCACTTGTTGTAGCTTACAAAGACAACAAAACCCTCGACAGGATCTTCATTGTAGTTGGAAGAAGAGCTTGGCCAAATGCCTGATAGTGGACAAGAAATGCAAAACTCCTCCAAGAGCTACTCAAGAAAAGAGGTGGGATTCCCGATCAGGAACACCCAATGCTAAACAACACTATTCTCAACAAAAAAAATCTTCAGAAATAACATAATCATCAACAACCTCCTCATGTTGTCCTCTTCTCCCTTTTATAAGATTGAGAGCTTTCAAAACCCTAAACCATCTCAATGAAATAGCTCTTTTCACATGAGCCACCTCCAACTAAAACTGCATTGTGCGTCAATGAAGATCACTCCTTCTAGACAACATTGTTGATTTGGTCATGGTTGACCCAGTCAAAACACTAAACCCCTTTCACACCTAAGGGTGCTCATTTAGTTAGCCCAGATTTAGCCTTGTTCTCATGTGGCATTGATTTATTTGTTGTTTTAGGAGTTTTTATTGTCCTCCTTTACACATTTATTCATACAACAAAAAAATGAAACAAAAATGAATATTCCCATTAGCTTGGGATAATTGGGAATATTACAATTTAAGACTATCATGATATGTTTTTACCTTGAAGTGCCTTCCCATTAGGTAAGGTCACCATTGATTTAGTTCATGTAGTATTGCCAACATTTCCTTCTCATAAATAGGTTTGTGTAAATACTTTCCTTTGATTGGATGAATTTTAGAAGCAATGGGTTTTCCTTTTTTCATTAAAATGACACAAATTCCATTTCTTGAGGCATCACATTCCACAATAGAGGTTTTTGTGAATTATGGAATAGCTAAGACCAATGCTTGGCACATTACCTCTTTAATATGTTCAAAAGCCTTAGTTTCTTCCGGAGTCCAAGAAAATGCATCTTTTTTTAGTAATGTTGTTAAAGGTACTGCAATTCTCCCATAATTATTAATAAAATTGTGATAATACCCTTTCAACCTGTGAAATACTCACAAATGCTTTATTGTTGTGGGTATTTTCCATTCCTTAATGGATTATATTTTGTTTTATTCTACCTTAACACCCTCATGAGATACAATAAGACCCAAATATTCCACCTCCTGTACTCCAAAGAAACATTTGGAGGATTTTGCATATAATTGTTTCTTCTCCAATAGTTTGAGCACCATTTCAACATGTTGAACATGATCATTCCAAGACTTATTGTAGATTAGTATATCATCAAAAAATATTAACACAAATTTTCTAAGGGTGGGTTTGAAAATGGAATTCACCAAACCTTGAAATATACAAGGTGCACCAGTAAGGCCAAGAGTCATGACCAAAAATTCATAATGACCCTCACGAGTTCTAAATGTTGTTTTCAAATTTTTTTTCAGTATTCATCCTAATTTGATGATATCCTGAATGAAGATCAAACTTGGTGAAGAAAATTGCTCCATGTAATTCATCCAATAATTGATCAATGACATGAATAGGAAATTTATCTTTAATAGTGAGCTTTTTGAGCTCCCATAATCTGGACAAATGCACCATGATCCATCCTTATTGTGCACCTATACTACTGGAGCTGAAAAATAACTTTGACTAGGTTCAATTATACCGACCTCTAGCATTTCTACAACCATATGTTCAATTTCACTCTTTTGGGCATAAGGATATCTATAAGAACTGATGTTTGGAGGAACACTTCCTTGAATCAAATGAATAGCATGATTATAATCATGAATAGTTGGAATGCCTTTGGGAGTGTCAAATGCCTTGGAATTATTGTCCAAGACTTTTTGGAGATATGGAGAAATAGATGATTCTGATGTTTAAACCTCTAGTGAGCATAATTTTGCAATTATGCCCCGTTGTTATTTATTTAGAAGCTTTGTCATGCCATTAGAGATGATTATATTTCCTGGTTTCCCTGCGATACCCCTTAATTAAATTTCCTTTCCTCCCCAAAAAAATTTCAAGAAAAGTTCTTGAAAATTAAAAGTTATCGTACTCAAAGGTTGTAACCATTGGACTCGTAGTACAACATCATCATCGTCCATTGGAATGCAAAGCTTTGGATTATTCAATACATATTCCTCCATGGTTAGCTTGATATTGTGGCACATTCTAGAGCAATTTATAGTTCCTCTATTTGCAACCATCACTTGAAATTCTGGTGCTGGGTATAAGAAGCAATTCAATTCCTTAGCTATCTTATAATGAATAAAATTATGGGTGCTACCTAAATCAATCAAAATTATTACCTTTATCTTCTTGATATGTCCTTTTATCTTGAGAGTTTGAGGAGTGGTAATTCCTACCAATGCATTACAATATATGGTCATATTCATTTCTTCCTCTAGGGTTGGTTCTTGGTTTATATCCTCCTCTTTTGAAGTTTCTTGTTCCTCTATTTGCAACCATCACTTGAAATTCTGGTGCTGGGTATAAGAAGCAATTCAATTCCTTAGCTATCTTATAATGAATAAAATTATGGGTGCTACCTAAATCAATCAACATTATTACCTTTATCTTCTTGATATGTCCTTTTATCTTGAGAGTTTGAGGAGTGGTAATTGCTACCAATGCATTACAAGATATGTTCATATGAATTTCTTCTTCCTCTAGGGTTGGTTCTTGGTTTATATCCTCCTCTTTTGAAGTTTCTTGTTCCTTTTCTCCCTCCTCTTCACAATATATGTAAAATAATTTCTTATCAACACACTTTGAATTTTAGTGTATTTTATATCACAATTGTAGAAAATCCCCTTTTCTTTTCTTTTTTGTTCTAATTATTGTGGTGTTAATCTTGTAGGTTGTAGAAGGCTAGGAGCAGTAATAGTTCCTATCTTTATAGCTGTGAGTGGTAGGCTTCCTTGTTTCCATAATTTTGCAAATATTTTTTCTTTCTAGCCTGAATGCCTTCTCCAATGAATAAGGTTCCAAAAGGCTAACCTCATGTTGTATGTTATCATTTAAAGTCCCTATGAAGACATCAATCCTATGATACTCTGGAATATCATTTACCCTTATATTCAATTTTTGGATGTCATCAATGTGCTCCGCCATTGAAACCTTTTGTTTGATATTTATCAATTGGCTAAATAAGGTGTTTCTCTTTGTATCCTCATAAAGTGCTACAATTTCCTCCATAAAAATTGACCAAGTAACAAGTGTTTTATGAGAACAAATCCATCGATAACATACAAACTGATTGGGTTCTAAATATAAAGTTTCAATGTGTACCTTTTGTGTTTGTTGCATATTATGAAGTTAAAATATTGCTCCATTTGTAGTATCCAGGTTACCAGATCCTTCCCATCAAAAGTCCTCATATTGATCTTTGGAATGTGGTGTGTCTTAAACCCAACATTGGAGTCTCTAAAATCATGATTGACATTCATTTTGTTCTCATCATGAGTTTCATGGAATACCTTTTCACCATCAGGATGCATTTCTTGTAGCAACTTTGTCAAACCTTCCATGTCTTCTTTTAAACCATTTATGTCACCTTGTAAACCATCCATGTCAACTTTTATTTTTGTTTTTAACCCATCCATGTATCCTTTTAGTTCATCTTTGGTTTCTCTTTGTGAGAGCAAAATTTGTTGCACTTGGTCTTGTAATTTTGATATATCATGCTGCAATTCTTCCTCTTCATGCGTCATAGTAGAGTTTTCTAAGGTCTTAATGGGTGTGGAATTATTTTGTTTTGGAGGAATTTGAGAACCCAATATTTATATATATGCTTCAATATGCCCTTGAAATCACTTCAAACATATTCTTCAAATAAAAGTTATGCAATTTAAAAAAACATACATGCCTTTTTCTTTCTTTCAGTAGCTTCATCTTGCAATGGTTGTAACTCTGAAATTTTGGATCTCCAAGGTCTGAAGTTCAATCCTATTGTAGCCCTCTAAATCTTCTTTCCAATGCCACAAGTAAGACCAATATTCAATTGTTAAATATAGAGTTATGTCAAAGCTCCCATGATGACCTGATTATGGATTGGTTCAATAGAGAGAAGTTGTACGGGATTCCATGTGTCATTGTTTCAACATTCGGCCCTGAAATTGCTAGAGGAAAAACTAACGTTTGTTAAATTTTGGACACTTTTTACAAAATTCAAATATGATTCCTAAAACGAAAGTTATGACGATTTTCCCTAGGTCGGATGTTTGGGATGAAATTTTGGAGCTTGCAAAAACCCTAAATTGCTCGGATCACATCTCTGAAAATATAGCGAACCAAGATATGAAATTTGTACACGAGGTTAAACAATATTTCAGAGAGATTTGGGTTACCCCCTCAGGCTCAAGGATGTCATTTTCATTCCGAGCCTAGAGAAAAATCTCGCCTTTATTACAGTTTTGGAAGACCGTGGTTATGATGTGATCTTCAGCAAAGGAAAGTTATTCCCGAGACACATATCCATCGATCAGGTGAAGCAAATAGGGGTTCGTGTAAGGAAATTTTACAAGCTATATGTGGAGGATTGCATTGCATTGAGCACAAAGGTAGACAAGGTGCAGAGCCGCGATGTTGGTGAGATTTGGCATAGAATACTTGGCCATTTTCATCATGGCTCCCTAAAGATCATGCAACAGATTACCATAGGCCTTCCCAAAGGATCACTTGAGAAGAAAGATGTATGAAAAGGATGTACTTTGGGGAAGTACACAAAATCCACTTTCCATGAGCGGGACAACACAACACATGCAATCTTGGAAATGATCCACTCTAATGCATGTGGACCTTTCTCGACAGCCTCCACTGGCACGCACAAATATTTTTTCATTTTTATTGATGACTTCTCACTGAAGTGTTGGATCATATTCATGCGGAAGAAGCAAGAGACATTCTCCAAGTTTGTAGAGTTCAAGGCACTGGTGGAGAAATTAACAAGCAAGAAGCTGAAGGCTCTCAGGAGAGATAATTGAAGTGTATATGTGTTGAATGAGTTTAAAAAAATTTGTAAAAAAGAAGGCATTTAACGAGAGTTGACAAGACCCCACAACTCAAAACAAAAATGGGGTGGCTGAGAGAAAGAACCATAGCATTGTAGCAGCAGTGAGGGAAATGTTGCATGATCAAGGCCTAACTCTATACTTATGGGCCGAAGCATGCAACACAATAGTATATTTGTAGAACTTAAGTCCTCATCAGATTCTGGGCATGATTACATCGGAGGAGGCTTTCTTAAGGAGGAAGTTGGATGTGTCGTTCTTTTGGATTTTTGGAGCCTCTATCTACTGCCATGTCTCCAAATATGCCAGGAAGAAGATAGAGATGACATCATATATGGGGATGTTTGTGGGTTACATTGAAACTCCCCACAACTACCATGTGTCCTTTCTATCCTTCAGAATGATAGTGGTGTGAAGGGATGTAAAATTTGACAAGGATAAATCGATGTGGTGCTCTCTTGAGAGGTAACTTCATATCCCAAGAGAAGAGGAGATTTTATCTCCAAAGGAGGAGCCTCAAGAAGTTGTGGAGAAACCAAAAATTGAGGAATAGAGAGTGGAGACAACCACTCAAGAAGAACCATCCATAGAAGACAGGAAAATAACCATGGAAGCTGAGAGACTTGTGCAGGATGGGAGGGAGAATGTGAATGCTCTTTCAAATCAATGCAGGCAGAGAAGGTCACCATATCAATAAACTGGCTACATGGGCCATGGATCTGATGACTGAGATTGAAGAGATTGAGCCATGCTCTTTCGAGGAAGTAGTAGAGAAACCTATATGGGTTTATGCAAGGTGGAGGAGTATGAATCCACTGTAAGAAACATTGTTTGGGAAGTGGTCCCAAGACCAATAGATAAATATGTTGTGGGTTCAAGATGGATCTTCAAGGTGAAGCAAGCAGTAGACAAAAGCATAGAAAAGTACAATGCCATATTTTTGGCCAAGGGGTACTCTTGGGTTGAAGGGATTGAATATAAGGAGACCTTTGCTCCTATAGCAAGGTACTCATTCATCATATCAATTCTTTCTTTGGCTATGCAGATGGCGTGGAATATCCACCAAATGAATGTGAAAAATAGCATTCCTCAATGAAGTTATTGAGGAGGAAGTGTATATCGAGCAACCAGAAGGCTTTGAGACTTCTGATTCAGATTCTCATGTGTGCAGACTCAAGCAAGAATTTTACGGTCTCAAGCAAGCACCTTGTGCTTGGTACACCAAGATCGATAACTATCTCACCAGTTTAGGCGTCGCCAAAAGTGAGGTGGATGCAAACCTCTATCATATTTTGGTAGAAGGTAAATTGTTGATTATTGTCTTATATGTTGATGACTTGATTTTAACTAGTGGTGAGCATCTAATTAGACATTGCAAGGACCTTGCAAGAGAGTTTGAAATGAAGGACATGGGTTTGATGCACAACTTCCTTGGATTGGAAGTGTGGAAAGAATATGGGGATTTTTTTTATCTCTCATGAAAATTATGCCAATGAGATAATTCAAAGGTTCCGCATGGACAGATGCAAACCCATGGAGAATCTTCTAGCAACCAATTGAAGGAAAGAGGATGCCACTTCAGGTGAGAAAGTAGATGTTATTGTTTTGGTGCATTGTCTTTATAATCTCTTTATGTGTTTCTTATTCTTAAAGTGTCACATTTATGGTTTTACATCCTCTTTTATGCATTTCCGCTAAAATCATGGAAGAAAAGATCATGGATCAAATGTAGTTTGGTTGGAACTTGATGTATCAAAATATGTTCCAATCCATCCATACAAGGTAGGGGACATACATATGGATACAATCACTCCAAAAATCTAGAACCTCATACGAAAATTACTTAACCAACAAAATTTTGGGGGGGATGAAGCACTCACATGGATTAGACAATTGATATTTGGAATGTAAACAATCCCGTAATTAATTTCATTAAAGATGGATTGCTAGTTTTACTATAGCCTCCATCGACCTCACACCATTTGAAAAAGGAAAATGTTGTAAAAATAAGAGGGGAAAAGGAGTACGCCTTTGAATGTATAATATACCTAATGAGGAGCTCCAACATCAATTAGTGTGATTTTAGACAATGTCAAGAAATTGAGTTGAAGTTTGGGTCTCATTAATCGTAGTTGTAATTCATTAGCCATAGTGAAAAAAAATGATCTATGCTAAGAGCCCACTATATTAAGCGTATAGGCTAACCTTAAAATTTGACATAATTTAGAGATAAAAAAAGCGCAAGTGTGTAGAAAGAGCCATGCTGTCAAATTGCACACACATTCATAATTGATATGAAGATATATCATTGAAACTCTTCTATTAATCATCAAAATGAGGAAAATACATGATCTACCTCTACCAAGGATCAAGATATTGAGAAATCTTGTGTGCCAAAGTTTAAAGGAGAATTGTAAGGGAAATTTGCTAAGTAACTAAGATAAAAAAAAACAATGTTAACAATCCGTATGTAGAAGTATTTATACAAAGGCACCAATACTTCGTTTTGAATAATAAGGATTGGTGCATGTAATTAGGAGTGCAAGATTAACCTACCTATGATTGTATATTTCTTCATTTAAAATAAATTTAAAAAAGAAATTCACTCGTTACACATCTAAATTTATTAATGTTAATAACTTTAAAATATATTTCTTTCTCACTTACCATATAGAGAGAGTGTGTATTAATGGGGCCTAGTACAAGTAGTTAAGAGCCAAAGTGTTATTTTACCATTCAAGATTTGTTTTTACAAAATATGTGTTAAATTTTAAAAAATATATCATTGTAATGAATTCATGTTATTTTATTAACTTGACCTTATATCTTAAAAAATCCTATGTCAAAATTTATTTTGACAAAGTCACATATTAAATTTTAATAAATATATTATTTTAATACCTTCAAATTTTGCTATGACTTAATCTTGCATCTTCAAATCATGTTATTAACTTAAACTTGTATCTAAAGAATTGAAATTTTACTTTAAATAACATTTTAAAATTAAAACAAGTCTAACATGTAGTGTTGTTGCTTAGCATCCGCCTCTTATGCAAAAAGTAATTGATAGTAGAAGTATACAATTCCACCATGCATAAAAATCTTAATTTTTTTTTTTAATTATTAAAATGATTTGCAAGGTTCCATTTTGTAAGAGACATTGTAATAGTTTATATCTTCTTCAACTTTTGAATTTAGGTCTCTACTTTAGAATATTGAAATAAATTTTCAAAATATTAAAAAAAAATTGTTGAAGTTTTTAAGTAGGGAGATTTTTATAGTTGAATTCACAAAGTTAAGATTCAGTAAGTGTTTAGTTAAAACAATGAGATTTATATTTTGCATTAAAAACATTGATAACAAAAATTTATGCACCAAATGACATCAGTTAGATTTTTTTAGCCGTTTATACTCTTAAATAACTAATGCATCTACAAATGCTTATAAGTCTTTACCTTGCATTATTTGGCAACTTGATATTTCAGGGCCTTATATGAATCCTCTTGGGCTGCCAAATTAACATTCAATTTCACTCCACTTTCACCTTTTATCCTCATTTTATTACCTCATTTCATAACCTTGTCATTATCTAACCTTATACTTTCATTACAATATGGGTTTAAATTTGAATTTTCCAAAGTTATTAGTTTCGTGTAGTTAGAGAGAATTTGTGATTAAAATTTAGAAAAATAGCATATATTTATTTATTCCTAAAGGTGGAATGAGTTTGGTGACATGTGTAGGCGATTAGGAAGCTTCCAAGACATCTTTATGTGGCTTCCAAGGTCCAATTTTGAATTCTCTTCAAGATTTGAAGGAGATTTGGGGATAGGGATCAACCATATCTCATGGAGAAAAATCATGGATAAATGGATATGTGTCTTATAATTAGATAATTGGTTGAAACTTTTATGGATCTAAGGAGATAATGGTGGATCTCCATTAATGATGTAATTGCTTAAGTTTTTGTATAAATAGGAGATCCTTCTCCTAATTTGTAATTTAGAACTTTGTAATGTAAATTTTGGATTAGAATCATGGAAGAAGATGTGAAATGATCATGTAATGATATAGATAGTAGTAGGCTTATAGCATAGAGTTTGAGTATGTAGTTAGATTTTTATTTGGAGATTGATGTAATTATTCTTTCATTTATACATAAATTCATTTTGAGTGTCCCAATTTGAGTTTGAGTGTGTTTACCATGGTGTTGGTATGTCATTGAAGAGTGGAGGGCCCCCATCACAACAAGCATAATTTGGTAGAGGTAACTTAGAATTTTGTTTTCATTATTTCTGATGCAGCCTAAGCCGCAGTTACCCATATTATGCATATAATATGTATGTCTCAGGAATTACAATTCCTATATCAATTCGTTCATGAAAAAAAAACACTTTAGCAAAATATTCACCGAAATCTTTTCTTCCACATATCCAAGGTTTAAACCCTTTATCATTCAACTCAAGCGGAATATTAACCATTAATTGATTTATTAAGTGGAAGCATTAGTCTTACCCTTATTCCTTTTGATTAGCGAAGTCTCATTCCTTCCTTTGTTACCATAACTTTGTTAATTTTAATTATCCACAAACATATAACATATACCAGCTTTGTGGTCACCGCTAAACCTAACCATTAATCATAATACTTTTAAACCTTTCTATTCTGCTTTATTTCTGTTATAATTATTATATAACAGAAATTATTCATAAACCATCAGAATGTACTTACCACTTCACCAATCCTATTGCTTTGCATGGATGCCAATGTTGACTCAATGCTTCCATCTCTACCGTCGATTCAATCTACTTCAAATCCAATGGTCATCACACACCAACTTGCACGACCTTTAAAAATTTGGATTCGTGCAATATAAACGGTTTTGCTTCATTCGGTCAACTGTTACGTGTCACCTCCAGAAGTTAATCGCACGAAATAGAACAATATCGTTTACTGTTTTCTAATGGTGTGATATACCATTCGTGCTTTGAAATACCACTTTACTCACCCGACTCACAGTTCCAGATATAACTTCAAGTTCCAACTACATTAAATACCTGGATTTTAAAAAGGATTTGTTTCCTTAAATACACAAATCCGAAGTGAAAACTCTTAACGCTTTGACAGATCATCATCCTTATTGCACTATGCAGTGCATGCTGAATATCCATTGAATGGTCACGTTATCTTAATGGGTCACCATCAATCCATTCTGTGATCGATGGTTGATATTTCACATATGCAAATCCATATTTTATTCAAACTTTTTCACTGCAAATGAATGTTCAATTTCTTTGAAGCACATAGTTTCACAAATTCATGAAATCTATAACTCGGATATATAATGACAGAAATTCACAGATTTCAATTATTTTCGAATAAAAAAGCTTGTATGAGCTAGGTCACTCTCTCAGCGCTTGATGTTACATGCCTCCGACCTCTCTCTATTTTTCTCACCTGCACGCTTTATTATACAACATTTCTACAACTTATAAATCCATTTCTCAATATTATGTACATAACTCAGAAATTGAGTTCCCTATATTAATAAACAGATATTTACAAAAATAATTCCATTCTGGCCTGATCTTCTCTATCGGTGGGCTCTTCACCTACTCTCTGGCCCATAGGCTTTTCACTCCAAACCTTTTCTATATATCTAAATCCTGAATCTCCCTCTTTATGCCTTGAGGTTTACAATTTTTATACAAAAGGTTCTGTGAACCAATTCTAGTTTAGATCCTTAATAATTTCAACTAACCCCTAAGAATCCTCTCAATCCCATAAATCATGAACTAATTCCTAATTTTAGATCTAAAATTAATTTCCAAATCTATCAATCCCTATGATCTCTCAACTATTCTAATTCTCTCATGTTCTCCAATATTCGAGAACATTTACAAAATTCCTCTCAAAATTTAATTAAACCATATTCTAAATATCTCTCATTAGAATCACTCAAAATCTTAATAATCACATTAATTTGTTACATAGGAATCCAACTTCTTAGAAAATATAAGACCCCCTATATCTACTAAAATATAATGAATTTTTGAGCCAAATGCTCCTACATCAATTTCATTCCATTTTCAAGTATGCTTTGATTTCATGCAAGTGTGTGTAGGTTAGTTTTTCAATTCATTCAAGTAGATTAGTTTTTCAATTCCATAAGTGTGCATTTCCATTCCTCCAAGAGTGCTTTAGATTAGTCATTTCAATTTCCGCAAGTGTGCTTAGATTAGTTATTTTATTTCTGAAAATTTGTGCCTTCAATTCTCACAGGTGTGTTTTAATTCAACAGGTGTGGTGTGATTTTGTTTCATTGTGAAAGTGATTTTTAATTTCGAAACTGTGGTGTGATTTATTTCTTTCTCGATTAGATTTATTTTCATGACGATTGTTGTTTATCATTTGATAGATTAAAATTTCTCTTTCGAAATTTGAAGCCGATCTTTAGCACATATAGTGCACATGCACCTCGCAAGTCCAAGGACCCCCAAGTTGACAATTTATGGAAAGGAATTTAAGTAATTAAATTACCTCAACAACTCCTACACAAGTTTCCCATGAAATCAAGCTAGTTATTAAAGGTAGGTAAAAATGTTTGAAAGAAAAATATTTAATATCTTAAAATCAAGCTAGCTATTAAAGATAAGTAAAAATGTTTGAAATAAAAACATTATATAATATTAAAGGAAAACATAATTAATTGTGAAAATACATGTTGACTTAGGGGCATACCAAAGAGCTATAAATATTTGTAATGGAGAGCAAATTGTTTTTTCTTATCAATACATTATATTATTTTGAAATATGTTGTTAGTAAAATAATAGGTCTTTTATATTTTTATGAAAAACAATAGAAAAATATGTATAAGTATTGAGAGACTTTAAATTATTAATAGATTTGATGAGAAATAAATGTAAAATTGAGACTATAATATCAGTTTCAAATGGAAATCAATTTATGAAGGTAAAAATCAATTTCGATATATATATATATATATATATATATATATATATATATATATATATATATATATATATATATATATATATATATAGATATATATATTGTTGGATATGTGTTATATTCTTTCCACGACTAATCACATGTGGGGGGGTGGTATCCCCCCCTGTCGGGGTTCGGGGCAGCGCCTTAGAAAAATTTTTTGGTCCTTATTTTCCGGTGGGCAGATCCGCCCATGGTTTTGTGCATGGGTTTGCACATGGTTTTAGGGTACGATGGTTTCGGCCCCTGGTATTTTGTAGATCCGGTCAAGGGAACTACGGTTATGTTCTAATCCAAGGTTAATGGATTGAGGTTTATGTATGCTTCAGCATGTATATATATGTGTTGTAACACTAAAAGGAATATAATGAAAAATCAAGCTGGTCGTTTCGATTTGGGATCCAGGGGAATATATCCATGTTTATTTGTTTTATGTTTTATGCTCTCGCTACTGTTTATTTTGTCTTTAAGATTCTTTTGATTATCATTTATGTATAGGGTTAAAACCTACATTTGGTATCAGAGAAGTGTCGGCTTCAAGGGGACACCTTTGCTGCTGAGGGGTTTTTTGCTTGGGCTTGAGGTAGACCCTGTTTAGTGGGAGATCTACGGGATTGATTCTTGCGGTGAAAGAAGATGGCGAGCGGCGGGAAGATAGAGATCGAGAAATTTAATGGTCAGAGTTTTGAGTTGTGGAAGCTCAAGATGGAGGATTTGCTGGTGGGTAAAGATCAGTGGATCACTGTAGATCCGAGTACTAAACCAACAACAATGTCAAATGAAGATTGGAAGAAGCTAGATCAGAAGGCAAAGAGCACAATACGATTGTGTGTCTTAGATTCAGTATTGTTGAATGTATCTGGGGAAGCTACGACGAAGACCTTGTGGGATAAGCTAGGGACTTTGTACCAATCTAAGTCTCTGGTGAATAAATTTTTCCTAAGGAAAAATTTGTATAACCTGAGGATGAAGGATGGAGACTCAGTGACAGAGCATTTGAACGCCTTCAATACTGTGGTAAATCAGTTGTCATCTATTGATATTAAAATCTCAAATGAAGATAAGTGCATTAGTTTTTTTTGTTCTCTACCAGACTCATGGGACAGTCTGGTTATTGCAATAGGTAGCAATACAACTACCTTGAATTTTGATGACATTGTCTCAGCCTTACTATCAGAGGAAATGAGATGGAGAAATATAGAGGGTTAGAATGGAGATGCCTTATCTGTACGAGGAAGGTCCCATAACAGAAACAAGAATAAGGTTTCGAGTGGGAGATCTAAATCTAGAGGGAGATCTAAATCTCCTGGAAAGTTTGTAAAGGTGTGCTGGAAATGCGGAAAGGAAGGGCACTACAAAAAGGACTGCAGATCTAAAGCTCCCGAGAAAGGAAAGGGATCTGATGATGCTCCTTCTGTAGAGGAAAAAACCACCTCGGATGAAGGTGGGGATGCGTATTTGGATTCTTCTTCAAATACACATGTAGATCATGAGTCATGGTTTATTGATTCGGGTGCATCCTTTCACTTCACTCCCCATAGGGAGTGGTTTTGCGAGTATGAGAAATATGATGGCGGTGATGTCTTCTTAGGTGATAATAGGAAGGTCAGAATCCTCGGACGTGGAAAAGTCAAGCTGAAGCTTCAAGGAGGAAGGATTAGAACACTTCCTGGTGTTCTGCACATTCCTGCATTGGCCAGAATTTGATTTATGTAAGCAAGATGGATGATGCAAGTGTAAAAACAGTGTTCGAGAAAGATACCTATAATATGGTTCGGGGAGCACTGGTATTAATGAAGGGAGTTTGGATTGGAACTCTATACAAGCTTCAGGGAAGCACTGTTATTTCTAGGTGCAACAGTTTTGTGGTTCCTGAAAGTGAAGTAGAAAGCCTAGCGGTCTCTGGAGAAAAGACCATGCTATGGCATCAAAGGCTTGGACATATTGGAGAGAAGGGCCTTCGGATACTGCATGGAGATGTTATCGTAGAATGTATGTCTAATAGCTCTCTAGATTTTTGTTTTTGTGAACATTGTGTATATGGGAAGCAGAATCGGGTGAGTTTTCCTTCTGGTGCTAAGAGGGAGAACAAGATATTAGAGCTTGTGCACAGTGATGTGTTTGGACCTGTGTCAGTTCCATCACTAGGTAAGTCTACGTGCTATGTTTCATTCATAGATGACTTCTCAAGGAATACATGGATATATTTATTGAGGAAGAAATTTGAAGTCTTTGACAGATTTAAAGAATTTAAGGCTCTGGTGGAAAACCAGATAGAGAAGAAGATAAAGGTGTTGAGGACAGATAATGGTGGGGAGTTCTGCAAGAAGGAATTTGAAGAGTTCTATAAGAAGTGTGGTATAGCACGGCAGAAGACTACTCCATACACACCTTAGCAAATAGGAGTTGCAGAAAGAATGAACAAAACGCTGATGGAAAAGGAAAGAAGCATGCTCAGTGGTACCGGGTTAGGACAAGAATTCTGGGCAGAGGCAGTGGAGACTGCATGTTACTTGGTTAATAGATCACCTTCATCAGCGTTGGAGGATAAGACTCCACATGAGGTATGGTTTGGTAAGAAACCCTCTCTTTCACATCTGAGGGTATTTGGATGTGATGCATATGTACATGTTCCAAAGGAGAAAAGGATCAAGTTGGATAATAAATCTGAAAGGTGCATCTTTATTGGGTATAAGGATGGTTTAAAGGGTTACAAGCTTTGGAACCTAGAAACAAGGAAGGTTGTGTACAACCGAGATGTGGTGTTTAGAGAGGTGAAATATGTTGTTAAACATGAATTTCTACCAAGGAACCTGAGAAGATAGAGTTTGAGCTAAATTAGGATGAATCAGAATCTACAATAGAAAAAGACTCAGAAGAGGAAGAGCCACAAACTCCAGCTGTGAGAAGATCAGCTCGGGAAAGAAGACAACCAGAAATGTATAGTCCATCTGCTTTTTGTTCAAATTTTGCTTTAACTATAACTAATGATGATCCCAGAACTATCAGGAAGGCAGTAGATTCATAGGATGGAAAACTCTGGAAGGAGGCCATGGTTGATGAAATGGAATCCTTGCATAAAAATGAGGCATGGGATCTGGTGGAGTTGCTGGCTGGAAGGAAGCCCATCGGGAACAAATGGGTGTTTAAGAAGAAGATGAATGTAGAAGGCAAGGTGGATAAATACAAAGCTTGGTTGGTAGCAAAAGGTTATTCCCAGGTGTCGGGAATTTATTTTGGTGATATTTTTTCTCCTGTTTCCAAAGTTACTTCTATTAGATTACTTTTATCTGTTGTTGCTGCATTTGATTTTGAGGTAGAACAGATGGATGTGAAGACAACATTTCTTCACGGGGACGTGGAAGAGGAGATCTACATGAAAAAACCTGAAGGCTTTATGGTGAAGGGGAAGAAAGAACTAGTATGCAGGTTAAAGAAGTCTCTGTATGGGTTAAAACAATCACCAAGGATGTGGTATCAGAAATTTGATACCTACATACGGGGACTTGGCTTCACCAGAAGCAAGGAGGATCACTATGTTTATTTTAAATTAATTGGTGATTGTGTTATTTATTTGGTCTTGTATGTGGATGATATGTTGTTGATTGGAAATGACAAAGAATTATCCAAGATTAGAAGACCCAACTGTTCTCCAAATTCAACATGAAGGATCTTGATGCTGCAAACTATATTTTGGGCATGGAAATTAAGAGAGATCGGGCAAAGAGGAAGCTGTGGTTAAACCAGAGGAAGTATGTCGAGACTATATTGCATAGGTTCAATATGCGGGATAGTAAACCGGTGAATGTTCCGATTCCTGTAGGTACAAAGCTATCTGCTGAATAGTGTCCCAAGACACAAGAAGAAGAGGAGGATATGTCTCGTGTTCCATATGCAAGTGCAGTGGGTAGCCTGATGTATGCAATGGTCTGTATTAGACCAGACATTACACATGCAGTGGGAGTATTGAGCAGATTTATGTCAAACCCAGGGAAGGAGCATTAGACAGCAGTGAAGCGGGTTTTCAGATATTTACGTGGCACTAGTGATTATGGCTTGTGCTACTAGGGAAGACCAGGATTGGAAAGAGTGTTGGAATTTGTGGTTTTTTTGATGCATACTGGGCTGGAGATCTGGACCAAAGAATATCTACAAGTGGGTATGTGTTTAGCTTATTTGGAGGTGCAGTCAGTTGGATGAGTAAAATACAGTTTGTAGTGGCTCTTTCAACTACAGAGGCTGAATACATAGTAGCCACTCATGCAAGAAAGGAAGCAGTTTGGTTGCAGAGATTGTGTTCAAGTATGGGTTGGTGCAACAAGCTATAAGGATAGATTATGATAGCCAAAGTGCAATTTTCTTGGCTAAGAACCCTGCTTATCATTCAAAGACAAAGCACATAGATGTTCAATATCAGTTTGTGAGAGATATGGTTGAGGCTAAAAGGGTGTTGCTGGTAAAGGTGGACACTTTGAAGAATGTTGCAGATGCATTGACGAAGTCTGTAAGCACTCATAAGTTCTCTTGGTGTAGAGAAACAATGGGTGTTGCAGAACTAGGCTAATGACTAAGCTCTCCTATGGAAAGAAAACAACAAGTGGGAGAATGTTGGTATGTGTTATATTCTTTCCACGACTAATCACGTGCGGGGGGGTCACAGGGGGGGCAGTAGCCCCCCTTGTTGGGATCCAGGGCAACGCCCCAGAAAAAATTTTTGGTCCTTATTTTCCGGTGGGCGGATCCGCCCATGGTTTTGTTCATGGGTTTGCACATGGTTTTGGGGTACTATGGTTTTTGGCCCCTGGTATTTTGTAGATCCGGTCAAGGGAACTACGGTTATGTTCTAATCCAGGGTTAATGGATTGGGGTTTATGTATGCTTCGGAATTTATATATATGTGTTGTAACACTAAAAGGAATATAATGAAAAATCAAGCTGGTCGTCCCGATTTGGGATCTAAGGGAATATCTCTATGTTTATTTGTTTTATGTTTTATGCTCTTGCTACTGTTCATTTTATGTCTTTAAGATTCATTTGCAGATAATTTCTGTACAACGTTAAAACCTATATATATATATATATATATATATATATATATATATATATATATATATATATATATATATATATATATATATATATATATATATATATATATATATATATATATATATAATTCAACTCAAATGTTGATCATCTATCTAAAGAAGTTGTATTAATGTAGGAATACACTCAAGTATAGCGAGATCTTAGAGGAAGAACTTAGATTGTATTTTCAAAAATATCTCTATATTGATATAGGAAGTAATAGAAAATCACAAATGTGTGTGTTGGATTTTTTTGTAGTTGTTGCAATAGTATTGGAGTAAGATTTTGTTAAATATTTCCCATTATAACTTAAGAATATTTTATTTAAGTAATGACATAATAATTTTAGATGTTTTTCTTATATTAAGTAGATTATATATATCAATATTATATAAAAAAATGAATCCATATATAAAGTAATTTCACACACACATATATATTTATTAAACCACTAAAAAATAATATCATAAAATAAAATGTAATGGTTAAATTTTTAAAAATTTTGAGCCAAATTTGTAAATTATTTTCAAAAGTTACATATTAATTAAAAGTTGGTCTTGAAGGGCTAGAGAATATTTTGAAAGTTGGGGAAGTAGAGAAGGTTCTGGGTGAAGGAAGGAGAGGCAGAGCTCAACAAGTGCTTACTGTTCTAGTGAAAAGATGGAACTAGGCGGGAGAAGGACGTTTTTGAATGGCGAAGGGTGCGCTACTGTTTTCGAAGAATAGGCCAGGGATCTGAATACGTTGGTGCAGGTAATGTGTGATTCCACAGACTCTGTTTTGATCAGGACCGATGTGCAGATAGGTTTATTTTCACAAGGAGAGGTGGAGCCCCCGATTCTCTTGGACGGAAGCTTGTCGCCCTTGGTTTTCAAAGGCAGTTTTGTTGGGAGGGCGGGAGGCTTTTTGTCTGTTAGTAAAGGCACAGATCTGATAAAGGGTCAAGTTCAGCAGGGGAAAGGACGCTCTCAGTGCATGATTTTGGAAGGGAAGGATTCGGATCTGGGCGGCCTACAGAGAGTCTATTCTGCTGAAAGTGAAATCAAACAGGACCCTTCTGTGCTCACATACATAAGGGTGGAGGGTTTCAGAGAAAAGGAGAGCTTGCGAGCTACTTCCAGTCATATTAGCTGGGAAGAATAGAGTGGGGTTCTTGTTTCTGAAGACACAAAAGAGACAGGCCTAAACAATGAAAAGGAGGCTGGAGCGTCGAAGAAGGGGGGCCGAAAAAAGAAATGGATCAAGGTCAAAAAAGTAGAGTTTAACTATATCTTGGGTGAAGACATCGGTTGGGAGCAGGTTTCAATAATGGCTAGCAGAACACTGGTTGGTAGGGCTGTGGAGAGGCTTTTTGCCCTGAAAACTGTGGTTACTTGGGCTGGAGCTCATTGGAAAGTTGTTCTTGGTTATGTGCCAGAGGTGGTGTCCCTCTCAAAGGGGTGGTTTGCTTTTAATTTCTTGCATTCAGATCATATCCAGTGGGTGATGCATCAGTGTTGGACTATAGATCATTCTCCTATGCTCCTAAAACCTTGGCATCCTCTCTTTGATGCAAGTAGGGAAAGGGTGGATTCGATCCCTTTGTGGGTTCGTTTACCTAGTCTGCCTCTTCATTACTGGACTGAGGAACATCTCTATGGTATAGGCAATACGATTGGGGTCTTCTTAGAGGCAGATCTATCCTTCTTTAAGACTAATCTCAAGTGGGTTGCTAGAATTATTTTGATGATTAACATCATATAAGGTCTTGCAGAATCTCTGAATCTCTGGTGGGGGAATTATGTCATTAAGCAGATCCTGGACTATGAGAAGGTTCCTTTTCGTTGTCTTCGGTGCCATGTTTATGGCCATCCTGCCTATGAATGTGGTTCTCCCTCTCGAAATGTGAAAAGCCGGGGGTCTAGTCTATGTGTAGAGGAACCTTTCGTGAAGAGGGCTGGCCCTGGTCCTCACATTTCATAGTCACAGCCTAATTCAACTTTCTCTTGCGCTTCACATTCTGATGCCTTTGGTTCTAACTTTCCGCTTGTTGTAGATCTCCGGGCGTTGAGTGTGGTTTCTGGTCCATCTTTTGGGCAGGAGTCACTCTCACAGAATGTTGGGTGTGGAGCTTTTTCTGTTGTGAAGGTTCACAGTTGCCATTATGGAGAAGATTTCCAGTTGAAGGATGATGGTATGTTGAAAGAAGTGTTATCGGTGTTGAACTCTTCACTTATGGGCTCCTTTCCTTTCTCCCCTGTCTTCAATATCTCTTTAATCTTGATTCTGCCTACTGTCTCGGATTGGAAGGATGATTGCGGTAAGGTTCCTATTGCTGTTCCTAATACTTTTTCTCAGCCTGCTTTCTATCTGCCTGCACTTCAAGAGAAGGATTCTGTTTCTGTTTTCGATCAAGGTGAAGAGCTGTTGGCCCCCGTGGTATCCTCAACCCCCTTGGTCACTGGATATAATCTGAGATCTAGTGCTAAAAAAGGTGCAGGTGGGTTTGGGAGGGGTAAATCCCCATCTGCTCGGGGCAGGGGTAGGATTTCTTTTTTGGCAAAAGCTCAGGATCGAGCTATGTTGGATGTTCACGATGGGAGGCAGATTTCGATTGACAGGGTGCTTAGAGCAAGCCAATCCTTGAAGATGGGTGTGTAATGAAGATAATGTCTTATAATTGCAGGGGTTTGGCGGGGCCCCATAAGAAAGCTGCTCTCCGGAGAATTAGTTTTTTGGATGGTCCTGATATTATTCTGCTACAAGAGACTTTAGGTGTAGGGACTATGGTCAAAGCTAGATTGGAAGGGTGATTTCCAGGCTAGACTTTTGAGTCGCTGGATGCTAGAGGAAGGTCGGGTGGGTTGGCTGTCAGTTGGAATGATAGAACAATCAAATCTTAGAATTTCTGGGGTATGGAGTCGGTCCTGGGATTAAATTTCTTGTCATTGGAGCTTGGTGAATCTTTTAACATTTTTAATATTTATGGTCCATATCATGATAGGATCCCTTTCTGGGATTCCCTCCTAGGTAACTCTTTACTCAAGAGCGACTCGATGATTTTGGGAGGGGATATGAATTTTACTTTGGGCCAGTCTGAGGTTTGGGGTCCCCATGCTCAAATCGATACTTTGACTGGATATTTCACCCAAAAATTGGAGGAGAATCACTTGCTCGACATTGAGCCCATTAAGATGAAACCCACATGGAGGAACAATAGATGTGCTGATGGCAGAATTGCGAAGAGACTTGATCGTTTCCTGGTGGCTGAGAAGATTGTGGACAGGCCTTTTCAGATTAGGCAGTGGATAGGCAGTGGGGGTGCATCTGATCATTTTCCTATCTTTCTTGAATTCAAGATCGGGCCTAGGCAACCTCCTAGCCCCTTAAAGTTCAACAATATCTAGCTTAGGGATGATTCTTTCAAAGCTCTGGTTCTTGCTAGATGGATTCCTTTTAAAATGGATAGTCCTCTTTCTGCTGCCTTTCAATTTGCAGAAAATTTAAAATGCATTAAGGATGCTGTGAAAGTTTGGTCGGCTGATAAGAGACAGAGGGAGGGTGTGGAGTTGAAACAGGTGGAAGAGGATCTTCGCTTGATTTACGAGGGGATTGGTGGAGGCTATCAAACCCAAGTTGATAAATACACTCTTGTTTTACTTAAAAAAGAAGGAACTCCCTTCTTATGGATAAGGAGGAATCTTGGAGGCTGAAGAGTAGGGCCACATGGTTGGCTAGTGGGGATGAGAATACAAAATTTTTTCATGCTTATGTTCATGGTTGGAAGGCAGCTAATAATATTTGGAGCTTAAGAGATGGTCAGGGCATTGAGCATTCTTCTTTTGAGGCTAAAGCTAAGCTGGGGGTTGATCATTTCAAGGATCTATTTAAGGCCCCAGCTCATGCATCACTTGCAGAAGTGATAAGAGTAGCGCAATATTTTCTGAGGTTTGTGGAGGAGGTTGATAACAGATCTTTGATGGCTGAGGTCTCTGAGAAGGAATTAAAGGAGGTACTTCATAGCTTCCAAAAAGACAAAAGTCTTGGGCCTGATGGGTGGTCGATCAAGTTTTTCTTGGCTCTTTATGACGTTTTAGGGACAGATTTGTTGAAAGTGGTGGAGGATACCAGGATTTCTGGGCGGATTCTTGCTTGCTTCAATTCCACTTTCATAGCACTTATTCTGAAGGTGGATAACCCTTTTTCTCTGGCTGATTTCCATCCTATCTCGTTGTGCAACTGTATCTATAAAGTGATTGCTAAGGTGGTTGCGAGAAGACTCAAAGGAATTCTGTCTTCTCATATATCTGGGGAACAATTTGGCTTCCTGGACGGTCGTCAAATTCATGAAGCAATCGGAACTGCACAAGAGGCTCTCCACAGCATGAAGACCAAGAACCTCAAAGGGACAGTGCTGAAAATAGATCTCTCTAAAGCATATGATCGGGTAAGCTGGTTATATATTCGTATGCTCCTGACTCGCCTTGGTTTTGGCATCGGGTTCATTAGATGGATTATGAGTTGTATTACAACTGTCTCCTTCTCTGTTCTACTTAATGGGGTTGCATCTCCTTTTTTTCATGCTGAAAGGGGGCTGCGCCAGGGCTGTCCCCTTTCTCCCCTTCTATTTTTACTGATTGCTGAGGGTTTGAGCAGAGCTCTTCATGAGGCTAAGAGACAGGGTTCCTTGAAGGGCATTCAGGTTGCACCAAATTTTTACATCACTCATCTACTTTTTGTTGATGATGTTTTAATATTATGTTCTAGGTCAGTGCGTGATGCTAACTCTATTGGTGAGATTCTGGATTTGTTTGGCAAAGCAACGGGAATGGAAATGAATGCTGGGAAGTCTTCCATTTCTACACATCTTTTGAGGGATGAGGAGAGGCGTGAGTTCGTGAGGATTTTTCCCTATAATTCTGTTGGTTTGGATGTTGGTCTGAATTACTTGGGGTTCCATTTAAAACCCAATGATTATAGGAAAAATGATTGGAACTGGTTGCTGGAAAAGATGGAAAAACGTTTAAAAGTTTGGTCTCATAAATGGTTGTCTAGAGCTGGTCGGTTGACTTTAGTTAAGTCTGTTTTGGAGGCTGTCCCAGTTTATTGGTTGTCCCTTTCTTGGATTCCAAAGGGTATTTTGGAGGCTGCCAAGAGGATTTGCTTCAGATTACTGTGGAGTAAGAAACAAGATTCTTTGGTGACCCCTTGGGCTCAGTGGGAGAAAATTGCTGTCCCAAAAGGGTTGGGAGGTTGGGGTCTGAAAAATATCTTTCTATTCGCTTAGGCTCTTGCTGCTAAGGGTGGGTGGAGGCTCATCAATGTTGATAGCCTTTGGACTCAAGTGATCTCTCAGAAATACATTGCTCCTTTTTCTATTGTTGAATGGATAAGGACTCCAAGAAAATCCTTTGCAAGGGGATCGATGATTTGGAAGTCTCTTGTTAAATATTTTCACATTCTGGAAACAAGTCTGGCTTAGGATGTGGGTAATGGCAGGAAGCTTCGGGTTGGTGAGGATCCTTGTATGGGAAGTGTTCTACAACACCTCCTTCCCAGGCGTACGGTTGAGGCCTTAAGGCAGCAGGGGATTACCTTTCTCTCCCAACTTGCGGATCTGGTTCGGAGAAGGTTGGGAATTCAGTCTTGGTTACTGGCCTCTTCTTTGGGGCTAGATGAACATGATGAGAGGGCACTGGCTGGTTATATTCGTGCTTTAAAACAGGCTCACCTTGTGCTCTTGGATAGAGATGATAAGATTGCTTGGGATTTTGATCCTTCGAGGATCTATTCTCCCTGAGCTGGCTACACAAAACTTAGTACTGGGGTTGTCTTGGGTGAGGAGCGGTGGTGGTGGAAGAAACTCTAGAAACTGCATTGTCCTCCTAAGACTTGCCTTTTTATGTGGTGTGTCCTTGAAAATAAAGTCCCTACCTGGGATGTGCTGCAAAACAGATGTTTTCAGGGCCCTGACTGGCACTGTTTGTGCAATTATTATGTTGAATCAGTTAACCATCTTTTCCTCAGCTGTCCATTCATTAAAGGTATTTAGCTGGAGTGTTCCAGATTATTGGGTATCCAGTGTAGATGGGAGGGCATTTCTGTATCTCATGCTTGGGGTTCATGGTGGGTGTCTTTTGCTGAACAGAATCTAAAATCTCTGCGGCTCCTCGTTATTTGGGGTTGTTGGTTGGCTCGTAACTGTCTTCTTTTTTATGGTTCTGTTAGTACTCCGGAGATCGTTGGTGCCATGTCTGTTGGTTTACACTCAGCTTTTCATATTCATATCCGTGCTGCCAATCAGAGGGAGGTTCTCCTGTTGGATATTGATAGGAGGAACCATTAGGGTTTTTTTGATGGAGCGATGCAGCAAAATGTTTGTGGTGGTGGAGCTCTATTGTTTCTCTTGGAATCTCACTCGTATGAGATCTCTGTTGGGCTTGGGGAAGGGACAAATAATTTTTCCGAATTGCTGAGCCTCAAGATTCTTCTATTGTTTGCTGTGGAGAAAGGTTGCAGGCAGTTAAATGTTTTTGGGGATTCCTTGAATGTGATAAATTGGATAAAAGGAATTCAAATTTGTAGAGTTCATCATTTACAAAATCTGTTTCGCTCTGTCGGGGAGATCCTCCGTTCATTTATATCTTTATCCTGCTAGCATATCTATCGAGAAAATAATGACAAGGTTGATCGAGCTTCTAAGAGGGGGATTTTGCAGGACGAAGGTATCTGGAGGATTAGAGAACATTTGGATGGTGTTATTTCTGAATACTTCCATCCATATTTATTTGACTAAGAGGCTACAGGTTTATGTGTTGGCCTGTCATCAATTTGCCAACAGATTCATACACATTGTGTGCTGTCTCAACAGTTTGGTGAGGGTGGATGGGAATTATCACTCTTTTTTTGGTCTGTCAACAAACTGCCATTAGATATCTTTCACAAGGTGTGCTGTCTCAACAGGTCGGTGTTGGTGGTTGAGATTTATCACTTGTTTTTTCTTTGGTGGTCACGCTGCACGGCATGTCTGCTTTGGGCTGGATTCAAATCTTCAAGAATGATTTTGGAGGGTTGCTTACTTTGATCGAGCTACTAAGAGGGGTTTCCAGCTGGTAGTGGGTTTCTAGAGGCTCAGAGATCTACTGGATGACAATAACTCTGAATATTTACATCCTTTCATTTTTGACGAAGTGGCTACAGTGTTTCTTTGGTAGGCTGGACATTGTGCCAACTGGAAGCATACACATGGTCTGCGTTATTCTCTACATTTTATGCTGAAGCCGGATGTGATTTATACTGTTTTTATAAGGGCTTCTTGCTCGGTGGACAGTTTGCTATGGGTCGTATCTGTCTAACAGGTTTGATTTGTTTTGGTTGCTTACACTTGGTGAGCGCTTTCCCAGTTTCTTTTGCTGTTTGGAGACTGCAAACCACTGGTTATTTTCAATTTCTCTCGGTAGTTCACACTTGATGGGCTACAACAGAGGGCTGGACAAAAGTAAAATTGATAAACAGTGAAATCGGTTCCCCTGGCTGGTGCTTTATTACAGTTTCTTTGTGCCTTATCAGTTGGGTGCTTCCAGCTGGCCCACTTGATTGACTGAGCTATGTCTGTCAGATGAGAAGTTGATTTTCTGTTTTTTTGATCAGTTTTGTTCCCCAAAGGGTCTGTATGAACAGCTTGTTTTTTATGAACAGTTTGTCTTTGCAAGCTTCTGGTTCTGCATAGACATATTTTCACTATGTAACTGTTTTTTGTAAACAAACTCTCGGGTTTGTCTCTTTTGAACACACATCTATGTGTTACAAAATGTAATTTTGTACTCACCTGCAGTAATAAAATTACGCTTTTTTCTCGAGGAAAAAAATAAAATAAAAGTCAAACATGAGTTTGACACACTTAGAAATGAAATTTTCATAAATAATGAAATTTTTATAAATATTGAAATTTGATGTGTGTACTATTTTTCATAAGTATTGAGATTTGATGTGTGTACTATTATGACACTTGGTGGCATATAATTGTTATTATTATTATTATTATTTTTGTAAATAATGATTTTTTTATAAATATTGAGATTTGATATGTGTACTATTATGACATTAAGTAACATATATAATTTTTTATTTCTGATAAATTTTATTTATAACTTCATAAAATTAGTCATTTCATCTATATAAACTAATAAAAAAACATAATTCAAATTTCAAAATTTTCAAAATTATTTTTTATTTTTAAAATATTTAATTTAATAATTATTTTTTTCAAAACTTTACTGAACTTTATAAAATCTTTTATAAAATATTTTAAAAAATTTCAGAAATAATTGAAAATAAAAATATCAATATTTTAAATATAAAATAATCACAATATACCATCACATAAACATATATAAAAATTTAACCTCTTGGTAAAATAGAGCCACTTTAGTACTTTCATAGCAAGATACAATTTATATGTAAAGTAACTTTTACTTTAAAAAAAAATTGGTAGCTCATGAGGTTACATAAATTCATTCGCTTATACTTTCATGGAGAATAGAATACTTTCGTGTCATTCTACACTATATATATATTAGAATGTCATTCTACTATATATAGTAGAATGTATAGTACATGTATTATATTACTAACTTGTATTAAATTATAAAATGTTGGTTAATATGATGATGTCACTGATTGATTGTTTTATCATATTTAATGTAACAACTTTTGCAAGTTGGATGCATAGCATAATGTTGTTTCACCTGTGCATGGAGAATAAATTTGGGAAACAATGTTTAGGTATACCAAAATTAATGGTTATTAGTTTGATAATCATTATTATAATTAAATATAAAATTTAATGATATTTTTGGGTTTTTTTTTAAGTTGGGGTGAGTGTTTTTTTAATAATAAAATATAATATCATATTTAATATCTTTAGGTTTAATTAGGAATGGTGCGTGCGAGGATTAATTTTGATTGGGAAAAAAATATAGAAAATATTTTTTTAAGAGGATTGGGTAAAGTATATTAAGAATTTAATTGTTATGGAAAACTTGGTTTTGATCATTGAACTAATGTTTAAAGCTTCTTATTTTAGTAATGGCATTTTAATAAGAATAATCAAGTGAATCAAGAAAGAAGTTATCAAGTTCGAGGGTGGTAAGTTACATTATGTTTTTAAGTTACTAAACATTAAGTAGATAGTATAACCAATGAGATTGCACTTCTAAAATGCAGTAAATTGAAGTTAAAAGTAGGGGAGGTCCTTTTCCCCACCCCCTAAGTATTAATTTAACATTATGATGCACATTTACATGCTTTTTTTTTAATCACTCAAAAGACACAATGACTAAGCAAGAGTTGAGACGTCCCATATTGACCACGAACAAAGTGAAAACTCCTTTGGGCCACCTAATTCTTGATCCTAATCAATACAAGCTAGATCATGCCTTCGAAGACTTGAACCTGCATGGATGGGATAGAAATCCACAATAACAACCACTCAAGCTAAGAACCATTGGCATGATGTACTCTTGCATGTTAAACATTTGGTACATTATCACACAAGGGTTGGTTGATTATCAAAGTCGGTGGCCAAGGAGCATTCAAACGTAGTACCCTCACACACTCGAAGGTTAATGCATGATTCAGAACACTAATCACTCCATATTTTATTCTTATTGTGGGTTGGATTATGGTTCTTGGTGTCAATTTGTTGCTTGGGGACATGTGGTATTTTTTCAATCTATGGTTCATGGTTTTGATTCAACTTTGTTTGAATTGGGGCATTGGATTAGATATTGAACCCTCTAGTTTATCTCTATAGGATAGATATTTTGTTATCTTTGGGTATTTGATGGATAATTTTTTGTCTCCCTTGGTTCATGAGGACTAGATAGCTCCGATTATGCCTTTAATTTGTAGGGTTTTGAATCTTGATGGCTCAAAAACTTAGGCTTTATGGGGTATTAATCATATTCATGGCTTTCCAATTGGTTTTTCTAGGTCATGTTGCATTGCTCTGCTCTAGAGGCACTTGTTTCTCCAGAGGCCCCCTTTTGTCATCTCAAAATGGCTAAATATTGGCATTACATTCTTTTCCTTTTCCCTTGAGGGGATGTTGGAGTATGATAATAGGATTGTTGGGTTAATTGTTGTGGGTGGAGAAGAAAGGGTCAAATAGGTGTTATTTTTGGGAAACTAAAATGGAACATGGGAATTATAGGATATGCCCATTATGTGAAACAACCTAAATTCACAATCTTAAGAAGATAAGAGGACTATATCATTAATAATGAAAATTGGTTATTTTCATTAATAGATACAATGCACTCATAGAAAGAGACGATGGATTCTGAAGTTTCTTTCATAATGGAAGCCCTATGTGGTCAAAATTGACAAATTGAGGACCTTCAGGTTTAGTGTATTACTCTCCAATTCCCAGTTGCATGTCTAAGAAGAATTAATTGTATACCTTATTCAATTGTAATTTGTCTATCAAGTATGCATTGGAGGAAGTTAAAGAAGAGAAAATAATCTAGCAACAACAAGGGAATGTGGAGCGAAACTCCATGACTAGTGAAGACAATAAGAGAAAGCTCACAACCAACTTGAGTGTGGTTACCATGGTGTTGGTATGTTGTTGAAGAGTGGGGGCCCCCGATCACTCAATTAATTCTACCCATATTAATTGTTCACCCTCACTTCAAATTAGTATAATCATTAAAAAAATTGTGACAAGTTCGAAAATATTTAATAATTTTGGCATGATAAATAATAAAGCTCAACAACAATTCCATATGGAAATGAATGTGTATTCAAATTTCTCCTTTACAAAGATCAAAAGTTAATTCCACAAATGTGTTAGTGAAATTAGTAGACTAGTCTCTTGTTTACAATTTTTTTATGCTTTTTATATGAACAATTTGATGTTGCATTACAAAATTTATATATTTATATTTTTTAACACAAATTTTTACATAATAACAATAAAAATTTAATTTTAAGAGGTATATATATGATATTATATGTAAAGATATTTTAAATTGGGGTTTTTGGTTACTATATAGCAAACTTTATATATACATGGTTTTAGAGGTTTTAACTCTATAAATATTTAAATTAATTTAAAGTATCTATCAATGGTTTTGGACGTTTTTAACTCTAAACATTTAAATTACTTAAAATTAGCTATCAATTAAATTTTACATAAGAAGAAAGTACTAAACAACAACGCCACATGTTACACTTGTTTTTTAATTCTTTATGTAGAATAAGACAAATTATAAAATTTTCTCTTTGTTTTTTTACATTAAATTTATAAATTTTAATGGTTTAATTTAAAACATTTATAATAAATAATAATACTGATACTAATAATAATAATAATAATAATAATTGAATTTATTTTATTAATTATTTTACATATTATTGTGTCAAAAGGCCTTCTCTAGCCTTGTATGGAAGAGATGTTGTAATGTCTTGTCGTGTCTTGTTAAACATTTTGACTTAGTCAAATTGCATTAAAATAAAAATACAATAAAATAAAATAGAATTAATAATTCTATTTTAGCCTAGATCCATCTTAACTTTAGATCTACCAAGATGGATCAAATCACTTGAGGTGCAAGCCTCTTTTACAGTGAAAAAATATTTGATCCCTCGCTGTTATGGCCCCACATTGTGCCGACTTAGTCGATCGTGGGCATTGTGTGACACCGATGCAATTTCACTTTTAAAATTACTCTTACCTAGACTACACCTACTTCCAACACTTAGTCAATTTTCATTAAGTGTTCACTTCTTCAATTATTCAATATGTAGCGGAAATTCATTTACTTATTTAACATTCAACACTTATACAATTTTGTGATAACAATGTGTGATATCGTAAAATCAATAAGTAAACCATGTACAGTGGGAGGGGGTAACTCCCCAAACAAGTTCCCCCCTTATCTTTTACTAATCTCCTGCAATATAATACAACATCAAATTACAACATGGAAATGGTGTTGCAGTTCCCTAGTTAGACCATCAACTCTTCCACCCAACGTTTTCCCAAGTCATGTACCTCACCCCACACATTTTGTCTAAGTCATGCAACATACTTGCACTTTTTTCCCAAAAATTGCAACGTCCGCGCACATAGTGTGACCTATCAAGAAACCCCGAAATTCCTGCCCATAACAAAGGTTAACTCATCTCAGTCATGTAGGCTCATTGGGTGAGCCTCTATCTACCCTTCGTTCTCTTGATTTGTCCCTTTATGTCCTTATGTGAATTCTTGTTTTCTTGCAATATTGCAGACTTGCCTAAGTCTGACTTCTGCTTCTGCAATATGCTTGGTTGAATTACCTTTCTTTCCTTTTTGTATAACTCCTTCTTTGTACTCATATGCTCCTTAGATTAAATATTTAAGTGCGTCGATACCCCTTCATGTGTTTGAGCTGACTAAACAATTATTTTAAACGATCCTAGCCAACCTGCCGCTGGATAGGTGTGCACCCCTTCATCGACGCTTCCCTTTTCCTTCACACTCATGATATCATCATGTTATTCACTCACTTGAACCACACTTCACGTCACATTTTCTCCCCACTCCCTTGCTCCCTTTGCCTCTGCCCATCACGTCATCGCATCGCCTGGGTGCCCGATGTTGTGGGTGCGCCTGTGGGTACAGGCCGCTATGCCTTTCACATTCCCATGTGCTCTCTGCTATGACGAGCGCTTTCCACTAGGACACCCTCCACTATACTCTTCCTGGTGCATGCCCTGCCTTCGTGTGGGAATGCACCTCACCAACTCATTCGTGCTAACTCTCTGTGTCGACCTAGGTGCCTCCCCTCCCTGTGGGTGTGATCATTGTAGTTTAAGTCAGTTTTTCGCCTCTCCAAGTGTCTATGGGCGGTCATGGGTGAACATTGGCCTTGGTTCCAACTCGGGTTCCTGACATCCTCCCCCACTCTAAAAAGGTTGTTGACCTTGACAACACCATCTCGAAAATATCCTTTTGTCGAGTTTAGTATCCTCATCATGGAAACTAGATAGCTTTTCCTATGACCTGCTTCATGCCCATTTCTCATTGTAAATCTCCACGAAAATCATGTGTTGAAAATGACATTAAGAAATATTCTAATTTAATTTTCCCTTGAATTAAATTAGAATAAAATTGTAATTCTACATCACATGACAACTTGTGTGAATTAACTAAGTTAGTTTTACTTATTTGGTTTAGTTAATTCGAGTTGAGGGCCTAACTTTGGTCATGTAGAGTGGCTCCTACAAAATAGGAGCCCTGGTTGAGTTTATTTTGAGTTGTAAGTAATTAACTTAGTTTATCTGAGTTAAAATCAGTTTAACTAGTTCCAATTGTTGGAGGAACTAGTGAGAGGTCAAAGTGTGGAACTTGAACTTGAACCACATGCAGTGATCAATCAGGTAACCAATAAATCAACTATAAATAAATCATGCATGTCAGATAAGAGAAATACCTAGTTTAGATTGGATTTCAAGGGCAGTGTACTATCAGTTGTATCATCATCTAAATTGTACAGGTGGTGCATCAATTCAGAGGAATACCCTTAGATGAATTGTGTATTTTTGGATGGGAATTTCCATAATTAATAGAGGTTGATTACCCAAGAAAATAGAGCAAGGAAATAGGGATCCTGGCAGGTAGAAAATTGGTTAAGTATTGGCCTAGGCTTGTCTAGGAAGTAATGAGACAGATAGAGATAGTGCAGAGGTTTCTCTGGTTTGAGAAAATCATTGTAATCTTCTCATATTTTCTGACTTATGCAATATACATATAGTGGGGTTTTTGGTTGTGGATTTCCCTAGGGAAATCATTGTGTAATGTGTGATTGAAATTCTTTCTCTTGTATGCTTTGTGATTTTGCGATCGTAATTGGTTTCTCCAATTGGTAGAGTAGATTCAAGTATATTGTTTTAGCATATTACACTTAGTAGTTGTTATGCAACCATCTCACAAAAAATAAGAAAATATAGATCAACGAATTAAAAATTATTCTTTTCGAGGGGGAAACCTCCTTTACATCACACAAATGAACAATTATTGGATGATTCAAATGAAAAAACCTCCTTTCTATATATAGGAGTCTAGGGGGTCACATTATAATCAAAGCCGACATAATGTAAGGCACAAACATAACAATAGTGGGTTTCTATAGGGAACAATAAAAATAATATGGGGACTACATGGGCACAAAAATAACAATAAGGGGGTTGTAATAACAATAAAAATAAGGGGATACACTAGTATTAAAAGGACCTAGCATGCTCCTTTCCTTTAAAAAGTGTTGTCCTCAATGCTTGAGTAGTTATAGATGATTTTGTATAAAATTTTCATCCTCCCATGTGGAATCTTCAGCGGGCAAGTTCTTCCACTTGATGAGATACTTTGAAATTGATCGATTTCGTAGTTTTCGAGTTCTTATTTCAAGGACTGCGTCAGGTTACAATATGATTTTTCCTTCCTCTTCAAGTTCTGGCAATATTGTTTGAACCTGGAGCTTTTCACCTATAACCTTAAGCATGAAACATGGAAAACTTGGTGCACTCAAGAAGATGCAAGAAGCTCCAATTTGTATGCCATAGTACCAATATTTTTCATCACCTTGTAAGGACCATAGTATTTTGGTGATAATTTATTATCATTCTTAGCTTGCTTGAGGGACATTTTTTTTGTATGTTTGTAGCCGTAAAAATACCCAGTCTCTACATCAAAACTTCTTTCGTAGTGGTGTTGATATGCATGTTGTTTCATTCGATTTTGCGCCAAAGTGAGGTTATAATTTAAGAGTTGGAGAACATGTTGTTGATTCTCGATGTGATCTTCCACTACTTGAACCTTATAATTTTCTCTTAAAGATGATGTGATGGATGATGGATGATATCCATAAAGTGTCATAAATGGGGTAATTTTTGATGTAGTATGGAAGGAAGTGTTATACCATCATTCAACCAAAGGTAACCACTTGACCCATTGTGTTTTCTTATCAGTTACAAAGAAACAAAGATATCCTTCCAAACATTTATTCACTATCTCAGTCTTCCATAAAATTGAGGATGATGAGATGAATTATGAGCTAATTGAGTACACAGACAAGAAAATAATATTGTCCACAAATTTCCCGTGAAAATGGGATCTCTGTCCCTTACAATAATCTTTGGGTTTCCATGTAGCTTTTGGATTGTTTCCATAAATACGGTAGCAATTGTATAGTCTTTAAATGGATGAGATGATGCACAAAAGTGTGCATACTTGGTAAGTCTATCAACTACCACCATGATGACATTGTCTCCTTCAGACTTGGGTAAATCTCTCATAAAATAAATTAAAACCTCCTCCCAACATTGACTTGGAATAGATAAAGGTTATAATAGACCCGGGGATTGTCTCAACTTTATTTTTTTGGAAAATCAAACATTATGCCACAAAATTTTTAATATCAGATTTAATTCCATCCCAAAAAAATCCTTCTTGACCTTGTGGTAAGTTTTTAAAAATCCTGAGTGCCCTCCTAAGGGAGAGGTGTGTAATTCCAAAATAATTTTTTGTTTGACGTGAAAATTATTACAAAGATATAAGTGATCTTTGTACCATAATCAATCATGTTTCCATCTAAATGTATCAAATGTATTGGGATCTTGCTGTAAATTTTGAATGAGTGTACACACTTCTTCGTCCATTCTTCCAAAAATCCCTTGCTTCAATTATCCAATCTGGTTGGATAATTGGCACAAGTCAATTCTTCCACATCCTCATCCTTTCTTGAGAGTGCATATGCAATAACATTTTGCTTCCCTTTTTTGTAGATGATTTCAAATTCATAACGCAAAATTTTTGTGACCCATTTTTGTTGCTATTCTGAAGATAACATTTGTTCCAAAAAGTATTTATGTAATATCCCCAAATGGGAACAAGCAGCAATATTAAACAATACTGCAGAGAAATAATGCAGTTCAGCAAAGTAAGAGCAGGAGGCCAATATGGAGGCTCAAAAGTGACATTTACATCCAAAAATCAGATTTATATTGTGGCCCATAAGATGTAAATCAGAAATAGAAGACTTTTACATGAATAAATCCTCAAAATTGAGGTGTTGCAACCATATATTATGACTGAATAAGCTTGATAACGCTATTTTATTAGCTGAAAACAACTGTAGATTACACTTCAGGTCTAGAGCAGAGCTGTGTACAAAAATTTAGATCTATATCAGATCTGTACAGTAGATAGGCTCCTCTTCAAATTCCCCTTGGGGTTTTCAGCAAAAAGTGAAGTACATGGAGTAGATCTGAGATCTTATGCAGCAGATCTGCAGAATGATTCATAAATTTTGAATCAGATAAGGGTATTCAGATTAGATCTAAATATGACATGGAATAGATCTGGAATCCATGGATCTCCATAGTGAAGGGCAGATCTCCAACACAAGAAATCTCTCCTCCAAAAGTGTGCCAAAACACCCTGCAATTGTACCCTTGAAAATAACGTAGTACTGGAATGAAAATTGCGTTGTAGGCTCTAGGACATGTTTAGCCTCAAGCCAAGATTTGAAATCAGTGCTCCAATCATCCAATACTATCTTTCCAATGAGATAGAAGCCTTTCCCACTGAAAAGAGGCACTAGAATGGCTTAGATCTGAGTAGATCTAGCCTCCACTTGTTGCAACTTACAAAGAAAACCAAATCCTCAACAGCATCTGCATTGCAGTTGGAGGAAGAGCTTGGCCAAATGCCTAATAGTGGACAAGAAATACAAAACTCCTCCAAGAGATACACAAAGAAAGAGGTGGGATTCCTGATGAGGAACACCCAATGCTAAACAACATTATTCTCTGCTAAAAATCAAGGTGAATAAGAAATGTCTAAACAGACAAAATATTCAGAAATAACATAATCATCAACAACCTCCTCATGCTATCCTCCTCTTCCTTTTATAAGATTGAAAGCTTGCAAAACCCTAAACCATCTCAATGAAATAGCTCTTTTCATATGAGCCACCTCCAACTAAAACTGCGTTGTGCCTCAATGAAGATCACTCCTTCTAGATAGCGATGTTGATTTGGTCATGGTTGACCCAGTCAAAACATTCAGCCCCTTTCACACCTAAGGGTGCTCATTTAATTATCCCAGATTTAGCCTTGTTCTCATGTGGCATTGATTTATTTGTTGTTTTAGGAGTTTTTATTGTCCTTCTTTACACATTTATTCATATATTAGAAAAATGAAACAAAAATGAATATCCCCATTAGCTTGGGCTAATTGGGAATATTACAGTCCTCCCCTCCAAAATGTTGCTTGTCCTCAAGCAACTGATAGGGTGAGTGTTGCAACACTTATCCTCCTCCATTGGTGACACCATCATGAATTAAGCTTCCTCCATAAGTTAAGTGTTCACCAATCCAACCCTCCATGAATTTTTCCTCCAAAGTCATCATGAGATGTACATATTCCATCCCACAAGGATTCAATAACTCAAATGAAAAAAACATGGCTGAACCAATGCTCTCCCTGAAACATGTAGCATAAGGTACATGGAGAGTCTCCATCCCATGTGGTATAGACATGCCTCCCATCCTCCTTCCATACATACCCATAAAAAGTACAAGTATATCATCAATGTATGGAAGCAAAACTACATACAAACAAACATAAATTTGAGCATGTGGAGGTGGGTCATATTCCCACATATGGTACCAGCGCAGTGCATCTCCTACCTACATCAGATCAAGGTATGGTAAGTGGTTTCCCCACCACTTACTTGTTGCCCATGTCATCTCACTATGGCTGAAAGTGTGAGATATGTTTGGTGCCTTGGGAAATCACCCATCATGATGGAAAATATCCCTTTGCTCATCAAGGGAGTGGCCAAATTCAGAAATTTGTGTGGCCCAAATGTTGCCATAAGATTTACATGATGTATCACTCCTCCTTGGAGCCATGGTCTACATAAACATGGTGAAATAATATGTACAATCAAAAAATAAACCATGCTTTACATGATCAGATTCTTCACCAACAATACTCCTCATACAAATGGAGTGGTGCATGGATATTTCCCCTCTTTCAAAAGAAGAAAGAGATGGCTGAAATAACCCATTTATGGAGTCATGTTGTTGCCCCAACTCCACATAGTTCATTCATTCTTGAAAATGTTGATATAGTTCTTCTTTCATGCCTTCCCAATCAAATCTCCTCATGATGATGTTGTAGATCTTCATGGAGTACATATGGCTGAAACAGAACTCTTGATAAGCTCTTTATAGCAACTTCTTCTTGAGCTTAGAAGCTCTAGACAAGAAGATCCTACCCTGATGATAGATGACTCCTTCATGGAATAGATAGCCCTCTTCATGCAGCTGGTCATCAAGTATCATACAAGTGTGAAGATCTTTGGAATAATCCACCAACAATTGGGATTTCCAATACAAATCTAAACTGTTCAACAATGACAACACTGATGATATATCAACATAAATTTATGTCATGTTGCTGATCTCCTCCTTGACATCTCTTATTCCAAAGATGTGTGTTGGAAGGTCATTCCTTCCATTCTTCTCCTCCCACAACACAGATCCAGAAATGAGAGTGGGTGATGATGATAAGGGAAGAAGATATCCCTCCTTCTTGAGCTTACCCAAGTCTCCCAGAGCTATAGCTTTGTCTTCAAGTGCTCCAATCCCTCCTAGATCTAAGCTTGGAGCGTCATGTTGTGAGGTCTTCCCCACAAAATTTGAATCAGGTGGCCTCCTTGGTGGTTTGCCACTAGATAGTGATGTCTCATGGACCATCCTCATATGCATAATAGATGGGATCCTCATGTCCCTACTTCCACTCTGCAAATTCCTCTCTGTTTTTTGTGTGGTGTTAGCCACCTATAAAATTGTTATACCAAAAGGTGGCTAAATCATTTTTGGAGCCTTCAAGGAACAAATTTTATTTCAAAAAGTGTTGGCTCTTGAAGACTCTTGAAGGCTTCATGCCTCTGTCCAAATATTCACTGTTGTCCCCATTTCAATACTCATAAATTTTGCTAAATTCCAAGAGAAAGACTACTGCAAAACCATCATTTTTTCCCCTTCCCCCACTCAAAACTAACTCTTCATGATTTCTCCTTCTTCCATTCATGAAAATCATTTTTCCATAGTTTAAGACTCATTTTTAAACTATTCTGAAACCCTCATTTCCTTTGAAAACCATGAAAAAATTCATAAAAAAACAAGTTTCTATCACTAAGGACTTAAGCCCCCTTGGGATAAGTCTTTAAACCACTTCCCCCACATGCCCACACCCTGAAACCAGGCGCTAGGCCCACAAGGCACTTAATCGAATCACAAAATTTCCAAGTGCACAAGTCTGTTGCCATTACAAAAACTCTGATGCGATTAAGCCCTGGGTTTATAAACCCTGATCGCATTATCGTTTCATATAACCCGTGGGCCCGCCATTGGGTGCTAAGACCATTGAATAAATCATGCCTGATCCATTTTTTCCTTTGAAAATACTAAAAACCCTTTTTTCCAAAGTTTTGATCTAACATACTAAAGTCACGTGCTAATATAAAAATGGTTACACTGAAAAGACCGAATCGTGCAATCGCATCGGAGAAATTCACAAATGGTCTGATTGAAATACCGGGCCCGAAAAAACTCCAATGCGATTGGCCCCCATATATATACATCCCGCCCATACCATAAAAACCTTTGTTTTTATTAAAATGTTGGATTTTCCTATGTTTTAAAGGGTTTCCGCCGGTGCAAAAGTTGAAACAATCCCGACCATTGATCTAATCCTTCGATCCAATGGTCCGCGCAAAATCACATCGCAACTTTCGATCACTGCATGTGTTTGTTCCCTCTGATCGGCCAGTCCCCTGATTCATTCTCCACCGTTGATCTCGTCCTTAGATCAACGATCCGCGCAAAATCGCATCGCAACTTTCAATCGCTGCATGTGTTTGTTCCCTCCGATCGGCCAGTCCCCCAATTCATTCTCCACCTTGATCTCGTCCTTAGATCAATGATCTGCGCAAAATCGCATCGCAAATTTCGATTGCTGCATGTGTTTGTTCCCTTTGATCGGCCAGTCCCCCGATTCATTCTCCATCGTTGATCTCGTCCTTAGATCAACAATCGACACAAAATCGCATCGCAATTTTTCATCAGGCATATTTGTTTGTTCGCCTCGATCGCCAATCTCCCGATTTAATATCTATCGTCGATCTCTGTGAGTCTAGTCGCATCCAACGGCTCATATTTTTCCCAAAACCCATTTGATCTCTAATTCATTCTCCCCTCCGCCTAAGTTTTTTAACTTGTTTTCCTTTGTATTTTCGCTATTTTTCCATTCTGCGTCCCGGATCGCTCCTAACCGTCGATCTCTGCAGATCGAAAAATCCGACTCATATATCCTTCTGCTCTCCTTTTTAACCTCTTCTACACAGATCTCCACCGTTGGATGTTGCCATCCAACGGCCACGCTCTCTCCCGACGCCCTCTGAAGCAGTTTTCCTAGTAAATGCAGGATTTTATAATATTTGTGTGTTATTTTGCAGGATCTAATAGATTTCTTATGTTTTAAAAGGAAAATTAAAGCCAAAGGACGACGATCCTTCAGGCCTTGTTTATTGAAAGGTATCCATTTAAAGGTTTCAACGCCACACTTCGTCAGCGCATCATAAAGCATTGATACCATAAGAAACCTCCGCGGATCTGCACATCAACAAGACACAGTGAAGATTAATATAATCAAAGAGTATCAGACCGACAGCATGGAATCAAAGTGGAAAAATATTTGAAGACTGATTAACACAGTTTGGAGGGATTAGGCCATTTAATCGACTAAATCAAAGATCTGATTCACGATTAAAGAAAGTTTGAAGACCAGATGACAGAGATTAGGCTTCGTTAAAGCCTAAAACACAGAATTCAAGTATACTAAAGGTGTTTTTAGGTTAAAATACTAATATCTATCAGTTCAAAGAGCCTACGCTGCCACATCAGGGGAAAATTGAATCCCCCAGCTACCACAGAGCCACCTACAACCTCAAAGTAATTAAAAAGAGGTCGAGTTATGACCAGACCTGGAGAATTTGCATCAATACGGCTGAACAGTTAATTCAACCAAAGGAACTTATTGTAAACTGACAGCAGAAGTTATTATGAGGATAACGAAGAGCCTTAAAGTCAATAAATTCTTTCCAGCAAGCTTGATAGTTAATATAAACCAATTAATACAGGAAAAATATCAGAATGTTCTCCATTAAGCCCCTCAAAGGCCGAGAGACAGTAAACTGTATTAATTGAACTTAGAATATATTTCATCCCATTCCACCTCCTCATTTCTTCTATAAATACTTCTGAAGAAGATGAGATAGGGGTTGGTTGTTGTTTGATCACTAGTTGTAATTTTGAAACTCTCTGAAATAAATACATAGTCTGTTGAAATTGAAGAAGAAACTGAAGTCTTGGAAGCTTTGATGATGTTGTTGCATGCTTGTTCCTGAGAAGGCTCTATCATTGGATCCATGAGCTTGGTTGTTGGTGAAGTATTCTGAACTGTTTGATGTTTTCTCCTATTTTCATTATGTTCCATAATATCTTACTACAGTAGGTTGAAAGTTTTAGGCTAAGAAATGACTCTTGGAACCACCTTAAACCTATTCATCCTTCACTGTTTAAATGTTTTCTTCTGCTGAAGTATTTTAGAGTCTTTAATCTCTCTCTTTAGTCTTCATGCTCATTTATTTCCTTAATATTTCAAAAATTTGGTTTCAGCATGATTTATGGTTTTCCCTGCTTGTCTGCTGCCACTTAAAAACTGTTATTGAAGTCTCCCTTTGAAGTTTCTTGTTTACAGTGAATCAAGGAGGTTTGTTCCAATCTTTCCCTTTGTCCTTTCTTAAAAAATTACCTTGAAGGTCTTTATAGTTGTAATCATATATGTGTTAGGTGTTCCCTCTTCTATGACCACAATTATCAGTGAATCTTTTATGTTTTCTAAGTCATTGGAAATAAAATCTTTGAGGAAATAGGGTGTTCCCTGAATCTTAGATTTCATTTTAAAAGTTGTTTTGAAATCATTATTTGCTTAAAGCTGTGATTTGTAGAATTCATGGTTAGCCCTGTCTACCAAATAGCTCTTTATTTTTCAAGTTGTGCTTTCAAATTCCCTTTGTTTGAGAATTAAACTTCTCTTTCCAAATCATTGATTTCCATCTCATTCCAAAACCAAAGGATCCTGCGGCCAAGTTAGATTTGCCCTCTGATATCCCATATCCATTGATGAGTATGTTATGACCTCTTCTTGACTCCATTTCCCAATGAACCAGATGTTTCTCCGTTCTACATATCTTTCCTAGATCTTTTATGTTCTGCGGTATCAATGCAACCAAACAAATAAAAAAACACCTGCACTTAATAACTAGTCTAAAATCCATATGCTAAGCACACAAGATAAATCTTTTCAAACAAACATTTGAGAGATCCTTCTCTGAGAAAAGGAGGACTAGATCCTGGAACTCTAAAGATCGGTTCTGATGTTGCCTTGTCTTTTGATTTGCCAAACTATCAAAACACGGGACTCTGTATTGACTTCAGAAATTTAAACAGAGCCTCTCTAAATGACAACTATCCCTTACCCAAGATGGACCATATACTTCAAAGGGTAGTTGGGTCAAAAATTATATCTCTCCTAGATGGGTTCTCGAGTTACAACCAGGTGTTAGTGCTCCCAAGTGACCAAATCAAAACTGCTTTTACCACACCTTGGGGCACCTTTATGTATGTCAAAATGCCTTTCGGATTAATGACTGCAGGGGCCACCTTCCAAAGGGCCATGGATATAGCCTTTTCAGAAGATATTGGCTATTTCATAATCATTTACCTTGATGACATAATCATTTTTTCAAAAACTGATGAAGAACATTTGATTCACCTGAGAAAAGTTTTCGAGAAGTGTAGGAAATTTGGCTTGTCATTGAATCCCAAGAAGACACTCTTCGGTCTCCAAGAAGTCAAACTTCTTGGCCATATAATCTCAGAAGAGGGAATCAAAATAGACCCTACAAGGATAGATGGCATATTACAAATCAGCCATCCCAAAAGCCTCAAAGAATTACAATCTTTCATTGGAAAGATTAATTTTCTGAGGAGGTTCATCCCCAACCTTGCTGAGCTATTAAAAAACATTACAAACATGTTGAAGAAAGATGTAGGTGTAAAATGGACTTTACCAGCTAAATAATCATTCGAACTGGTCAAACAAGCTCTTAATCAAACACTAGTCCTGATTAGTCTAGATTTCACCAAAGACTTTTATATCTTTTATTTTACATCTGAGCATACAATAGCTACAGTTTTACTTCAAAATAATGACTTGGGGCAAGAACAACTAGTATCCTTCTTTAGTAGGGCCTTAAGAGATGCTCCTCTCAAATATAATATCATGGAGAAGCAAGCCTTAGCATTAGTGAAAGCATTAAAAGACTTTAGGGTCTATATTTTACACTCTCACATAATTGCTTTTGTTCCACATACTGTTGTCAAGGACATTCTAAGTCAAGACCCTGATGGTAAAAGGGGAAAATGGATTGCAACTATTCTTGAGTATGACTTAGAGATCAGGCCCACCAAGCTAGTTAAGGGGCAAGTATTAGCAAAACTTATGGCTAAGTCTAACTTCCAAGCACTAGACATGAATATGGTATATGTGTTGGAAGAAATAGAAGAATCCACTACTCCTTTTATTGAAGAAACATTTCTGAATTCTCCTTGGTATGCTGACATCATTTATGTGCTTTTATATTTAAATGCCCCTCCTTCTTTGTCTAAAAATAAAGCTATATTTTTGAAACAAAAGGCTTTGAGTTTCTGCATCTTAGATGGGGTATTATATTGGAAAAATGTTGTTGGAATTTTGCTTAAATTTTTACTTGAAGATGATGCAGGAAATATCATGCATGAGTTGCATGACGGAGAATGTGGAGGACACTTCTACTGGAAAGCTACAATGAACAAAATTCTTAGATCTAGTTACTATTGGCCTACCCTTTTCCTAGACACTCAGAAGTTGGTCATGTCTTGCCATAAATGTCAAATCTTTGATGGCAAAAGAAAACTCCTTCCTTTTCCCTTACATCCCATTAGAGTAGAGGCACCTTTTCAACAATGGGGTTTAGACTTCATTGGGGAAATTCACCCATCTTCCTCATCTCAACATAAGTGGATCCTCACAGCCACTGACTTCTTTAACAAGTGGATAGAAGCTATACCTTCCAGAAATGCTAATGACTCAGTCATTATCAAGTTTCTTGAAACCAATATCCTATCCAGATTTGGCTGTCCCAGAAAAATCATAATAGATAATGCTGCTGCTTTTAAATCTAAGAAGATGATTTATTTCTGTCACAAATACCACATAACCTTGGGCCATTCCACTGCTTACTATCCCCAAGGAAATGGATTAGCTAAATCTTCCAGCAATAGCCTCATTAATATCACTAAAAAACTGTTGGAACAGAATAAAAAATCATGCCACAGTAAGTTGGTTCATGCTTTATGGGTTGATAGATTAACTACAAAGAAGTCAATAAATATGTCCCCCTATCAGTCATTTTATGGCATGGATGCAGCTTTTCCTACCTCATTGGGAGTTCCAGTCATGAAACTCCTTCAAGAAGTGCATATTGAAGAGAATGATATGCAGAGAAGGATCAACCAAACAATCCATTTACAGCAGACCAGAGAAGAAGTTTATGAGAGAACACATTTATTCCAAGAAAATATGAAGAAACTATTTGATAAGAGGACTAAGGCAAACAAATTCCAATTTGGAAATTTTGTTCTTAAATGGGATTCAAGAAGAGAAGAGAAGGGGAAACATGGCAAGTTTGAGAACTTGTGGAAAGGGCCATATATTATCCATGTTAAGAGGGGTCACAATGCATTTTTCTTGAAAGAATTGAATGGAGAAGATCTGTATGGAGGTCCTGTCAATGGCAGGATGCTCAAGCATTACTTCTGCCAAGAATCTTGAGTTTTAAAGCATTTTATTTTTTCATTGTAAATATCATAGTCTAACCATTGCATTCAAAGTTAGAAAAATCAAAAAATACAAAAACAATGAAAGAGAGAAAAGAGGGCAGATTGTAAAAACAATAAAGGTATGGCCTCATACCAAAAAAGAGAAACAAATTCTGAAAGTGTGCAAGCTCAAATTCCACTCCTGCCAAACACACTTCTAGTTAGTCAAACTGTTTAATCTTGACTAATTAGTTTTAAATTTTCTGCTGATAGGATAGTGAATTTGATCTGACAAATTGTTTAATCTTGGCTTATCAGTAGATAGATTAGGATATAAATTAAAGGTTCAAACATGCTTAAAAAACTGAACCTAAAATTTCAAAGGGACAATGACTCAAATCTGTTTCAAATTCTGAGTCAGAGGATGTTAAAATCTGGTTCTAAAAAAGCTCAAAATCTGAACCAGAGAGCAAGGAAGAAGCAGTTCAAATAAGAGTCAAATCAGAGCTGTAAAAGGATAAAGGTAGTGCTTTGAATTTTCAGATCTTAAGCCTTCATCATTTTGATTTAATTTTCTGCAAATAATAATCTATGTGCAGCTGGTTTTTATGCCATAGATCAGCATCAAGTTAGACTGTTCAATCCTAACTTGTATGCTTTTTAATTTCTACTTTAGCAATTAGAGAATAAAAATCTGTTAGACTGTTTAATTCTAACAGATTAGTAGATTAGGTAGAGAAGAATATGGGCTCAACTGCTAAATCTGAGTCCATAGAGAAATAAGAAGTAGAACTAGATTATATTTTTTGCTTTCAAAAAGAATAAAATGTTGTAAAAGAGTTTGCCAATCCAAGTGCATTCTAAGAAGAAAAAATGTTAGATTAGTAGGATTGGGTAGGTAGAAAGCTTGTTGATGAAAGAACCATCATTTTTATGGTTGCTAATATGTTTTCAGAGCAAGTCATCCCAGAAAAGGAAGGGTAGCTCAATGGATCAGGCACAGGTCAGCCTCCCAGAGAATGCAAAGTCTAAAGTTCTTGATGCCTTCAAGAAGGCACCATCCCCAAGTGGAGCCACTGTTAGCCACCTATAAATTTGTTTTACCAAAAGGTGGCTAAATCATTTTTGGAGCCTTCAAGGAACAAATTTTATTGCAAAAAGTGTTGGCTCTTGAAGAATCTTGAAGACTTCATGCCTCTGTCCAAATCTTCACTGCTGTCCCCATTTCAATACTCAGAAATTCTGCTAAATTCCAAGAGAAAGACTGTTGCAAAACCATCATTTTTCCCCTTCCCCCACTCAAAAATAACTCTTCATGATTTCTCCTTCTTCCATTCATGAAAATACTTTTTCCATAGTTTAAGACTCATTTTTAAACTATTATGAAACCCCCGTTTCCTTTGAAAACCATGAAAAAATTAATAAAAAACAAATTTCTATCACTAAGGACTTAAGCCCCCTTGGGCTAAGTCTTTAAATCACTTCCCCCACATGCCCACACCCTGAAACCAAGTGCTAGGCCCACAAGGCACTTAATCAAATTGCAAAATTTCCAAGTGCACAAGTCTGTTGCCATTACAAAAACTCCGATGCGATTAAGCCCTGGGTTTATAAACCCCGATCGCATTATCGTTTCATATAACCAGTGGGCCCACCATTGGGTGCTAAGACCATTGAATAAATCATGCCCGATCTATTTTTTCCTTTGAAAATACTAAAAACCCTTTTTTCCAAAATTTTGATCTAACATACTAAAGTCAAGTGCTAATACAAAAATGGTTAGACTGAAAAGACCCTATTGCGCAATCGCATCAGAGAAATTCACAAATGGGTTGATTGAAATACTGGGCCCGAAAAAAATCTGATGCGATTGGCCCCCATATATATACATCCCGCCCATACCATAAAAACCTTTGTTTTTATTAAAATGTTGGATTTTCCTATGTTTTAAAGGGTTTCCACTGGTGCAAAAGTTGAAACAATCTCGACCGTTGATCTAATCCTTCGATCCAACGATCCGCACAAAATCACATCGCAACTTTCGATCGCTGCATGTGTTTGTTCCCTCCGATCGGCCAGTCCCCCGATTCATTCTCCATCGTTGATCTCATCCTTAGATTAATGATCCGCACAAAATCGCATTGCAACTTTCGATCGCTGCATGTGTTTATTCCCTCCGATTGACCAGTCCCCCAATTCATTCTCCACCGTTGATCTCGTCCTTAGATCAACGATCCGCGCAAAATCGCATCGCAAATTTTGATCGCTACATGTGTTTGTTCCCTCCGATCGGCCAGTCCCCTGATTCATTCTCCATCGTTGATCTCGTCCTTAGATCAACGATCCGCGCAAAATCACATCGCAATTTTTCATCAGGCGTATTTGTTTGTTCGCCCCGATCGTCGATCTCCCGATTTAATATCCGTCGTCGATCTCTGTGAGTCTAGTTGCATTCGACGGCTCATATTTTTCCCAAAACCCATTTTATCTCTAATTCATTCTTCCCTCCGCCTAAGCTTTTTAACCCATTTTCCTTTGTATTTTCGCTATTTTTCCATTTTGCGTCCCGGATCGCTCCTAACCATCGATCTCTGCAAATCGACGGATCCGACTCATATATCCTTCCGCTCTCCTTTTTAACCTCTTCTACGCAGATCTCCACTGTTGGATGTGTGCCATCCAATGGCCACACTCTCTCCCGACGCCCTCTGAAGCAGTTTTCCTAGTAAACGTAGGATTTTATAATATTTGTGTATTCTTTTGCAGGATCTAATGGATTTCTTATGTTTTAAAAGGAAAATTAAAGCCAAAGGATGACGATCCTTCAGGCCTTGTTTATTGAAAGGTATCCATTTAAAGGTTTCAACGCCACGCTTCGTCGGTGCATCATAAAGCGCTGATACCATAAGAATCCTCCGCGGATCTGCACATCAACAAGACACAGTGAAGATTAATATAATCAAAGAGTATCAGACCGACAGCATGGAATCAAAGTGGAAAAATATTTGAAGACTGATTAACACAGTTTGGAGGGATTAGGCCATTTATTCGACTAAATCAAAGACTTGATTCACGATTAAAGAAATTTTGAAGACCTGAAGACAGAGATTAGGCTTCGTTAAAGCCTAAAACACAGAATTCAAGTATACTAAAGGTGTTTTTAGGTTAAAATACTAATATCTGTCAGTTCAAAGAGCCTACGCTACCACATCAGGGGAAAATTGAATCCCCCAGCTACCACAGAGCCACCTACAGCCTCAAAGTAATAAAAAAGAGGCCAAGTTATGACCAGACCTAGAGAATTTGCATCAATGCGGCTAAACAGTTAATTCAACCAAAGGAACTTATTGTAAAGTGACAACAGAAGTTATTATGAGGGTAACGAAGAGCCTTAAAGTCAACAAATTCTTTCCAGCAAGCTTGATAGTTAATATAAACCAATCAATATAGGAAAAATATCAGAATGTTCTCCATTAAGCCCCTCAAAGGCCAAGAGACAGTAAACTGTATTAATTGAACTTAGAATATATTTTATCCCATTCCACCTCCTCATTTCTTCTATAAATACTTCTGAAGAAGATGAGATAGGGGTTGTTTGTTGTTTGATCACTAGTTGTAATTTTGAAACTCTCTGAAATAAATACATAGTCTGTTGAAATTGAAGAAGAAACTGAAGTCTTGGAAGCTTTGATGATGTTGTTGCATGCTTGTTCCTGAGAAGGCTCTATCATTGTATCCATGAGCTTGGTTGTTGGTGAAGTATTCTGAACTGTTTGATGTTTTCTCCTATTTTCATTATGTTCCATAATATCTTACTACAGTAGGTTGAAAGTTTTAGGCTAAGAAATGACTCCTGGAAGCACCTTACACCTGTTCATCCTTCACTGTTTAAATGTTTTCTTCTGCTGAAGTATTTTAGAGTCTTTAATCTCTCTCTTTAGTCTTCATGCTCGTTTATTTCCTTAATAGTTAAAAATTTTGGTTTCAGTATGATTTATGGTTTTCCTTGCTTGTCTGGGGCCACTTGAAAACTGTTATTGAAGTCTCCCTTTGAAGTTTCTTGTTTACAGTGAATCAAGGAGGTTTGTTCCGATCTTGCCCTTTGTCCTTGCTTAAACAGTTGCCTTGAAGGTCTTTATAGTTGTAATCATAGACGTGTTAGGTGTTCCCTCTTCTATGACCGCAATTATCAGTGAATATTTTATGTGTTCTAAGTCATTTGAAATAAAATCTTTGAGGAAATAGGGTGTTCCCCGAATCTTAGATTTCATTTTAAAAGTTGTTTTGAAATCATTATTTGCTTAAAGTTGTGATTTGTAGAATTCATGGTTAGCCCTGTCTACCAAATAGCTCTTTATTGTTCAATTTGTGCTTTCAAATTCCCTTTGTTTGAGAATTAAACTTCTCTTTCCAAATCATTGATTTCCATCTCATTCCAAAACCAAAGGATCCTGCGGCCAAGTTAGATTTGCCCTCTGATATCCCATATCCATTGATGAGTATGTTATGACCTCTTCTTGACTCCATTGCCCAATGAACCAGATATTTCTCCGTTCTATATATCTTTCCTAGATCTTTTATGTTCTGCGGTATCAATCCAACCAAAAAAATAAAAAAACACCTGCACTTAATAACTAGTCTAAAATCCATATGCTAAGCACACAAGATAAACCTTTGCAAACAAACATTTGAGAGATCCCTCTTTGAGAACAGGAGGACTAGATCTTGGAACTCTAAAGATTGGTTATGATGTTGCCTTGTTTTTTGATTTTCCAAACTATCAAAACACGGGACACCAACATGTGGAAGTCTCATGATAATGTGGTATCACTCTTAAAGATGCAAGAGTGCTTCTGATTGGAGAATTTTCTCCATTCTCTCTTCCATGCAACAGTGGGTCATCTCCTGTTATGTCAACACTGTGATCCCTCCTTTGTTATGCCTTATTGTCTATCATCATATACACATGTTGCTCATGCTCTTCATGTGTAAGATCCTTGGGGCCTTCTTGCAAAGATACAAGAGTCCTCCTAGTGGAAGCAATTGCTTCATCTACATCTCCCAATAAAATTGGATCTCCTCCTATTTTCACAATGCTGGAGGATCTTCTATGCTCTTTCTCTCCCTTCTCCTCATCAATGGAGAATGCCTCATCATTAAGAGACACTTTCCCTTGATCTCTTCTTGAATAAGGAACCCTCATGTCTTCTCCTTGAGAAGAGAGTTCTTGTTGCAGTGGGGATTTTACCTTTGGAAAATCATGCAACAGATCTTCAACACCCTCAACAATGTTCATAAATGGAATTGGCTTTATGGATTCTTCCAACTCATGCAAAGATTCAGATTTATTGGGCTTGATTTTCTCTCCCAAATAAGTTTTAGGATGTCTTAAATCAAATCTTTTCACTAACCTCCTAGTGAACTTTTCATAAGAAGAGATATTTACACTTTTCAAGGAAGAAGACTCAAATAACCACCAGGCATAAGCCTTACCTTGAAGATGCAGCGCTGCTACTCTCATGCCTTCTTCTTCTTAAACTTGATGTATCTAGAAATATGTGTCTATCTTCCTTACCCAAGACTTGGTTGAGATCTCAGGCGATCCATCAAAAGTAGGTAGAGAGAATCTACCAAAAGTGTGGTGCATGCACCCTCTTATTCTACTGTAGTTGTTGGATCTTCTTTCTTATTTAAGTTGACAGAACTCTGGGAAACTTAGATGCTCCTTGAATCTCTTTGACTGAGACTCATCTTCTTGGAGATAATCACCAAGAGTTTCATCCTTTGGTGTTCCTCCTTCTACTTCTTCCTTTGTCAAGAAATTAGGCATGCTACAACATTGTAGATCAGATTGTGTGGCTGAATGATCACACACATAGTATGAAACACTGGGGCTTCCTTTATATGAAAATATTCTTGAGGGATCTGCATATCTTTCCCTCCTTATTCCCCATATTTCTCCTTTCAGCTCATGCGTAGCTTGAGAAAGAGTTTTAGAGAACTCTTCTCCTTTCATCCTTCTAGATAAAGGGGTTTCACCCTTGTTTTCTTTGTCTTCTATGTAATCAATTTTCTTTTGTCTTATTTTTAGATACCTCTTCTCTCTGTCAGTAAGAGGTTCTTCTTCTTCTGAAGACATATTGGCTTCTTACAAACTATTCCAAGATGATTGCTCTGATACCACTGTAATATCCCCAAATGGGAACAAACGGAAATATTAAACAATACTACAGAGAAATAACGCATTTCAGAAAATTAAGAGTAGGCGGCCAATATGGAGGCTCAAAAATGGCATTTACATCAGCAAATAAGATTTATATTGTGGCCCATAAGATTTAAATCAGAAATAGAAGACTTTTACATGAAGAAATCCTCAAAATTGAGGTGCTGCAACCATATATTATGATTGAATAAGCTTGACAACATTAATTTATTAGCTGAAAATAGCTATAGATTACACTTCAGATCTAGAGCATATTTGTGTACAAAAATTTAGATCTATATCATATTTGTAAACTAGATAGGCTCCTCTTCAAATGCCCCTAGGGGTTTTCAGCAAAAGGTGAAGTACATGGAGTAAATCTAAGATCTTATGCAACAGATCTGCAGAATGATTCAGAAATTCTGAAGCATATACAACAGTATTTAGATCAGATCTAAATATGACATGGAATAGATCTGGAATCCATGGATCTCCATAGTGAACGGAAAATCCCCAACACTAGAAATTCTCTCCTCCAAAAGTGTGCCAAAACACCCTGCAACTGTACCCTTGCAAATTACGCAATAATGGAATGAAAACTACATTGTAGGCTCTAGAAATGTTTGGCCTCAAGCCAAGATCTAAAATCAGTGCTCCAATCATCCAATACTCTCTTTCCAATGGGATAGAATCATTTCCCACTGAAAAGAGGCACTAAAATGGCCTAGATCTGAGTATATCTAGCCTCCACTTGCTGCAGCTTACAAAGACAACCAAATCCTCAACAAGATATGTGTTGTAGTTGGAAGCAGAGCTTGGCCAAATGCCTGATAGTGGACAAGAAATGAAAAACTCCTCCAAGAGCTACTAAAGTAAAGAGGTGGGATTCTCGATGAGGAACACCCAGTGCTAAAAAACACTATTCTCTGGTAAACAGCAAGGAGAATAAGAAATGTCTAAACAAACAAAATATTCAAAAATAACATAATCATCAACAACCTCCTCATGCTGTCCTCCTCTTCCCTTTATAAGATTGAGAGCTTGCAAAACCCTAAACCATCTAAATGAAATAGCTCTTTTCACATGAGCCACCTCCAACTAAAACTGTGTTGCACCTCAATGAAGATCACTCCTTCTACACAACGTTGTTGATTTGGTCATGGTTGACCTAGTCAAAACATTCTGCCCCTTTCACACCTAAGGGTGCTCATTTAGTTAGCCAGATATAGCCTTGTTCTCATGTGGCATTGATTTATTTTCTGTTTTAGGATTTTTTATTGTCCTCTTTTACACATTTATTCATACGACAAAAAAATGAAACAAAAATGAATATTCCCATTAGCTTGGGCTAATTTGGAATACTACATTTAAGACTATCATGATATGTTTTTACCTTGAAGTGCCTTCCCATTAGGTAAGGTCACCATTGATTTAGTGCATGTAGTGTTGCCAACATTTCCTTCTCGTAAATAGGTTTGTGTAAATACTTTCCTTTGATTGGATGAATTTCAGAAGCAATGGGCTTTTCTTCTTTCATTAAAATGACACAAATTCCATTTCTTGAGGCATCACATTCCACAATAGAGGTTTTCGTGAATTATGGAATAGCTAAGACCAATGCTTGACACATTACCTCTTTAAGATGTTCAAAAGCCTTAGCTTCTTTCGGAGTCCAAGAAAATGCATCTTTCTTTAGTAATGTTGTTAAAGGTACTGCAATTCTCCCATAATTATTAATAAAATTGTGATAATACCCTTTCAACCCGAGAAATACTCACAAATGCTTTATTGTTGTGGGTATTTTCCATTCCTTAATGGATTTAATTTTGTTTTGGTCTACCTTAACACCCTCATGAGATACAATACGACCCAGATATTCCTAATCCTGTACTCCAAAGAAACATTTGGAGGTTTTTGCATATAATTGTTTCTTCTCCAATAGTTTGAGCACCATCTCAACATGTTGAACATGATCCTTCCAAGACTTATTGTAGATTAGTATATCATCAAAAAATATTAACACAAATTTTCTAAGGAATGGTTTGAAAATGGAATTCACCAAACCTTGAAATGTACAAGGTGCATCAGTTAGGCCAAAAGTCATGACCAAAAATTCATAATGACCCTCACGAGTTCTAAATGTTGTTTTAAAAATTTCTTCAGTCTTCATCCTAAGTTGATGATATCCTGAATGAAGATCCAACTTGGTGAAGAAAATTTCTCCATGTAATTCATCCAATAATTCATCAATGACAGGAATAAGAAATTTATCTTTAATAGTGAGCTTGTTGAGCTCCCTATAATCTGGAAAAATGCACCACGATCCATCCTTATTGTGCACCAATACTACTGGAGCTAAAAAATAATTTTGAATAGGTTTGATTATACCGGCCTCTAGAATTTCTACAACCATATGTTTAATTTCACTCTTTTGGGCATAAGGATATCTATAAGAACTAATGTTTGGAGGAATACTTCCTTGAATAAAATGAATAGCATGATCATGATCATGAATAGGTGGAATGCCTTTGGGAGTGTCAAATACCTTGGAATTATTGTCCAAGACTTTTTGGAGATATGGAGAAATAGATGATTTTGATATTTAAACCTTTAGTGAGCATAATTTTGCAATTATGCGACGTTGTTATTCCTTTAGAAGATTTGGCATGCCATTAGAGATGATTATATTTCCTAGTTTCCCTGTGATACCCCTTAATTAAACTTCCTTTCCTTCCCAAAAAAAGTTCAAGAAAATTTCTTGAAAATTAAAATTTATCATACCCAAAGGTTGTAACCATTGGACTCCTAGTACAACATCATCACTGCCCATTGGAATGCAAAGAATTGGAATATTCAATACATATTCCCCCATGGTTAGCTTGATATTGTGGCATGTTCTAGAGAAATTTATCGTTCCTCTATTTGCAACCATCACTTGACATTCTAGTGCTAGGTATAAGAAGCAAGTCAATTCCTTAGCTATCTTATAATGAATAAAATTATGGGTGCTACCTAAATCAATCAACATTATTACCTTTCTCTTCTTGATATGTCCTTTTATCTTGAGAGTTTGAGGAGTGGTAATTCCTACCAACGCATTACAAGATATGTTCATTTTCATTTCTTCTTTCTCTAGGGTTGGTTCTTGGTTTATATCCTCTTCTTTTGAAGTTTCTTGTTCCTTTTCTCCCTCCTATTCACAATATATGTAAAATAATTTCTCATCAACACACCTATGAATTTTAGTGTATTTTATATCATAATTGTAGAAAATCCCTTTTTATTTTTTTTTCTTCTAATTATTGTGGTGTCAATCTTGTAGGTTGTAGAAGGCTAGGAGTAGTAACAGTTCCTATCTATATAGTTGTGAGTGGTAGGATTCCTTGTTTCCATAATTTTTCTTTCATATTTTCTTTCCCACCTGAATGCCTTCTCCAATGAATAAGGTTCCAAAAGGCGAACCTCATGTTGTATATTATCATTTAAAGTCCCTATGAAGACGTCAATCCTATGCTCCTCTGGAATATCATTTACCCTTATATTCAATTTTTGGATGTCATCAATGTGCTCTGCCATTGAAACCTTTTGTTTGAGATCTATCAATTGGGTAAATAAAGTGTTTCTCTTTGTATCCTCATAATGTGCTATCATTTCCTCCATAAATATTGACCAAGTAACAAGTGTTTTACGAGAACAAATCCATCGATAACATACAAATTGATTGGGTTCTAAATATAAAGTTTCAATGTGTACTTTTTGTGTTTGTTGCACATTATGAAGTTAAAAATATTGCTCCATTTGTAGTATCCAGGTTACCAGATCCTTTGCATAAAAATTCCTCATATCGATCTTTGGAATGTGGTGTGTCTTAAACCCAACATTGGAGTCTCTAAAATCATGATTTGCATTCCTTTTGTTCTCATCATGAGTTTCATGGAATACCTTTTCACCATTAGGATGAATTTCTTCTAGCAACTTTGTCAAACCTTCCATGTCTTCTTTTAAACCATTTATGTCACCTTGTAAACCATCCATGTCAACTCTTATTTCTGTTTTTAAACCATCCATGTATCCTTTTAGTTCATCTTTGTTTTCTCTTTGTGAGAGAAAAATTTGTTGCACTTGGTCCCGTAATTTTGATATACCATGCTACAATTCTTCCTCTTCAAGCATCATAGTAGAGTTTTCTAAGGTCTTAATGGGTGTGGAATTATTTTTTTTGGGAGGAATTTGAGAACCCAATATTTATATATATGCTTCAATATGCCCTTGGAATCACTTCAAACAAAAGTTATGCAATTTAAAAAAACATACACGCCTTTTTCTTTCTTTCAGGAGCTTCATCTTGCAATGGTTGTAACTCTGCAATTTCGGATCTCCAAGATCTGAAGTTCAATCCTATTGTAGCCCTCTGAATTCTCTTTCCAATGCCACAAGTAAGACCAATATTGGATTGTTAAATATAGAGTTATGTCAAAGCTCCCATGATGACCTGATTATGGACTGGTTTAATAGAGATAAGTTGTACAAGATTCCATGTGTCATTGTTTCAACATTCGGCCCTGAAATTTCTAGAGGAAAAAATAACGTTTGTGAAATTTTGGACACTTTCTACAAAATTCAAATCTGATTCCTAAAACGAAATTTATGACTATTTTCCCTAGGTCGAGTGTTTGGGATGAAATTTTGGAGCTTGCAAAAACCCTAACTTCCTCAAATCACTTCTCTGAAAATATAGCAAACCAAGATATGAAATTTGTACACGAGGTTAACCAATATTTCAGAGGGAGTTGGGCTACCCCCTCAAGCTCAAGGATGTCATTTTCATTCCGAGCCTAGAGAAAAATCTCGTCTTTAGTAAATTTTTAGAAGACCGTGGTTATGATGTGATCTTCAGCAAAGGAAATTTATTGCTGAGACACATATCCACCAGACAGGTGAGGAAAATAGGAGTTCATGTAAAGAAATTTTACAAGCTAGATGTGGAATATTGCACTGCATTGAGCACAAAGGTAGAGAAGGTGCAGAGCTGCGATGTTGGTGAGATTTGGCATAGAATACTTGGCCATTTGCATCATGTCTCCCTGAAGATAATGAAACAGATTACCATAGGCCTTCCCAAAGGATTCAAGATGTATGCAAAGGATGTACTTTAGGAAAGTACACAAAATCCACTTTCCATGAGTGGGACAACAAAGTACATGCAATCCTGGAAAGGATCCACTCTAATGTATGTGGACCTTTCTTGACAGCGTCCACTGCCACGCACAAATACTTTTTCATTTTTATTGATGACTTCTCACTGAAGTGTTGGATCATATTCATGAGGAAGAAGGAGGAGACATTCTCCAAGTTTGTAGAGTTCAAGGCACTGGTAGAGAAATTAACAAGCAAGAAGGTGAAGGCTCTCGGGAGAGATAATGGAAGTGAGTATATGTTGAATGAGTTTAAAAAATTTTGTGAAAAAGAAGGCATTCAACAAGAGTTGACAAGACCCCACAACTCAAAACAAAAATGGGGTGGCTGAGAGAAAGAACCATAGCATTGTAGGAGCAGCGAGGGAAATTTTTCATGATCAAGGCCTAACTATACACTTATGGGCTGAAGCATGCAATACAATAGTGTATTTGCAGAACTTAAGTCCTCATCAGATATTTGGCATGATTACACCAGAGGAGGCTTTCTCAGGGAGGGTGTTGGATGTGTCGTACTTTTGGATTTTTGGAGCCTCTATCTATTGCCATGTCTCCAATATGCCATGAAGAAGATAGAGATGACATCATATATGGGGATGTTTGTGGGTTACATTGAAACTCCCCAAAACTACCATGTGTCCTTTCCATCCTTCAGATTGACAGTGGTGCGAAGGGATGTAAAATTTGACAAGGATAAATCGATGTGGTTCTATCTTGATAAGTAACTTCATATCCCACCAGAAGAGGAGATTTTATCTCCAAAGGAGGAGCCTCAAGAAGTTGTGGAGAAACAACAAATTGAGGAGTAGAGACTGGAGACAACCACTCCAGCAGAACCATCCAGACAAGGCAGGAAAATAACCATGGAAGCTGAGAGACTTGTGTAGGATGTGAGGGAGAATGTGGATGCTCCTTCAAATCAATGCAAGCAGAGAAGGTCACCATATCAGTACATTGGCTACATGGGCCATGGATTTGATGACTGAGATTGAAGAGACTGAGTCATGCTCTTTCGAGGAAGTAGTAGAGAAACATATATGGGTTGATGCAAGGTGCAGGAGTATGAATCCATTGTAAGAAACATTGTTTGGGAAGTGGTCCCAAGACCAAAAAATAAATATGTTGTGGGTTCAAGATGGATCTTCAAGGTGAAGCAAGCAGTAGACGAAAGCATAGAAAATTACAATGCCATATTTTTGGCCAAGGGGTACTCTTGGGTTGAAGAGATTGAATATGAGGAGACCTTTGCTCCTATAGCAAGGTACTCAATCATCATATCAGTTTTTTCTTTCGCTACGCAGATGGCATAGAAGATCCACCAGATGAATGCAAAAATAACATTCCTCAATGAAGTTATTGAGGAGGTGTATATCGAGTAACCAGAAGGCCTTGAGACTTTTGATTCAGATTCTCGTGTGTGCAGACTCAAGCAAGAATTGTACGGTCTCAAGCAAGCATCTTCTGCTTGGTACACCAATATCGATAACTATCTCACCAGTTTGGGCTTCACCAAAAGTGAGGTGGATGAAAACCTCTATCATATTTTGGTAGAAGGTAAATTGTTGATTATTGTCTTATATGTTGATGACTTGATTTTAATTGGTGATGAGCATCTAATTAGATATTGCAAGGAGGACCTTGCAAGAGAGTTTGAAATGAAGGACATGGGTTTGATGCACAACTTCCTTAGATTGGAAGTGTGGAAAGAATATGGGGATTTTTTTATCTCTCATGGTAAGTATTCCAATGAGATAATTCAAAGGTTCCGCATGGACAAATGCAAACCCATGGAGAATATTCTAGCAACCAATTGGAGGAAAGAGGATGCAATTTTAGGTGAGGAAGTGGATGTTATTGTTTTGGTGCATTGTCTTTATAATCTCTTTATGTGTTTCTTATTCTTAAAGTGTCACATTTATGGTTTTACATCCTCTTTTATGCATTTCTGCTAACATCATGGAAGAAAAGATCATGGATCAAATTTAGTTTGGTTGGAACTTGATGTATCAAAATATGTTCCAATCCATCCATACAAGGTAGGGGACATACATATGGATACAGTCACTCCAAAAATCCAACACCTCATATGAAAATTACTTAACCAACAAAATGTTGGGGGGGATGAAGCACTCACATGGATTAGAAAATTGATATTTGGAATGTAAACAATCCTGTAATTAATTTCATTGAATGTGCATTGCTAGTTTTACTATAGCCTCCATTGACCTCACAACATTTTAAAAAGGAAAAGGTTGTAAAAATAAGAGGGGAAAAGGAGTACGCCTTTGAATGTATAATATACCTAATGAGGAGCTCCAACATCAATTAGTATAACTTTAGACAATGTCAAGAAACTGAGTTGAAGTTTGGGCCTCATTGATCGTAGTTGTAATTCATTAGTCATAGTGTAAAAAAATGATCTATGCTAAGAGCCCACGATATTAAGCGTATAGGCTAACCTCAAAATTTGACAGAATTTAGAGATTAAAAAAACGCAAGAGTGTGGAAAGAGCCATGCTATCAAATTGCATACACATTCATAATTGATATGTAGATATATCATTGAAGCTCTTCTATTAATCATCAAAATGAGAGAAATACATGATCTACCTCTACCAAGGATCAAGATATTGAGAAATATTGTGTGCCAAAGTTTAAAGGAGAATTGTAAAGGAAAAAAATATTTGCGAAGTAACTAAGATAAAAAAACAATGTTAACAATACGTATGTAGAAGTATTTATACAAAGGCACCAATACTTCGTTTTGAATAACAAGGATTGGTGCATGTAATTAGGAGTGCAAGAGTGGCCTACCTATGATTGTATATTTCTTCATTTAAAATAATTTAAAAAAAAAAATTAACTCGTTACACATCTAAATTTATTAATGTTAATAACTTTAAAATATATCTATTTCTCACTCACCATATAGAGGGAGTGTGTATTAATGGGGCCTAGTACAAGTACTTAAGAGCCAAAGTGTTATTTTCCCTTTCAAGATTTGTTTTTACAAATGATGTGTTAAATTTTAAAAAATATATCATTGTAATTGATTCATGTTATTTTATTAACTTGACCATACATCTTAAAAAATCCAATGTCAAAATTTATTCTCACAAGTCACATATTAAATTTTAATAAATATATTATTTTAATACCTTCAAATTTTGGTATTGACTTAATCTTGCATCTTCAAATCATGTTATTAACTTAACCTTATATCTAAAGAATTTAAATTTTACTTTAAATAACATTTTAAAATTAAAACAAGTCTAATATGTAGTGTTGTTGCTTAGTATCCACCTCTTATGCAAAAAGTAATTGATAGCAGAAGTATACAATTCCACCATGCATAAAAATCTTAATTTTTTTTTTAATTATTAAAATGATTTGCAAGGTGCCATTTTGTAAGCCACATTATAATAGTTTAGATATTCTTCAACCTTTGAATTTAGGTTTCTACTTTAGAATATTGAAACAAATTTTCAAAATAGTAAAAAAAAAATTGTTGAAGTTTTTAAGTAGGGAGATTTTTATAGTTGAATTCACAAAGTTAAGATTCAATAAGTGTTTAGTTAAAACAATGAAATTTATATTTTGCATTAAAAACATTGATAACAAAGATTTACGCACCAAATGGCATCAATTAGATTTTGTTAGCTGTCTATACTCTTAAATAACTAATGTATCTAAAAATGCTTAAAATTCTTTACCTTGCACTATTTGGCAACTTGATATTTCAAGGCCTTATATGACTCCTCTTGGGCCGCCAAATTACCATTCAATTTCACTCCACTTTCACCTTTCATCCTCATTTTATTACCTCATTTCATCACCTTGTCATTACCTAACCCTATACTTTCATTACAATATGGGTTTAAATTTTCATTTTCCAAAGTTATTAGTTTCGTGTAGTTAGAGATAATTTGTGATTAAAATTTATAAAAATAGCACATATTTGTTTATTCCTAAAGGTGGAATGAGTTTGGTGACATGTGTAAGCGGTTAGGAAGCTTCCAAGACATCTTTATGTGGCTTCCAAGATCCAATTTTGAATTCTCTTCAAGATTTGAAGGAGATTTGGGAATAGGGATCAACCATATCTCATGGAGGAAAATCATGGATAAATGGATATGTGTCTTATAATTAGCTAATTGGTTGAAAATTTTATGGATCTAAGGAGAGAATGGTGGATCTCCATTAATGAGGTAATTGCTTAAGTTTTTGTATAAATAGGAGATCCTTCTCCTCATTTGTTATTTAGAACTTTGTAATGTAAATTTGGGAAGTTTAGAGTCATGGAAGAAGATGTGAAATGATCATGTAATGATATAGATAGTAGTAGGATTATGGCATAGAGTTTGAGTATGTAGTTAGAGTTTTATTTGGAGATTGATGTAATTATTCTTTCATTTATACATAAAGTCATTTTGAGTGTGCCAATTTGAGTTTGAGTGTGTTTACCATGGTGTTGGTATGTTATTGAAGACTGGAGGGCCCCCATCACAACAAGCATACTTTGGTAGAGGTAACTTAGAATTTTGTTTTCATTATTTCTGACGCAGCCTAAGCCGCAGTTACCCACATTATGCATATAATATGTATGTCTCAGGAATTAAAATTCCTATATCAATTCTTTCATGACAAAAAAAACACTTTAGCAAACTATTCACCAAAATATTTTCCTCCACATATCCAAGGTTTAAACCCTTCATCATTCAACTCAAGCGGAATATTAACCATTAACTGATTTATTGAGAGGAAGCATTAGTCTTACCCTTATGCCTTTTTATTAGCAGAGTCTCATTCCTTCCAATGTTACCATAACTTTGTTAATTTTAATTATCTGCAAACATATAACATATACCGTCTTTGTGGTCACCGCTAAACCCAACCATTATCTAATATTCCAAAAATTTAGCCTCCAAGCTGAATGGAATATTATAGTTGTTTTATCACTAGGTCGGTAAATAAATCGGTGGGGAGGCCCATAAGTCTCTTAAGTAGCAACAAAAACACTCCTAATGTGAAAGGAGGAAGAATAAGCAGCAATATTAAGCACCTTTTGGTGTGAGCAAGGGCTGGATCATGTTGATTCAGTCAAATTTGACCAAGTCAACAGCGCTGTCTAGATACATTGAATCTCCTTGATGAACATCACAGTTTTAGTGGAGGACAACTTGCATGAGCTTGGTGGAAAATATCGATGGGACCCAATGTGGAGAGGCTCTCATGCTATATATGGAGAGGATAGCAACCATTGTTATTCATGTTTTTATTAACATTTCTATTGGTCTTTTTAGACTTTGCTTCCTCTTGCTGTTTAGCAGGGTTGCAGTGTTGTTTAGCACAAGGGTGTGCCTGGTCGCGAATACCTACTTCATCCTTAGGGAAGGAGAGGTTCTCTGGGATACATTTCCTCATTCTAGAATTTTGGCCAAGCTACCTCCTTCATCTATAGCGCAGTTTCTGTTTAGAGCTGGGTTGTGTTGCAGGGTGCAGTAAAGGAGGATCTCTTAAAGTCATTTATGGGCTTGTTCTTCAGTGGAGAGGTTGTCTATTCATTGGAGGATCAACAAGGAGGAATCCTGGGCATATTTTTACATATTTGGCATCAATCCAACCATTTTCTATCCCTCACAGCGTAGTTTCTATCCTGAACTGCATTATTTTTGGAGGCATTTGCTGGGAGGGTTCATTGAGCTCATCAGGAGGGTCTATTTTTGAGTAGAGGGATTAGCCTTCTAATTAGAAATACCATTGGAGGATGAAATTATTATTTCAGATCTATCATAGCCTCATTTCATATCAAATCCAGTTTGCAGTGGCATATTAACCCCAGGGTTATTTGTCACCTTGTATGTTTCTTGGTATTTCTAGCAATCCTTTCCAGGTTGGCTAGAAATCTTGTATTTCAGCCCACATCTTCATTGCTGGGCCTTTCTTTTATTTCTATCAGCCACATTATATTTATACATGTATTCAGCAGTAGCTACACTATTATAGACATCATTGTCACTGCTCTCTAGCATTCTATACATTTTCAACAACTCATGTGTTGATTGTTTAGTTCATTGAAGACTTGTTCCCATTGCTTGAGTGGCTTGTCCCTCATGATCTTGTTATATATTTCTGCTGATATCTTAATAATATGATGGCTGTACATTAATCCCTCTTATGTCATGTTCATATTTGCAAAGTTTTACATTTTTATGTTCATGTATCGTTGTAATCCCATTTTGGGATATTACAGTGGTATCGGAGCATAATCTTGGCTCATCCTGTGCATGCAAGACATTATGCCATTAGGAGGAGAAGCTTCTCACATAAAAGAGAAGACTCGCAGAAGAAAAAAAGGATGGACTCCATTATTTGGAGAAATTAAGGAAGAGAGGGTCTCCCTGCTTCTTTTCCAAGCTATGAAAAATATCAAAGAAGATCTCAAGGAGATGAAAGGGGAGAAGTGTAAGAAATTCCTGAGAGGGTTTGAAAGGGAAGAAAGCCCTAGCTATTCACACGATGGGTGTGAGAATTCAGCCACACATGTAGATCCACAACACATTCTATTGCCCACATTCACTACAAGAAGGATGGAGGAAGGAGATGCACCAAGGGAGGAGACCTTGAGTGTCTGTCTTCAGGAATATTAGTCTCAATCATGGAGATTCAAAGAGCACTTGGACTTCCAAGGGTTTTTCCAACTCAAGGAAGGTAGAAGATCCAACAACCATCATAGATGCAAGAGAGGTATAATTTTTCTATCTAAATTTGATGGATCAGCAAAGTGCACAACCAAAGCTTGGGTGGAGGAGCTAGATTCATATTTTCATCTACACCAAGTTTCGGAAAGGGAGGCCATTAGAGTAGCAGCGTTGCACCTCAAAGGAATGACCCATAATTGGTGGTTTAATAGTTATGCTGGGCTCACTAAGGAAATACAAATACAAACACTTATGCTGAGTTCACTAAGGAATTGGTGAAAATATTTGACACTAAACATTGTAAAACATCTCTTCTGGAACCCAAAAACTTAAAACGTTTGCATGAGTTGGAGAGGTCTATCTTTCCAACTCCACTCCACATTTCTGATGAAGGGGATAAAAACATGCATGGTACCTTTCCAAGGGAAAGATCCCCACCTCTTGAAGAACTCTCTTTTATTGGTGAAGACATGGAGAAACCTCCTTCAAGGGAATACCAAGATCAAGGGTCTCTCATTGATGATGAGGCAATCTCACATATTGATGAAGAGGATGAGAAGAGAAGAGCTAACAACGTTTTACCATTGGGAGAAGATCCATCACCACATGGATATGGGAAGGGAGCCATTGCTTGCATTAGAGGATCCCTTGTGTCTTTGCAAGGAGTTCCAAATGACCCAACCAGTGGGAACCGAACCACAATTCTAGAGCAGAATGCATCTTTATTTTGGGTTGTGAATCTTGGCAGATGGAAGGAGAAGAAAGAAAGGATCAACATCAAGGGATGATGAGCATTCACCCTTATCTATTCCGAGAGGTTTCTGCACAGAAGAAGGAGACTGTATTGTTCAATGAAGAGAGGGACAAATCAGTCCACACATATATACAATCCACTTCAGATTTTGATGTCTCACTACATGGGGGCATTCCACCTGGAAGGCCACCAGATATAGAGTTGGCAGGAGAAATTTTATCATTTAGTTCACCACTCTTAGATTCCATAGAGGTGAAGACTTTGGAGGAATCCAGTACAGCGCAGAGAGTTTGGGATAGACTCAAGGAGGAGAGAGGTACTCTTTCATTTTCTGCATTACCCACTCTCACTACATGTACTGTGCTGACAGAAGTTGCTGCAGTGATGGGGGATGGCACCTTGATGGTGCAAGGGAGCTTCTCCATGGACTTGGAGAAATAGAGGGTACTTCCTTTGAGGGAGGAATCCTACATACATGGGATTAGATGGAGGCCACTCATGCTTGCATTGGCCAAGACCAGGAGGTTCTTTTTGGAGGATATCTTCTCATGGGGAGCCAACTTCCAAAAGTCACCACATCTATTTGAGCATGAGCAGCTGCATGATGGGCATAGCAACACTTTGGAGGATGAATTTGGCATGGGGGATGTCAAAGGAGTAGACAACATCATGTGGAGAGCTTCACATTCCAGATCACCAGTGTTGTCTCTTTGGAGGGTTGATCCATATTGGAGGTCTCAACTTTTGGTAGAGTACTCCAAGGATCTTGGTGCTTGCATGATACTTGATGACTCGGGTGGAGATGATAGATACATGGTGGTTGGTGAGGTCATATATTCTTATGGGAGAGTCTTCTTGACTAGAGTTTCTGGGCTCAAGAGGAAGCTACTTCATGCAACACATGTGAACTTTATTTCCATGCACCTTGATGCATTTCATTCATTGATGGAGGAGTTCACTTGGGAGGGCATCCAGTAGGATATACATCAACATATGGAGAGATGCATAGCCCAAATGGTGATGGAGAGGTTGGAAGAACCACTTCCCTATTCATTGAGAGTGAGGGAGAATTTCCTGTTGAGCCATTTCAACTCAAGGACAAAGTACATAGTAGAGGATGTACACTTATGCACCCTAATTTGCATTAATTTATCTTTTGTGAGCATCATATTGTACCAAGGAGGATATTTCCTTCTTATATATTGTATTGTCATGTACTTGAGGCCATTTGTAGCATTGATGTTGACCATTCTATCGGTGGTTTGTGGGGGAGGCCACATGATTCTTGGTGTGCACCATTGACACCACATTGTACCTTCATGCATCTATCCTATAGAATGATTGTGGTAGCAAAAAAGTGGCTGGGAGAGCACTTGTTCTTACTTTTTTTGTTGCAGCAAGGGATGCACTGCACTAGTTCCATGTGAGGAACTATGTTCCACTCTTCGGTTGTCATATGGCAGCTTGTTTTCACTGGTTTTTGCTTCCATATTTTGATGATACTCTTAATTTCATGGAGAGCTTTGTTTGGGGAGTGTTAGATGAGTTTGATATGCCCATTGGGAATATGATTCTCCCTACTTTACATATTGTATGTTTCAGGAGAAACAATGGGCAAACCATGATTGCCACACCACACTTCTTGTCTTCACATGGGAGGAGCCATTTGAAGAATTTGTGTTCTTGGAGGAGGCATTTCATGGCTGGTTTTCTTTGTGGGGTAACTTGGGCCAATCTTGGAGGCCATGCAATTTCAGCCTAAGATCAACAACAACCCCATACTTACCATAAGTGGAGAGATAAACCACTTGAATGGAAAAATATAATCTCTCCATGCAGCCCCAACACATTGCATACACTGGGGGTTGAGGATTCTTTTGATGAGCTACCTAGAATGGCTCATTTCATTTTGATGAACATGGGTTTGGGAGTCTCTCATTGGTCATGAGATCCCTTATGCTTGTCATAACTCCTATCTTGAGGAGGCCATTGGAAAGAAAGAAGGTTTCCATTTACACCTTCCACCTTTTTCATGATGTGAGCCATTTGGTTTTGCATGCTTGGGAGGGAGTAATGGAGGACAGGTTTATTACAGATTGTTTTGAGCAGTGGTGGGAACTATAGATGAGGAGGCCACAAGAGGATGAGGGGAGGAATTTTGTGTTGAGATTCAACAAGATGATGAGCTTAGTGAAAAGAGTCGCCTTCACTAAGTGGGCCCGCAGGCTATTTTTGGCGCAAAGTCTATTTTTAGACATGTCGATCATATTCTATGAGTTGCAGGATGTTATTTGTGGATGGTTGGTCAAGTTGGAAAAATATATGGACTTCTATTTTTAGACATACTGGGCGGAGTCTATTTTTAGACTGCTAGTCTAAAAATAGATGTGTCAAATATTATTAGCTCTTAATAATATTTGGACTCTAAACATTATCTTATTCCCTTGGAGCACTTCAGTTAAGTGCACAGATGTGGCACAATAGCTGACAGAAGGAAATACGCTATTCATGAGTGTTTACTGGAGCTAATGCATGGAGGAATTTAGTTAGAACTCACATGACAGAGTTTGGTGGAGTTGTAGAAGTAGTTGGCGGAATTGTGTTCAGTTTAACTCAGTTAGACACAGTTGAGCTAGTTGTATCTAGTCTAACTGATTGATACACTAGTGAGAGTGGTGTGAATTAATTAATAATTAATTCACTAAATATTAAATCATTAATCAACTGAAGAATACATCAGTTAACTACAGTGCATGGATAGTTTCAGTGGAGACTAGTGGAGAGATAGGTGAAAGGGAAAGATGACTATCAGTTGCAACTATAGTGATGCATTGATTGCATACAACACTCAGTAGAGATGCCAATGAGGATTACACAGTAAATCTTGGAGCAATTCGAGTTCATTCAGAGCCATTCTTCAGCAGGGATTGCACAGTAGAGGCAGGCTAGTAGGTGGTAGTGATCAGTGCATGGATTTGCTAGATCGGACTTGATTAGTGTGTAGAGACTGTATTGTACTGAGAGCTTGAAATGTTAAAATTTGTATGAGGATTGTTACATGATCTCTATGACATATATTATATACATATATTTGGGGTTTTTAGCTTTATGCTTTCTCGTAAAATCACTATGTTAATGTGTGTGAATTTGTTGTGTAACCAGCTCCAAAAATAGAAGAAAAGAGATATCAACGCCTTAGAAATAAGCCACTTCGAGGGGGAAACCTCCAATACATTACATAAATGAAAAATTCTTGGATGATACAAATGACAAAACCTCCTTTTTATATATAGGAGTCCATGGGGCCACAATGTAATCCTAGTGGGCCACAATGTAATCCTAGTCGACCTAACAATAATAATGTAAGGGCACAATAATAACAATATGGGGGTTACAGGGGTACAATAATAACGATAAGGGGGGTTAGACTAACATAATAAGGGACTACAGTATTAATATAGGGGCTTAACATGCCCCTCTCCTTCAAACAAGTGTTGTCCTCAACGCTTGATTATTTCTTGATGCTTCCGTATAAAATTCTCATCGTCCCATGTGGAATATTCTACAGGAAAGTTCTTCCACTTAATGAGATAATTTGAAATTGATTGCACTTGTCGATTTCTTGTTTCTGTGACTGCTTCAGAACTTCTTTCGATGTGATATTGATCTTCTGGTAGTTTCATTTGATTTTGCACCAAAGTTAGGTTATCCTTTGAGAGTTGGAGAACTTGTTGTTGATGCTCATTGTGATATTCCACTACTTTATCATCCATAATAGATTTTATTTGATCCTTCAAACCATCCAAATTAGCCTCCATTATTGCTTTTAAACCATATATGTCATCTTTGGTTTCTCTTCGTAAGATCGAAATTTGTTGCACTTGGTACCGTAATTTTGATATCTCATATTGCAATTCTTCCTTCTCATGCGTCATAGTATAGCTTTCCAAAGGCTTAATGGGTGTTGAATTCTTTTTTGGGGCCATTTTATAATCCAATACTGATATCATTCTAAAATATTCCCTTGGAATCAATTCAAATTGATTCTTCAAACAAGACTTATGCAATTCGGAAAAAAAATACACACCTTTTACTTGCTTGAGGAGCTCGATATTGAAATTGTATTATCTATGTTATTGTAGATCTTCAATATCTGAAATTCAGCACTGAAGTAGCCCTCTGAATTCTCTTTTTAATGCCACAGGTCTGACCTTATTTGGATTCCCCAAGACAAAGTTGTGTCCAATCTCCCACAATGACCTAATTTTGGACTGGTTCAGTAGAGCAAACTTGTAGGACTTGCCACGTGTCACTGTTTCGTCCTTTGTCTCTGAAATTGATAGCCAAGAAACTACAGTCCATGTACTTGCAACCAATTTTTACGGCACTCAAATCCACTACCCAGAGAGAGAGTTATTGAACTTTTCCCACGATCACCTCTTTGAGATGAAATTCAGGAGCTTGAAAAAGCACTACCTTCCACAGATCACGCATAAACGAAAAATATTGCGAACCAAGCTCTGAAATTTTTTTATGAATTTCCTCAGGATTTCAGCTTCGCACCATATGAATTTCAGATTCTGAACCTTCGTATAAAAAAATTTATAGCGCAAATGCCACGATGACCTGTTTAGGAGCCTGAAAAAATACCTGACTTCCACAGATCATATCTCCGAAATTATTGCGAACCAAACTCTGAAATTTTTATACAAGCTTCCTCAGGATTTTTTCTTCGCACCCTAAAAATTTCAGCTTCTGAAACTTCGTAGAAAAAAAATTTATAGCGAAAATGCCACGATGACCTGTTTGGAGCAGCGAAACCCTAGAATCCAAAGCTCTGATACCAAATGTTGTGTAACCAGCTCCAAAAATAGAAGAAAAGAGATATCAACGCCTTAGAAATAAGCCACTTCGAGGGGCAACCTCCAATACATTACATAAATGAACAATTCTTGGATGATACAATTTACAAAACCTCCTTTCTATATATAGGAGTCCATGGGGCCATAATGTAATCCTAGTGGGGCCACGATGTAATCCTAGCCGACCTAAAAATAATAATGTAAGGGCACAATAATAACAATATGGGGGTTACAGGGGTACAACAATAACAATAAGGGGGGATACACTAACATAATAAGGGACTACACTATTAATATATGGACTTAACGAATTTTTATGGATTCATGTGTACAATTTACAGTGGTACAGTGGATTTAATTTCACCATGTGATGATCAATGGTGCAGTTGCGATTATTTGTATTGTGCATGAAGTTAAAATAGTGTGTGATCGGGAGAATCATTTTTTTTTTAATTTATTTTTTATTTTATTATTTTTTTTTATTTTTTTTAATTTTTTAATTTTTTTTAATTTTTAATTTTTATTATTATTATTATTATTATTATTATTATTATTTTTATTTTATTTTTTATTTTTATTTTTATTTATTTTTATTTTTTAATTTTTTATTATTTATTTATTTATTTATTTATTTTTTTATTTTTATTTTTTTTTTTTTTTTTTTTTTTTTTTTTTTCTGAATAAGACTAATTCTATTAAGTAAAGAAATATATTGCAATCAAAGCTTGCATAGAAGCGAAGCAAGAGAGCAAGGGAGCCGGAAATGATAGACTATCGACCTCGGTCCCAATGAACATCCACAACATAAGCAAAAAGATAACAAGAAGAACATAAAATAAAGATCTAGACTAGGGAGTCGACCCAGAATGGGTAGAATCTCCCAATCGACATTTTTTCCCTTTCCTTTTACTGACTGTGACCCAGCCATTGTGAGCTGGCTGGACGGGAACCACTTGCAAACTATTCTGCGCAGAAGGAGGTGTCTCCTTATCTGAATATGAGGATGAAGACTCATAAGTGCGCTTCTGCAAAACCGGAGGAGCAGCAAGATCCGCTGGGTGTGCTGGGGGCGCGTCCCTCGAGGGGTCCTGATTCTCCTCTTCTACCTCTATATCCTCCTCATCAGAGCTAGAGGAATCTATGTCATCCATTGGAGGTCTATCACATGGATTCCAGTTCTTGGATTTGGATTTACGCGGGATGTTCTTCTTTTTGTCGAGGAACGTCGCACAAGTATTCTGAAGATGCCCCGTCTGATGGCAATGGAAACATCTGAAAGCAGTGTTCTCATAGTCTAAAGTTTGCGTCCAATGAAAGTCCCCCATTTTGAGGTTGATCTGATCAGGCATCCCTTCTCCAAAAGTAAAGTGTTCGCATATTCTGCCAAAAGTATATATTCCTTTCTCCCCTCGAGAGGTGTCCATTGCCAGGAAGCGGCCTAATGTATCCCCAATCCCTTGGAAGACAGCGAAATTCCAAAGATGAGCAGGGAGATTTGGAAGACAGACCCAAATGGGAAGCTTGGTGATGACAGCCAAGGAGGGGTCGAAATCAGGGAACCAGGGGGTGAGGAAAAGTCCCGCTGATCCCCAGAACCAAGGGCCTCCCGTTAAGGCTTTCTTGTAATCATCGCTGAAGGCAAAGGTGAAAATGAAGAAGCCTTTCGAGCAAAAGAAGACCTTGCAGTTGTTGGTATAGTTGGAGTGGAGCAACTGGTATAGGTTGGCAGTACGAGGCCATAGTCCGTTAAATCTGCATATGATGGTTGTTTCTGCAAACGTCTGATATTGATCATCCAGAGATGGATGAGAGATTTCAATGGAGGGAATTTCTTCCATTTTATCCACCAAGAAAGGCTTGGGAGCCTCAGCTGGTTTGGCAGTCTTCTTGGAGGGTTGTGCATGAACTGCATCTTTATAGGAGAAAGCAGGAGCCGAGGAGGTCTGCCCAGATGCTCCTCCTCGAAGACGTAAGGTGAGAATCACTAAAGCATCTCTTTCAATACTGTAATAAGACAAGGGCAGAGGTTCTTCGAGCTGTTTACCTTCGTAAGTCAGTCTCTGAAGGGCTTAAGGGATACCCAACCTGAGCTCAATCTTTTGTAGGAGGTTAAGCACCAGATCTGAAGCAGACACCCAAAGCAATATCGTTTTTCCTGAGAGAAGTAATATCTAGATTTGAAAGCCAGAGGGTGAGCTATGCTGAGGGTAAATAGTCGAATAATTTTCTGAAGAAGAAACTTGAGGAGCGCCCTTCTGTTCCCCATCTTGCGTCATCTCTGCTTCCTCTATTTTTCAAGCTGACGGGAGGTTCTGCTGTTCGGACCATGACTCATCTGTTCTCATCTGAGGCGGAGGAGAAATCGAGAGACCGGTCTCAGATTTCTTGCCATAGTCAGCAAAAAATCGTCCCAAAGTCATGGATCTGAGACCAGATCCAGTCCCGCCTCCAACAGAATTTAAACCCAAAGGCCCTTGAGAACCCTTGCAGTTTTCGGCTATCTTCCTTTCCCAAAGGCGACAGATATTCATGTCCACCGCGGAATGGCCATGGGTAATATTCTTAGCAGCGTCCTCTTTTCCAAAGGTGGGTTGTTCCAGATAGAATAACCGGTTGTATACCCCTGTTCGAAACTTGCCAATGTCAAGGGGTTCCTATTCTGTGAGCCCATCTCGCGGATTGTGTTTGCCATCTCTTGAAACTAAGCCCTATGCATTTAGCGGGGTAAACACAGTAGCGACCTCTTATGCATCGGGAGATTTTTGATCAGCAGGTACGCACTCGGGCGAGCGTGTGAGGACTGCCTCGGGGGAAACAACGATAACGGATGTGAGGACAACTACATTGATATCGAGAGGCCTGGCCCCCGGGAGGCCCCAGCCGCCTCCAAGGTCGACATCGCGTGGCGGCGGCAGCCCAACCGAGCCCAGCGAAGCCTAGCACCCTAGCTAAAGCCATTCTTCTCACTTTGCCACTATGCCAACTTAACACCGATCAGGAGAATATTGGACATATAACATATTAGTTATATAATTTCTACATGGTATCGGAGCAGTTGATCATTGGAAGAGATTGCAATTATTGAAGCGGTTGAGTTTTGTGCTGGTGAAATTCGAATTTGCTGCAATGTTTTCTTGGTGTCAAAGTTGAGCATTCATTGAAATGTCTTTCAACGTGATTGCGATTGGATTGTATGCCCTTGAGGAAGCTCGAATTATATTGCATGGAAGGACAGGATGGAGGCGGTGCTGGATGATAATGTGTTGAAGGAGTTCATAGATGCAGAAATTCCAAAACCTGCTTCTAGCGATGCTGCCGCACTTGACGCATGGAAAAAGAAGACAGCAAAATGTCGAAGGATTCTGTTGGAAGGTGTGAAGGATCACACAGTGTCTAGCCTTCACGGTAAAGCTTCTCCATTCTTGATGTGGAAAGCTTTGATAGACTTGTTCCAAAGCAGGAGCGACCAGAGGAAGTTGGCGCTCAAAGACAAACTCTAGAAAATAAAAATGGAGAAAGGCGACCGTATACCCAAGTACCTCATGAAGTTTGTCCAGTGCAGGGATGAGCTGGGAAGTGTGGGGGTTACTGTAGATGAAGAGGACTTGGTGAGCTTGGCTCTCCTTGGGCTTCCGAAGAGTTGGCATTCCTATGAGGACTCTGTCAATGGTCGGGAGAAACTGCCAGGATGGGAGAGACTTTGGTCAAATCTTGTGCAGGAGGAGATAAGGCAAAATACCAGGGATGGATCTTCATCAAAGAATGAAGATGAATGAGTTAGCAGCTTTGGCTGCCGAAGCAAGGAAGGAAGGAAAGAAAAATCTTTCTCCAGTGCGGTGCGAAAGGAAAGCCGAGGACTTGTCCAAGGTGAAGTGCTTTCCACGCTGTCACCAACATGGACATTACGCCAATAATTGTCCACGAAGAATAAAATAAAGCGTGTTTGCTAGATTTGTAGCTAGAGAGGCCTTAGCCTCGCGGTTGTTGTAATTTTTGCGATCGCATGCTTGGTTTCAAGTGTGATCGTCGGTGTGGTTTGACGGTGGTGTGTCTTTCCATTTGATCGGGGGCAACATTGTATACGTCACAGATGAGAAAGATCTTAGAGTGCACATCGAGATGGGCGATGATGGTAGATATAGTGTGACTAGTTTCGGGACCATTTCCTTTGAGAGGGAGTCCATAAAACCTTTCATCTTGAAGGATGTCATGCATGTTCCAGGATTGAAGAAGAATCTGATCTCTGTGGCGATGTTTGAAGACAAGGGATATGATGTTGTTTTTAGCGAGGGAAAGGCTTTCCTGCGCAGTAAAACAACTAGTGAAACCCGAAGGATAGGGGTTCCAGTTAAGAACCTTTATCAATTGCAAGTATATGGCTCCATAGAAATGAAAGGAAAAGAAGAAGGAGTGGTGAGCCGGGATGAGGGCGAATTGTGGCACAGGAGATTGGGCCATCTTCACCATGGTGCTATGAAAAGTTACAACGACGAAGTTCTCACAGGAACCACAGAAGGATTACACACTTGGGTGGAATCATAGTGCAAAGGTGTAATTTAGGAAAATTTGTGAAAACGCCACCTTTCATGAGAAGGATGGTGCACCACGACAATCCTTAGAAGGAATTCACAGAATTCACACAGACGTGTGTGGACCTTTCTCAGTAGCTTCGACAACAAAGCACAGGTACTATGTGATCTTTGTTGATGATTTTTCTCGTAAGTGCTGGATCTTCTTCATGCAGAAGAAGAGCGAGACATTCTCAAAGTTCTGTGAGTTCAAGGCATTGGTTGAGAAAGAGTCGGGTAAGCAGGTGAAGGCTCTTAGGAGCGATAATGGTGGTGAATTCATCTTTGGCGAATTCAAAGACTTTTGCAACGCAGAAGGAATTTGAAGAGAGCTCATTTGGTAAAGTAACCCACAACGAGAATAATATCGCGGAAGGCGAGAATGGAATGATCGTGGGTGCTACACAAGCGATGTTGCATAGTCGGAAGCCTTCCCATACACTTGTGGGCTGAAGCATGCAACACTGCGGTTTATGTGCAAAACCGTTGTCCTCATAGAGTACTTGGCATGAGTACACCCAAAGAGGCGTTTTCTGGTAAGAAGCCTGATATTTCTCATTTGAAGATTTTTGGCTCACCTGTTTACATTCATGTGACGAAGGATGCCAGGAAGAAGCTGGAGCCAACCACAGAGGTTGGGATATTTGTGGGGTACGCAGAAACACCCCACAATTATCGTGTGTATTTTCCAGACAGTCGAAAGACTGTTGTGTGATGGGATATCAAATTTCATGAGGAGAAATCCATGAAGTTGTTGCTTGAGAGGGAGCTACACTTGCATGCAGATGAGGAGCTACTTGTTCCTAAAGATGAGCCTTAGGATGTGGATCTACCACAAGAGGAGGTTCATGGAATGGAAGAAACCACTCATGCAATGCCAAATATCAGAGGGTGGAAGCGCACTGTATAGAATCGAGCGGCGAATATTGATGCGGCGCGGAATGCCGGAGCCCACATCATGGGCGGAGAAAGTCACCTAACCAGTAACATTGGATACATGGCTACGATGAGCAAGTGTATCATGACAGAACCATCCTCTTTTGAGGAAGCTGTGGAGGACCCTGCATGGGTAGATGCCATGGTGGAAGAGTATGATTCGATTGTCAGAAACAATGCATGGGAGATTGTCCCAAGGCCAGAAGGGAAATCATTAGTAGGTTCGAGATGGATCTACAAAGTGAAGCAAGCTACTGACGGGAGCGTCGAGAAGTACAACACAAAATTTGTTGCCCGGGGCTTCTCACAGATCGAGGGGATCAACTATGAAGAAACCGTTGCACCTGCCACAAGGTATTCTTCCATACGAACCATCCTTGCTCTCTCAACGCAGATGGGTTGGCACATTCATCGGATGGATGTGAAGACTGCGTTCCTCAACGGAGTCATTGAGGAGGAGGTGTACATACAAGGGATTCGAAGGATTCGAGAGCTCTGCTGATGGCCCCGAGTCACATGTGTGCAGGCTCAAAAGAGCGCTTTATGGGCTGAAACAAGCATCTTGTGCTTGGTACACACGGATAGACAGTTATTTCACCGGACTTGGTTTCGCCAAGAGTGAGGCAGATCCTAACCTATACTATATTGTGGTGGAGGGTAAGCTTTTGATCATTATGCTTTATGTAGATGATTTAATACTAATGGGTGATGAACTGTTGATACACTCATGCAATGCAAATCTTGCAAAGGAGTTTGAGATGAAGGGCTTGGGCCTCCTTCATTATTTACTGGGATTGGAAATTTGGCAGCGGAAGGATGGATTGTTTGTGTCTCAAGGCAAGTATGCCCGGGAGATACTGGAGAAGTTCAACATGCAAGGCTGCAAGCCTATCGACACTCCTCTTCCTAGTGGTTGGAGGAAAGAGGATGCTACATCGGCAGAGGTAGTGGATGCCACTGTTTATCGATAGTTGGTTGGTTCGCTCATGTATCTAGTCAATACACGATCGGACATATGCATGCTATTAACCAGCTTTCACAAGCTATGGTTAAGCCTACCAATATTTTGGAAGGCAGGCAAGCATGTCCTGAGGTATCTCAAGGGCACATCGGGATATGGATTGTGGTACAGACAGTCGGATGAGTTGAAGCTGCATGGCTTCACGGATGCAGATTGGGCAGGGAGCCCAACGGACAGAAAGAGCACATCTGGAGGGATATTCAGTATTGGGTCTACAACAGTTTCTTGGTACAGCAGGAAATAGAGATCCGTGGCACTCAGTTCAGCGGAGGCCGAGTACATGGCAACAAGTTTGGCTGCATGCGAGGCTATATGGATGAGGAAGATCCTGGTCGGGTTGTTCGGTTCACACTTAGATCCTACTGTGATATATTGTGATAATCAGAGTTGCATTAAACTCTCGGTTAATATAGTATTTCATGATAGATCTAAACATATTGACATCTGGTATCATCATATCAGAGATTGTGTGCAGCGAAAGATCATGTTGCTTTCTTACATTCCTACGAAGGATCAGGATGCAGATACAGCCAGAAAGCGCTCACCGAGGCAAATTCATCTGCACTAGAGACAAAGATAGGGGTTGCAGATAATCCTTATCTTGGTGAGAGGGAGTGTTGAGATTGCAACAAGATGATGATATTAGTGGAAAGGAGTCGCCTTCACTAAGTGGGCCCGCAGGTTATTTTTGGCGCACAGTCTATTTTTAGACTATGTCTATTTTTAGACATGTTGAACATATTCTATGAGTTGCAGGATGCTATTTGTGGATGGTTGGTCAAGTTGGAAAAATAGATGGATTTATATTTTTAGACATATTGGGCGGAGTCTATTTTTAGATTGCCAGTCTAAAAATAGATACGTCGAATATTATTAGCTCTTAATAATATTTGTACTCTAAACATTATCTTATTCTCTTGGAGCACTTTAGTTAAGTGCACAGATGTGGAAAAACAAATGACAGAAGGAATTAATCTATTCCTAAGGGTTTAGTGGAGCTATTGCATGGAGGACTTCAGTTAGAACTCATGTGACATAGTTTGGTGGAGTTGTAGAAGTAGTTGGTGGAGTTATGTTCAGTTTAACTCAGTTAGACACAGTTGAGCTAGTTGTATCTAGTCTAACTGAATGATACACTAGTGAGAGTGGTGTGAATTAATTAGTTAATTAATTCACTAAATAATAACTCATTAATCAACTGAAGAATACATCGGTTAACTACGGTGCACATGGACGGTTTCGGTGGAGACCGGTGGAGAGATAGGTGAAAGGGAAAGATGACTATCAGTTGTGACTATAGTGATGCATTGATTGCATCCAACACTCAATGGGGATGCCAATGAGGATTGTGCAGTCAATATTGGATCAATTCAATTTAATTCAGATCCATTCTTCAGTAGGGATTGTGCGGTAGAAGCGAGCTAAGCGGAATTAGCGAGAGAGATCGGTGCATGGATTTGCTAGATCGGACCTGATTGAAGTGTGTATCGATTGTATTGTCTTGAGGAGATTGACATATTCAGCTTTGTATGAGGATTGTTACATGATCTCTATGACATATATTATATACGGATAGTTGGGGTTTAGCTTCGGGCACAAAATGCAAAATCCTTTGTGTTAATGTGTGTGAATTTTTATGGTTTCATGTGTGCATTGCAATTGATTTAATTTCCGCATGTGATGATCAATGGTGGAATAGATTTTGTATTGTGGATGAAGTTAAAATAGTGTGTGATCAGGAGAATCTTGGACATATAACATATTAGTTATATAATTCCTACATTTTTCTCTCCTTATAAAGTTGCTTGAGGACAAGCAACATATTGCAAGATAGGACTGCAATATTCCAAAAATTTAGCCTCCAAGCTAAATGGAATATTATAGTTGTTTTATCATTAGGTTGGTAAATAAATGGGTGGGGAGGCCCATAAGTCTCTTGATATAATAAAAACACTTCTAATGAAAAGGAGGAAGAATAAGTAGGCTGCATTAAGCACCTTTGAGTGTGAATAGGGGTTGGATCATGTTGATTAGACAAATTTGACCAAGTCAACGGCGTTGTCTAGGTACACATTGAATCTCCTTGATGAACATAGTTTTAGTGGAAAACTTGCATGAGCTTGGTGGAAAATATGGATGGAATCCAATGTGGATAGGCTCTCATGCTATATGGAGGGGATAGCAACCATTGTTATTCATGTTTTGATTATCATTGCTATTGGTCTTTTTAGACTTTGCTTCCTCTTGTTTTTTAGCAGGGTTGCAGTGTTGTTTAGCACAAGCCTGTGTTCCTGGTCGGGAATCCCCACCTCATCCTCAGGGAAGGAGAGGTTATTTGGGCTAAATTTCCTCATTCTGGAATTTTTTCAAAGCTACCTCCTTTAGCTACAGTGCAATTTTTGCTTAGAGCTGGGTTGTGTTGTAGGGTGCAGCAAAGGAGGATCTCTTACAGTCATTTATGGGCTTGTTCTTCAGTGGAGAAGTTTTCTATTCATTGGAGGATCAACAAGGAGGACTCATGGGAATATTTTTACATCTTTGGCATCATGCAAACCATCTTCTATCCCTCACAGCAGAGTTTCCATCTTGAACTGTGTTATTTTTGGAGGAATTTGCTGGAAGGGTTCATTGAGCTCATCAGGAGGGTCTATTTCTGAGTAGAGGGTTCAGCCTTATAATTAGAAATACCATTGAAGGAGGACATTATTATTTCAAATATTTCATAGCCTCATTTCATATCAGATCCAGTTTGCAGTGGCATATTAACCCTAGGGTTATTTGTCACATTGTATGTTTCTTGGTATTTCTAGCAATACTTTCCAGGTTGGCTACAAATCTTGTATTGGAGACCACATCTTCATTGTTGGGCCTTTCTTTTGTTTATATCAGCCACATTATATTTATACATGTATTTAGCAGTAGATACACTATTATAGACAGCTTTGATACCGCTCTCCGACATTCTATACAGTTGCAGCAACTCATGTGTTGATTGTTTAGTTCATTGGAGACTTGTTCCCATTGCTTAAGTGGCTTGTCCCTCATGATCTTGTTGTATATTTCTGCTGATATCTTAATAATATTATGGTTGTACATTAATCCCTCTTATGTCATGTTCATATTTGCAGAGTTTTACATTTTTATGTTCATGTATTGCTGCAACCCCATTTTGGGATATTACACATTAATCATAATACTTTTAAACCTTTCTATTCCAATTTATTTCTGTTATAATTATTATATAACAGAAATTATTCATAAACCATCGGAATATACTTACCACTTCACCAATCCTTGCTTTGCATGGATGCCAATGCTAACTCAACGCTTCCATCTCTACCGTAGATTCAATCTACTTCAAATCCAATGGTCATCGCACACCAACTTGCACGACCTTTAAAACTTTGGATTCATGCGATATAAGCGGTTTTGCTTCATTCGGTCAAGTGTTACGTATCACCTGTAGAAGTTAATCGCACGAAATAGAACAATACAATTTACTGTTTTCTAATGGTGCGATATACCATTCGTGCTTTGAAAGACCACTTTACTCACCCGACTCACAGTTCTAGATATAACTTCAGGTTCCAACTGCATTAAATACTTGGACTTTAAAAAGGATTTATTTGCTTAAATACACAAATCCGAAGTGAAAACTCTTAACGCTTTGATGGATCATAATCCTTATTCCACTATGCAGTGCACGCTGAATATCCATTGAATGGTCACATTATCTTAATGGGTCACCATCGATCTATTTTGTGATCGATGGTTGATCTTTTACATACGCAAATCCATACTGAATTCAAACTTGTTCACTACAGACGAATGTTCGATTTCTTTGAAACACAGTTTCAAAAATTCATGAAATCTATAATTCGGATATATAATGACAGAAATTCACATATTTCAATTATTTTCGAATAACAAAGCTTGTATGAGCTAGGTCACTCTCTCAACGCTTGATGTTACATGCCTCCGACCTCTCTCTGTTTTTCTCACCTGCACGCTTTATTATACAACATTTCTACAACTGATAAATCCATTTCTCAATATTCAGTACATAACTCAGAAATTGAGTTCCCCATATTAATAAACAGATATTTACAAAAATAATTCCATTCTAGCCCGATCTTCTCTATCAGTGGCCTCTTCACCTATTCTCTGGCCCGTAGGCTTTTCACTCCAAACATTTTCTATATATCTAAATCCCGAATCTCCCTCTTTATGCCTTGAGGTTTACAATTTTTATACAAAAGGTTATGTGAACCAATTCTGGTTCAGATCCTTAATAATTTCAACTAACCCCTAGGAATCCTCTCAATCCCATAAATCATGAACTAATTCCTAATTTAAGATCTACAATTAATTTCCAAATCTATCAATCCCTATGAGCTCTCAACTATTATAATTCTCTCATGTTCTCCAACATTTGAGAACATTTACAAAATTCCTCTCAAAATTTAATTAATCCATATTCTAAATATCTCTCATTAAAATCACTCAAAATATTAATAATTACATTAATTTATTACATAGGAATCCAACTTCTTAGAAAATACAAGACCCCCCATATCTACTAGAATATAATGGATTTCTCATCGAGATGCTCCTGCATCAATTTCATTCCATTTTAAAGTATGCTTTGATTTCAAGCAAGTGTGTGTAGGTTTGTTTTTCAATTCATTCAAGTAGATTAGCTTTTCAATTACATAAATGTGCATTTCCATTCCTCCAAGAGTGCCTTAGATTAGTCATTTCAATTTTCGCAAGTGTGCTTAGATTAGTTATTTTATTTCTGAAAATTTGTGCTTTAAATTCTCACAAGTGTGTTTTAATTCAACAGGTGTGGTATGATTTTCTTTCATAGTGAAAGTGTGATTTTAATTCCGAAAGTGTGGTGTGATTTACTGCTTTCTAGATTATATTTATTTTCATGATGATTGTTGTTTTTTATTTGATAGATTAAAATTTCTCTTTCGAAATTGGAAGCCGATATCTAGCACATATAGTGCATGCGCGCCTCGCAAGTCCAAGGACCCCTGAGTTGAAAATTTATGGAAATGAATTTAAGTAATTAAATTACCTCGACAACTCCTACACAAGTTTCCTATGAAATCAAGCTAGTTATTAAAGGTAGGTAAAAATGTTTGAAGAAAAATATTTAATATCTTAAAATCAAGCTAGCTATTAAAGATAGGTAAAAACGTTTGAAAGAAAAACATTATATAATATTAAAGGAAAACATAATTAATTGTGAAAATACATGTTGACTTAGGGGCATACCAAAGAGCTATAAAGATTTGTAATGGAGAGGACATTGTTTTTTCTTATCAATACATTATATTATTTTGAAATATGTTGTTAGTAAAAGAATAGGTCTTTTATATTTTTATGAAAAACAATAGAAAAATATGTATAAGTATTGGAGAATTTAAATTATTAATAGATTTTATAAGAAATAAATGTAAAATTGAGACTATAATATCAGTTTCAAATGGAAATCAATTTATGAAGGTAAAAATCAATTTCGATAATTTTTTTCATATATATATATATATATATATATATAAAATTCAACTCAAGTGTTTATCATTTATCTAAAGAAGTTGTATTAATGTAGGAATAGACTCAAATGTAGTGAGATCGTAGAGGAAGAACTTAGATTGTATTTTCAAAAATATCCCTATATTGATATAGGAAGTAATAGAAAATCACAAATGTTCGTGTTGGAGTTTTTTTGTAGTTGTTGCAATAGTATTGGAGTGAGATTTTGTTAAAGATTTCCCATTATAACTTAAGAATATTTTATTTAAGTAATGACATAATCATTTTAGGCGTTTTTCTTATATTAAGTAGATTATATATATTAATATTATATAAAAAAATGAATCTATATATAAAGTAATTTCACACACACATATATATTTGTTAAACCACTAAAAAAGAATATCATAAAATAAAATGTAATTGTTAAATTTTTAAAAATTTTGAGCCAATTTTGTAAATTATTTTCAAAAATTACATATTAATTAATAGTCAAACATGAGTTTGACATACTTAAAAATGAAATTTTCATAAATATTGAAATTTGATGTGTGTACTATTTTTCATAAGTATTGAGATTTGATGTGTGTACTATTATGACACTTGGTGGCATATATATATATATATATATATGTATATGTATGTATATTTTTGGGTAAATAATGAATTTTTTAATCATTTTTTAAATATCATTGAACTAGTTCGATAATATTAATAAAAAAAATTGCAATGAGATCTGTTGTGGGTAAAACTCTTGAAGTCTCTGAAAATATCCTACCCAGCCTACCTGCTGAAAAATCTGATATGCGTCTGGGAATAATTCAAGCAGAGCTATCATAAAGTATGATCATATTCCTTCTTCCCTATAAATATTTAGCCTGCAGAGTTCTTGCCTAAGAGAGATAACTTCCCCTGGAAAATCTTCATGTAGTTTAGATAAAATTTGGTTCTTGGAATCATTGGATTGATTTTTGTGTATTGAGATTTGATGTGTGTACTATTATGACACTTGGTGGCATATATATATATATATATATATATATATATATATATATGTATATTTTTGGGTAAATAATGAATTTTTTATAAATATTAAGATTTGATGTGTGTATTGTTATGACACTAGGTAGCATATATATTTTTTTATTTTCAAAATAATTTTTATTTTTGATAAATTTTATTTATAACTTCATAAAATTAATCTTTTCATCTATATAAACCAATAAAAAAACATAATTCAAATTTCAAAATTTTCAAAATTATTTTTTATTTTTAAAATATTTAATTTAATAATTATTTTTTTCAAAACTTTACTGAACTTTAAAAATTTTCAGAAATAATTGAAAATCAAAATATTAATATTTTGAATATAAAATAATTACAATATACCATAACATAAACATATATAAAAACTTAACCTCTTAGTAAAATAGCCACTTTAATACTTTCATAACAAGATACACTTTATATGTAAAGTAACTTTTACTTAAAAAAAAAATTGGTAGCTCATGAGGTTACATAAATTCATTCTCTTATACTTTCAAGGAGAGTAGAATACTTTCGTGTCATTCTACTATATATATATATATATATATATATATATATATATATATAGTACATGTCCTATATTACTAACTTGTATTAATATGAAGATGTCACTGATTGATTATTTTATCATATTTAATGTAACAAATTTTGCAAGTTGGACAGCATAATGTTGTTTCTCTTGTGCACGGAGAAGAATAAATTTGGGAAACAATGTTTAGGTATACCAAAATTAATGGTTATTAGTTTGATAATCATTATTATAATTAAATATAAAATTTAATGATATTTTTGGGTTTTTTTTTTACGGTTGATGTGAGTGTTTTTTTAATAATAAAATATAATATCATATTCATATTTAATATCTTTAGTTTTAATTAGGAATGGTGAGTGCGAGGATTAATTTTGATTGGGAATAACATATAGAAAATATTTTTTTAAGAGGATTAGGTAAAGTATATTAAGAATTTAATTTTTATGGAAAACTTGGTTTTGATTATTGAATTAATGTTTAAAGCTTCTTATTCTAGTAATGGTATTTTAATAAGAATAATCAAGTGAATCAAGAAAGAAGTTATCAAGTTCAAGGGTGGTAAGTTACACTATGTTTTTAAGTTACTCAACATTAAGTAGATAGTCTAACCAATGATATTGCGCTTCCAAAATGCAATAAATTGAGGTTAAAAATAGGGGAGGTCCTTTCCCCCACCCCCTAAGTATTAATTCAACTTTATGATGCACTTTTACATGTTTTTTTTAATCACTCGAAAGACACAATGACTAAGCAAGAGTTGAGACGTCCCATATTGACCACAGACAAAGTGAAAACTCTTTTGGACCGCCTAATCCTTGATCCTAATCAATACATGCTAGAGCATGCCTTCAGAGACTTGAACCTGCATGGATGGGATGACAATCCACAATCAAAACCACTCAAGCTAAGAACCATTGGCATGATGTACTCTTGCATGTTAAACATTTGGTACATTATCACACAAGGGGTGGTTGATTATCAAAGTCGGTGGCCAAGGAGCATTCAAACGTAGTACCCTCACACACTCGAAGGTTAATGCATGATTTAGAACACTAATCACTCCATATTTTATTCTTATTGTGGGTTGGATTATGGTTCTTGGTGTCAATTTGTTGCTTGGGGAGATGTGGTATTTTTTCAATCTATGGTTTGTGGTTTGATTCAACTTTGTTTGAATTGGGGCATTGGATTAGATATTGAACCCTCTAGTTTATCTCTATAGGATGGATATTTTGTTATCTTTGGGTATTTGATGGATAATTTTTTGTCTCCCTTGGTTCATGAGGACTAGATAGCTCTGATTATGCCTTTAATTTGTAGGGTTTTAAATCTTGATGGTTCAACAACTTATGCTTTATGGGGTATTGATCATATTCATGGCTTTCCAATTGGTTTTTCTAGGTCATGTTGCATTGGTCTACTCTAGAGGCACTTGTTTCTCTAGAGGCCCCCTTTTGTCATCTCAAAATGGCTAAAGCTTAGCATTACATTCTTTTCCTTTTCCCTTGAGGGGATGTTGGAGTATGATAATAGGATTGTTAGGTTCATTGTTGTGAGTGGAGAAGAAAGTCTCAAATAGGTGTTATTTTTGGGAAACTAAAATGGAACATGCGAATTATAGGATATGCCCATTATGTGAAACAACCTAAATATACAATCTTAAGAAGATAAGGGTGCTACATCATTAATAATAGAAATTGGTTATTTTCATTAATAGATACAATGCACTCATAGAAAGAGACGATGGATTCTAAAGTTTCTTTCATAATGGAAGCCCTATGTGGTCAAAATTGAAAAATTGAGGACCTTCAGGTTGAGTGTATTACTCTCCAATTCCCAGTTGCATGTCTAAGAAGAATTAATTATATACCTTATTCAATTTCAATTTGTCTATCGAGTATGCATTGGAGGAAGTTAAAGAAGAGAAAATAATCTAGCAACAAAAAGGGAATGTGGACCAAAACTCCATGACTAATGAAGACAATAAGAGAAAGCTCACAACCAACTTGATTTTTTTTTAGTATGTTTAATTTTTTTTAAGGTTTGTTTGATGAAGAGTAATCGCTTGAATATATACTTGAAATAGTTTATAAAATTATAAAATTATATTAAAAAATAAAAAAATTACATATTAATTATACACACACACTTTATGAGAAATATTTTTATATTCTATACGAGGAATATATATATTTTCGTCCTCTAGTGACTTTTAAATAATAAGGATTGAAGTCATTATAAGAAATATTCATTAAGATCTCAACATAATATATGTACGAACTAAATGTGAATGCGAAGAGTAACAACATTTCTCCCAACTACCCTAAAAAAAACCCACTTTATATATATATATATATATATATATATATATATATATATATATATATATATATATATATATATATATATATATATATATATAAACATTTTTTACAATGATATTTACCATTAATTCTACCCATATTAATTGTTCACCCTCACTTCAAATTAGTCAAAGAAATTGTGTCAAGTTCAAAAATATTTAATAATTTTGGCATGATAAATAATAAAGCTCAACAACAATTCCACGTGGAAATGAATGTGTATTCAAATTTCTCCTTCACAAAGATCAAAAGTTAATTCCACAAATGTGTTAGTGAAACTAGTAAACTAGTCTCTTGTTTACAAATTTTTTATGCTTTTTATATGAAAATTTTGATGTTGCATTTCAAAATTTATATATTTATATTTTTTAACACAATTTTTTACATAAAAACAATAATAATTTAATTTTAAGAGGTATACATATGATATTATATGTAAAACTATTTTAAATTGGGGTTTATGGTTACTATATAGAAAACTTTATATATATATATATATATATATATATATATATATATATATATATATATATATATATATATATATATATATATATATATATATATATATATGGTTTTGGAGGTTTTAACTCTATAAACATTTAAATTAATTTAAAGTATCTATCAATGGTTTTGGAAGTTTTTAACTCTAAACATTTAAATTACTTAAAATTAGCTATCAATTACTTTTTACATAAGAAGTAGGTACATAAAAATAAAAATACAATAAAATAAAATAGAATTAATAATTATATTTTAGCCTAGATCCATCTTAACTTTAGATCTACCAAGATGGATCAAATCTCTTGAGGTGCAAGCCTCTTTTACAGTGAAAATATATTTGATCCCTCCCTGTCATGGTCCAACATTGTGCCTACTTAGTCGATCGTGGGCGTTGTGCGACACCAATTAAATTTCACTTTTAAAATTACTCTTACCCAAACTACGCCTACTTCCAACACTTAGTCAATTTTCATTAAGTGTTCACTTCTTCAATTATTCAATATGTAGCGGAAATTCATTTACTTATTTAAAATTTAACACTTATACAATTTTGTGATAACAATGTGTGATATCGTAAAATCAATAAGAAAACCATGTACAGTGGGAGGGGGAAACTCCCCAAACAAGTTCCCCCGTTATCTTTTACTAATCTCCTGCAATATAATACAACATCAAATTACAACATGGAAATGGTGCGGCATTTCCCTAGTTAGACCAACAACTCTTCCACCCAACTTTTTCCCAAGTCATGTATCTCATCCCGCACGTTCTGCCTAAGTCATGCAACCTACTTGCACTTTCTGCCCAAAATGTGCAGTGTCCGCACACACAGTGTGACCTGTCAAGAAACCCCGAAATTCCTGCCCATAACAAAGGCTAACTCATCTCGTTCATGTAGGTTCATTGGGTGAGCCTCTATCTACCCTTCGTTCTCTTGTTCTGTCCCCTTATGCCCTTATGTGAATTCGTGTTTTCTTGCAATATTGCAGAGTCGCCTAAGTGTGACTTTTGCTTCTGTAATATGCTTGGTCAAATTACCTTTCTTTCCTTTTTGTCTAACTCCTTCTTTGTACTCATATGCTCCTTAGATTAAATTTTAAGTGGGTCGATGCCCCTTCATGTGTTTGAGTTGACTAAACAATTATTTTAAATGATCCTAGCTGACCTGTCGATGGATAGGTGGGCGCCCCTTCATCGACACTTCCCTTTTCCTTAACACTGATGCTATCATCATGTTAGTCACTCACTTGAACCACACTTCACGTCACATTGTCTCCCCACTCCCTTGTTCCCTCTGCCTCCGCCCATCACGTCATCGCATTGCCCAGGTGCCCCATGTTGTGGGTGCACCTGTGGGTATAGGCCGCTCTTCCTTTCACATTCCCATATTCTCCCTACTATGACGAACGCTTTCCACTAGGACATCCTCCACTATACTCTTCCTGGTTCATGCCCTACCTTCGTGTGGGAACGCGCCTCACCAACTCATTCATGCTAACTCTTTGTGTCAACCTAGGCACCTCCCCTCCCTGTGGGTGTGATCGTCGTAGTTTAAGTTAGTTTTTCGCCTCTCCAAGTGTCTATGGGCGGTCATGGCTGACCATTGGCCTTGGTTCCAACTTGGGTCCCTGACATCCTCCCGCACTCTAAAAAGGTTGTTGACCTTGACAACACCATCTCAAAAATATCCTTTTTTCGAGTTTAGTATCCTCATCGTGGAAACTAGATAGATTTTCCTATGACCTGCTTCATGCCCATATCTCATTGTAACTCTCTAAGAAAATCATGTGTTGAAAATTGCATTAAGAAATATTCGAATTTAATTTTCCCTTGAATTAAATTAGAAGAAAATTGTAATTCCACATCACATGACAAATTGTACGAATTAACTAAGTTAGTTTACTTAGATGGTTTAGTTAATTCAAGTTGAGGGCCTAACTTGGGTCATGTAGAGTGGCTCCTACAAAATAGGAGCCCTGGTTGAGTTTATTTTGAGTTTTAATTAATTAACTTAGTTTATTTGAGTTAAATTCAGTTTAACTAGTTCCAATTGTTGGAGGAACTAGTGAGAGGTGAAGGTGTGGAACTTGAACTTGAACCACATGTAGTGATCAATCAGATAACTAATAAATCAGCCATAATTAACCAGGGATAATTTTAAGGATGGAAAACTATCTTGAAGTTTAAAACATTGGCGAATTTCACTAGTCCCTAATATGCGAACTATAAAATTTACTGATATGTTTGTAAAATTATACAAATTTATAATGATTTTATATATTGTCTCTATATAATGTTAGCTAATTTTAAGGTAAAATAATTTTATATTGTAAAATTTGGGCGAATCAATTTAAAAGAAAATGGAAATCGGCGAATCTTTTTTTTGGAAAAATCATCGAAAATTAGCCCACCTGCGAATATTAGCCCCTAAAATTTTCAATGTAAATAACTCATGCATGTCAGATAAGAGAAATGCCTAGTTGAGATTGGATTTCTAGGGCAGTGTACTATCAGTTGTATAATCATCTAAATTGTACAGGTGGTGCATCTGTTGGGTATGTGTTATATTCTTTCCATGACTAGCCCGACGCGTTGTACGTTGTACCGGGCACAGCAGGGGGGTCACAGGGGGGGCGACAGCGCCCTGGCGAAAAAAAATTTGGTATGCAGACCCACCCATGTTTTGTGCATGAGTTTGCACATGGTTTTGGGGTACGATGGTTTTTGGCCCCTGGTATTTTGTAGATTCGGTCAAGGGAACTACAGTTATGTTCTAATCCAGGGTTAATGGATTTGGGTTTATGTATGCTTCGACATGTATATATATGTGTTGTAACACTAAAATGAATATAATGAAAAATCAAGCTGGTCATCCCAATTTGGGATCCAGGGGAAAATCTCTGTGTTTATCTGTTTTATGTTTTATGCTCTCGCTATTGTTTATTTTCTGTTATAAGATTCGTGTGTAGATAATTTATGTTTAGGGTTAAAACCTACATTTGGTATCAGAGTAGTTTCGGCTTCAAGGGGACGCCTTTGCTGTTGAGGGTTTTTTGTTTGGGCCTGAGGTAGACCTTGTTCAGTGAGAGATCTGCGGGATAGACTCTTGCGGTGAAAGAAGATGGCGAGTGGCGGAAAGATAGAGATCGAGAAATTTAATGGTCAGAGTTTTGAGTTGTTGAAGCTCAAGATGGAGGATCTGCTGGTGGATAAAGATCAGTGGATCGCGGTAGATCTAGGTACTAAACCAACGGCAATGTTAGATGAAGACTGGAAGAAACTGGATCGGAAGGCTAAGAGCACAATACGGTTGTGTGTCTCAGATTCAGTATTGTTGAATGTATCTGGGGAAGCTACGGCGAAGAATTTGTGGGAAAAACTTGGGACTTTGTACCAATATAAGTCTCTAGTGAATAAGTTGTTCCTGCGGAAAAAGCTGTATAACCTGAGGATGAAGGATGGAGACTCAGTGACAGAGCATCTAAACGCCTTCAATACTGTGGTAAGTCAGCTGTCATTTGTTGATATTAAAATCTCAGATGAAGATAAGTGCATTAGTTTTTTGTGTTCTCTACCAGACTCGTGGGACAGTCTGGTTATTGCAATAGGTAGCAATACAACTACCTTGAATTTTGATGACATTGTCTCAGCCTTGCTGTCGGAGGAAATGAGACGGAGAAATATGGAGGGTCAGAATGGAGATGCCTTATCTGTGCGAGGAAGGTCCCAGAACAGAAACAAGAATAAGGTTTTGAGTGGGAGATCTAAATCTAGAGGGAGATCTAAATCTCCTGGAAAGTTTGTAAAGGTGTGCTGGAAATGTGGAAAGGAAGGACACTACAAAAAGGAATGCAGATCTAAAGCTCCTGAGAAAGGAAAGGGATCTGATGAAGCTCCTTCTGCAGAGGCAAAAACCACCTCGGATGAAGGTGGGGATGTGTATTTGTCTTCTTCTTCAAATACACATGTAGATCATGAGTCATGGTTGATTGACTCAGGTGCATCCTTTCACTTCACTCCCCATAGGGAGTGGTTCTGCGAGTATGAGAAATATGATGGTGGTGATGTCTTCCTAGGGGATGATAGGAAGGCCGGAATCGTCGGACGTGGAAAGGTCAAGCTGAAGCTGCAAGGTGGAAGGATTAGAACACTTCCTGGTGTTCTGCATATTCCTACATTGGCCAGAAATCTGATTTATGTAAGCAAGATGGATGATGCAGGTGTAAAAACAGTGTTCGAGAAAGATGCCTGCAAGATGGTTTGGGGAGCACTGGTATTAATGCGGGGAGTTTGGACTGGAACTCTGTACAAGCTACAAGGTAGCACTGTTATTGATGGGTGTAATAGTTATGTGGTTCCTGAAAATGGAGCGGAAAGCTTAGTTGTCTCTGGAGAAAAGACCATGCTATGGCATCAAAGGCTTGGACATATTGGAGAGAAGGGCCTTCGGATACTACATAGAAATGGTATGGTAGAAGGTATGTCTAATTTCTCTCTGGATTTCGATTTCTGTGAACATTGTGTATATGGGAAGCATAATCGGGTGAGTTTTCCTTCTGGTGCTAAGAGGGCGAACAAGATATTAGAACTTGTGCACAGTGATGTGTTTGGACATGTGTCAGTTCCATCACTGGGAAATTCTGTGTACTATGTTTCATTTATAGATGACTTCTCAAGGAATACATGGATATATTTCTTGAGGAAGAAATCTGAAGCTTTTGACAGATTTAAAGAATTTAAGGCTCTGGTGGAAAACCAGACAGAGAAGAAGATAAAAGCGCTGAGGACAGATAATGGTGGGGAGTTCTGCAAGAAGGAATTTGAAGAGTTCTGTAAGAAGTGTGGTATAGCACGGCAGAAGACTATTCCATACACACCTCAGCAAAACGGAGTTGTAGAAAGAATGAACAGAACGTTGATGGAAAAGGCAAGAAGCATGCTCAGTGGTATCGGGTTAGGACAAGAATTCTAGGTAGAGGCAGTGGAGACTACATGTTACTTAGTTAATAGATCACCTTCATCATCATTGGAGGATAATACTCCACTTGAGGTATGGACTGGTAAGAAACCCTCTCTTTCACATATAAGGGTATTTGGATGTGATGCATATGTACATGTTCCAAAGGAGAAAAGGACCAAGTTGGATAATAAATCTGAAAGGTGCATCTTTGTTGGGTATAAGGATGGTTTAAAGGGTTACAAGCTTTGGAACCCATAAACAAGGAAGGTTGTGTACAACCGAGATGTGGTGTTTAGAGAGGTGAAAGATGTTGTTACACATGAAGTCCTACCAAAGGAACCTGAGAAGATAGAGTTTGAGATAAAGGAGGATGAATCAGACTCTACAACAGAAGAAGACTCAGAAGATGAAGAGCCACAAACTCCAGCTTTGAGAAGATCAGTTCGGGAAAGAAGGCAACCAGAAAGGTATAGTCCATCTGCTTTTTGTTCAGGTTTTGCCTTAATTATAACTGATGATGAACCCAGAACTGTCAGGGAGGCAGTAGATTCAGAGGATGGAAAACTCTCGAAGGAGGCCATGGTTGATGAAATGGCATCCTTGCACAAAAATGAGGCATGGGATCTGGTGGAGTTGCCGGCTGGAAGGAAGCCCATCGGGAGAAAATGGGTGTTTAAAAAGAATATGAATGTAGAAGGCAAGGTGGAGAAATACAAAGCTCGGTTGGTAGCAAAAGGTTATTCCCAGGTGCCGGGAATTGATTTTGGTGATATTTTTTCTCATGTTGCCAAGGTTACTTCTATTAGATTACTTTTATCTGTTGCTGCTGCATTTGATTTTGAGATAGAACAGATGGATGTGAAGACAACTTTTCTTCACGGGGATCTAGAAGAGGAGATCTACATGAAGCAACCTGAAGGCTTTATGGTGAAGGGTAAGAAATAACTAGTATGCAGGTTGAAGAAGTCTCTATATGGGTTAAAACAGTCACCAAGGATGTGGTATCAGAAATTTGATACCTATATACGGGGACTTGGCTTCACTAGGAGCAAGGAGGATCACTGTGTTTATTTTAAATTAATTGGTGACCGTGTTATTTATTTGGTCTTGTATGTGGATGATATGTTGTTGATTGGAAATGACAAATAAATTATCCAAGATTTGAAGACCCAACTCTTCTCCAAATTCGACATGAAGGATCTTGGTGCTGCAAACTATATTTTGGGCATGGAAATTAAGAGAGATCGGGCAAAGAGGAAGCTCTGGTTAAACCAGAGGAAGTATGTCGAGACTATATTGCAGAGGTTCAATATGCAGAATAGTAAACCGGTGAATGTTCCTATTCCTGTAGGTGTAAAGCTGTCTGCTGAACAGTGTCCCAAGACACAAGAAGAAGAGGAGTATATGTCCCGTGTTCCATATGCAAGTGTAGCGGGTAGCCTGATGTATGCAATGGTCTGTACTAGACCAGACATTGCACATGCAGTGGGAGTATTGAGCAGGTTTATGTCAAACCCAGGGAAGGAGCATTGGACAGCAGTGAAGCGGGTTTTCATATATTTACGTGGCACTAGTGATTATGGCTTGTGCTACCAGGGAAGACCAGGATTGGAAAGAATGTTGGACATTCATGGTTTTGTTGATGCAGACTGGGCTGGAGATCTGGACCAAAGAAGATCTACAAGTGGGTATGTGTTTAGCCTATTTGGAGGTGCAGTCAGTTGGATGAGTAAAAGACAGTTTGTAGTGGCACTTTCAACTACAGAGGCACAATACATAGCAGCCACTCATGCAAGCAAGGAAGCAGTTTGGTTGCAGAGATTGTGTTCAAGTATGGGGTTGGTACAGCAAGCTATAAGGATAGACTGTGATAGCCAAAGTGCAATTTTCTTGGCTAAGAACCCTGCTTATCATTCAAAGACAAAGCACATTTATGTTCAATATCACTTTGTTAGAGATATGGTTGAGGCTAAAAGGGTGTTGCTGGTAAAGGTGGACACTTTGAAGAATGTTTCAGATGCATTGACGAAGTCTGTAAGCACTCAGAAGTTCTCTTGGTGTAGAGAAACAATGGGTGTTGAAGAATTGGCCCAATGACTAAGCTCTCCTGTGGAAAGAAAACAACAAGTGGGAGAATGTTGGGTATGTGTTATATTCTTTTCACGACTAGCCCCACGCGCTGTACATTGTGCCGGGTGCAGCAGGGTGTCACAGGGGGGGTGGCAACCCCCCTTGTCGGGGTCCGAGGCAGCGCCCCGACAAATTTTTTTTTGGTATGCGGTCCCACTCATAGGCGGACCCACCCATGTTTTGTGCATGAGTTTGCACATGGTTTTGGGGTTCGATGGTTTTCGGCCCCTGGTATTTTGTAGATCCGGTCAAGGGAACTACGGTTATGTTCTAATCCAGGGTTAATGGATTGGGGTTTATGTATGCTTCGGCATGTATATATATGTGTTGTAACACTAAAAGGAATATAATGAAAAATCAAGCTGGTCGTCCCAATTTGGGATCCAGGGAAAAATCTCTGTGTTTATCTGTTTTATGTTTTATGCTCTCGCTATTGTTTATTTTATGTTATAAGATTCGTGTGTAGATAATTTTTGTTCAGGGTTAAAACCTACAACATCAAGTCAAATGAAGACCCTTAGATGAATTGTGTATTTGTGGATGGGAATTTCCATAATTAATAGGGGTTGATTACCCAAGAAAATAGAGCAAGGAAATAGGGATCTTTGCAGGTAGAAAATTGGTTAACTATTAGCCTAGGCTTGTCTAGGAAGTAATGAGACAGACAGAGATAGTGCAGAGGTTTCTCTAGTTTGAGAAAATCATTGTAATCTTCTCATATTTTCTGACTTATGCAATATACATATAGTGGGGTTTTTAGTTGTGGATTTCACTAGGGAAATCATTGTGTAATGTGTGATTGAAATTCTTTCTCTTGTATGCTTTGTGATTTTGCGATCGTAATTGGTTTCTCCAATTGGTAGAGTAGATTCAAGTATATTGTTTTAGCATATTACAATTAGTAGTTGTTATGCAACCATATCACAAAAAATAAGAAAAGATAGATCAATGAATTAAAAAGTATTCTCTTCGAGGGGGAAACCTCCTTTACATCACATAAATGAACAATTATTGGATGATTCAAATGAAAAAACCTCCTTTCTATATATAGGAGTCTAGGGGGTCACAATATAATCAGAGCCGAAATAATGTAAGGGCACAAAAATAACAATACTGGGTTTCTATAGGGCACAATAAAAATAATATGGGGACTACATGGGCACAAAAATAACAATAATGGGGCTATACTAACAATAAAAATAAGGGGATACACTGGTATTACAGGGACCTAGCATGCTTCTTTCCTTTAAAAAAGTGTTGTCCTCAATGCTTGAGTAGTTTTAGATGATTTTGTATAAAATTTTCATCCTCCTATGTGGAATCTTTAGCGAGCAAGTTCTTCCATTTGATGAGATACTCTGAAATTGATCGATTTCGTAGTTGTCAAGTTCTTGTTTCAGGGACTGCTTCAAGTTACAATATGATTTTTCCTTCCTCTTCAAGTTCTGGAAATATTGTTTAAACTTGGAGCTTTTCACCTATAACCTTAAGCATGAAACATGGAAAACTTGGTGCACTCGAGAAGCTGCAAGAAGCTCCAATTTGTATGCCATAGTACCAATATTTTGCAACACCTTGTAAGGACCATAGTACTTTGGTGATAATTTATTATCATTCTTAGCTTGCTTGAGGGACATTTTTTTGTATGGTTGTAGCTGTAAAAATACCCAGTCTCTACATCAAAACTTCTTTCGCTATGATTTTGATATGCATGTTGTTTCATTCAATTTTGTGCCAAAGTGAGGTTATCATTTAAGAGTTGGAGAAAATGTTGTTGATTCTCAATGTGATCTTCCACTGCTTGAACCTTATAATTTTCTCTTAAAGATGATGTGATGGATGATGGATGATATCCATAAAGTGCCATAAATGGGGTAATTTTTGATGCAGTATGGAAGGAAGTGTTATACCATCATTCAACTAGAGGTAACCACTTAACCCGTTGTGTTTTCTTATCAATTACAAAGAAACGAAGATATCCTTCCAAACATTTATTCACTATCTCAGTCTTCCATAAAATTGAGGATGATAAGATGAATTATGAGCTAATTGAGTAAACAGACAAGAAAATAATATTGTCCACAAATTTCTCGTGAAAATGGGATCTTTGTCGCTTACAATAACCTTTGGGTTTCCATGTAGCTTTTGGATTGTTTCCATAAATACAGTAGCAATTGTATAGGCTTTAAATGGATGAGATGATGCACAGAAGTGTGCATACTTGGTAAGTCTATCAACTACCACCATGATGACATTGTTTCCTTCGGACTTGGGTAAATCTCTCATAAAATAAATTAAAACCTCCTCCCAACGTTGAATTGGAATGGATAAAGGTTATAATAGACCCAAGGATTGTCTCAACTTTATTTTTTTGGAAAATCAAACATTCTGCCACAAAATTTTGAATATCAGATTTAATTCCATCCCAAAAAAATCCTTCTTGACCCAGTGGTAAGTTTTTAAAGATCCTAAGTGCCCTCTTAAGGGAGAGGTTTGCAATTCCAAAATAATCTTTTGTTTGACTTGAGAATTATTACAAAGATATAAGTGATCTTTGTACCATAATGAATCATTTTTCCATCTAAATGTATCAAATGTATTGGTGTTGGCAATATGATGCAATATGTTGTCCTTGATGGCAACCCACTTGATAAAGAGGATGGCAACCTTCTTGATGAAGTTATTCCTGACTTGATGGACTTGGTAAAGATGTAATTATGTGATATGATGTGCCTACAGAGCAACTCAGATGTAATGTTGAAAGGAATGATGAAAAATGTATGTCACAAGTAATACGCGGGTTTGCTTAAGGTAAGTCGCGTATGCACACGGAAAAGTACGTGCCAAGTCGCGTATGGGCTTTTGCGCTCCAAAATTAGAATACCAAGGGGCATTACCATGGTATTGACCCATTGTATTGAGCGCTGGGGTGTCTATGTGGTCCCGTCCAGGAATACCATCGGAAGTACTGTGGTTTTGACTCATGGTATTGAAAAAGGCTAAATCTATATAAGGAGAAGAATTTCATTGTGCAAAGGGGGTGCATGGGTCTGGGCTTCAATGAATATTTAACTCTAAAGTATATCTGCATGGTGGAACTTTCCTCTTAATTGATAGATCTGATTCTAGAATGTATCTATGAACATAATGAAGGTTTAAGATCTCTAGATCTTGAAATGGAAAAACTCCTGGATGATCTGAAAAGAAGTGATGAAGACCTGGTGCAAATCTGTTAAAAGAAGTTGAAGAAATCTGGGTAAGTTCATAGATCTGGTCTGTTTTGCAAAGTTTATCTTTTATAGATCTATACGTAGGTTTGTTTCACTGAAGGCGCGTATATACGCGGATCTATTTCAATAAAGGCGCGTATGACCTGTTAGGGTTTTCTTGAAAAGTTGCGTGAATGCATACGCGGGTTGTCTTCAGTGAAAGTGTGTATATACGTGGATCCATCTTAAGAAAAGAGCGTATCATATCTAAACTGATGAATGCTCAAAGATGAATGTGGTTCTGAAAGTTTGTTCTGAAGTCTGGGTTAACTTTGATATTCTGGTTTCAGTAGGTTCACTGTTCTGTTTGTAGCATTGGGCAAAGTATTTTTGTTGAAAAGTGAAGGGTTGTGTTGGAGTTATTGGATCCAGTTTGAAAATTGATGAAACGTGCAGTGGATCTGAGGGTTGAAGCCTTCAGTCTGATAATAGAAGCTTTCTACCAGCAGAAGCTGGTGCTAATATTAGGGGGTTGAAGCTTCCTTCCAGGTGAGGCTGGTAAATGAGAGAAGGTTGTAGCCTTCTGCAGGTGGGTGCCTACGTGCTGGTATAAGTCTGCACCAGTACATGATTGTAAGAAGTTTTTCTCTATAATAAAATATTGAAGGCTGAGACAACGACAGCGGTGGTTTTCTCCCGACTTGGGTTTCCACCTAAAAATCATGGTATTCATGTGTGATGCTTTTGTGTGATGTTTCATTCTGTTATTACTGCACATGTCTACTTCTATATGAGCATCTGATGAATAAATGATGGAATTATATAAGTGAAGATTTAATGGCATAATTAGATCTCTGTGTATACGCGAGTTTTATGAAGGGTATCCGCGTATATACGTGAGTCTGTGACAGGAAAGTAGCATATGGGTTTTAGAGCATGAAAAAGTAAAAAAATTTGAGTATGCCCTAAATACTGATTCACCCCCCCCCCCCCCTCTCAGTGTTTTTCCCAACAATTGGTTTCAGAGCAAGTCCTTCTGAAAAGGATTAACCGCTAGAAGGAAGATCAAGCAGGATGAGCAATCACGAGGGAACAGCATCTATCAAACCTCCGCTCTTCAACGGAAGCAATTTAATCTTCTGGAAAATAAGGATGCGATCCTATCTTCAGTCTATGGGAGCAGATATATGGGCCATTGTTGAACAAGGATATCAATATCCAGCTGCTACACCAACAGATCCAACTGAAAGAAAGAATTGTGAATCAAATGCAAAAGCGGTCAATGCGATAACTGGAAGTCTAACTGAAGCATAATTTGTCAAAGTCATGCAGCTAAATATAGCAAAGGAGATATGGGACAAAATCATCCTAAGCTATGAAGGTGATGCAAAGGTAAAAAGTGCAAAACTTCAATCTCTCAGAATTGAGTATGAAAATTTAAAAATGCATAGTGATGAGAATATTGCTGGTTTCTTTTTACGTGTTGATGATGTTGTAAACCGTATGAGAAATCTGGAAGAAACAATAACCGAATCCACTTTGGTTGAGAAAATTTTGAGATCACTAACGGCCAAGTTTGAGTCAAAAGTTTCTGCTCTTGAAGAAAAACAGGACCTTCAAAATCTTACTATGGTGCAACTTCATGGCATATTGACTGCATACGAAATGAGGAGAGGAGGACTATCTGAAGTCAAAGAAGTTGTTTTTAAATTTTCTACAAAAGGGAAAGAAGTTCAAAAACTGGAAGGGTCAGGTTATATCTCAGAAGAAGATGAGGAAAACTTTGTGAGAAAACTCCAACTAGGAACCGGAAGATTCAAAGGTAAGCTTCCTTTCAAATGTTTTAATTGTGGAAAAGTTGGTCATTATGCTGCAAAATTTCCTTATAAAGAAACATATGCTAAAGAGAAAGAAGTAGCAAGAAGAAATAAGAATAGGTATAGCACTAAGAAAAGCTACTATACAAATGAAGACAGTGATAGGTTATCTGACAGTGAGGAAGAATGTGAACAAGATCTTAGACTTCTCATGGCATTTGAAAATAACTCTAGAGACGATAAGGATGCTTTTATGGATGCTTTAGATGACCATGATTTTCTTGATCAAAACAATCAACTCAAAATATGATTGGAAGAAAGTAAAATAATCATAGAGACTCTGAAAAGGCAGAATGAAGAAGCAAAGAAACATAATGAAAAATTAGAATGTGAAGTAGTAAGTCTAAGAAAGGAACTTGAGAAAGTAAAGACTCTGAATCTTAGATTTGCTAAAGGATCTGAAACCTTAGATGATATTATCAAGGTTCAACGATCTCCTCAGATTAAGACAAGTCTTGGATATACCGGAGAATCCTCTCAGGCTTCAACACCAAATTATCTAAAAGCAGCTACAACCAGTTTACTTCATTCAACCACTCAACGAGGGAATAAATAATCTTCACAGGTAAAGCATGATCTTCACAATACAAGGAACACTAACAAGGATATCTCTCAAAAAGGCAACAATCAACAGGTAAACTCAAATAGAAGATTTCATGATCGCAAAAATTTCTACTTCAATGGATAATGTTTCTCATGTCACAATTTTGGTCATAAAGCTGTTCAATGTGTTGCATATAAAACCATCATGACAAGAGAAGCAAGAAAGAAAAGGATGGATTTTGAACCAAAAGGGAACACCTATAACAATTTTTCTCCTCTTCAAAACGAAGTTGAATGTGCTTATTGCAATAACTTTGGCCATGAAGAAACTGAATGCAGGAGCAAAGTCCAGCCAAAACAACATTTTCCTTCAAGTTCCAAAGTATGGAAAAAGAAGGAATTACAGGTTGAAAATTGTGGGATAGCGTTATTTGCAGAAGGTGAAGAAAATCAATGGTACATTGATAGTGGGTGCTCAAGACACATGACAGGTGACAAAAGAAAACTTCTTTCATATAATGCTCTAGAAAAGGAAAAGAAGGTTACATTTGGAAATGATAATCCTGCTGTAATTAAAGGAAAAGGGTCCGTGTTTCTAAAAGAAAAGGTGAAGGCTAATGATGTCATGTATGTGGATGGATTAAGGCATAACCTGTTAAGTGTAAGTCAAATGTGTGATCAAGGTACAGAAGTTGTCTTCAGTTCAAAAGAATGTGTGGTTCGTGATCTGGATACAGGTAGAACTATTATAAAAGGGAAAAGAACTCCAAGAAACCTATATGTATTGAAGAACTGCAAAGATCAATGTTACTTGAGCAAATATTCAGAAAATTAGCTATTGCATAGAAGGCTGGGGCATCTAAGCTTCTCTCAAATCAACAAAGAAAGCAGACTTCAAGCTGTTCGTGGTCTTCCCAATATTACTCTACCAGAAAGTATCATATGCAAATCCTGCCAATTTGGTAAGCAGACCAGAGTACAATTTAATGCCAAAGAAGGATCATCAAGTAGGCCTCTTGAGCTTGTTCATACTGACATTTTTGGACCTATGAGGAAAAAGTCACCACGTGGAGAAGAATACTATATCTTATTTATTGATGATTTCTCTAGAATGTGTTGGGTTGGGTTTCTTAAACACAAAGATGAAGCATTTGAGAAATTTCAGATCTTCAAAGCACTGGTTGAAAATGAATTGGATCTAAAAATCAAATGTCTTAGATCTGATCGAGGAGGAGAATATACATCAAATGAATTTTTTGAATTTTGTGAACAACATGGCATAAAGAGACAGTTCTCTGTAGCAAGCACTCCACAACAAAATGGCGTAGCAGAAATAATGAATAGAACAATTCAACAAATGGCTAGAGCTATGCTTGATGATTCTGGAACTCCTGACATGTTCTGGGGAGAAGCAGCACATACAGCAGCAAATATTCTCAACAAGGCACATGTTCAGGTAAATAGTGACAAAACTCCATATGAACTCTGGTATGGTAATTCTCCCTCTGTAAAGCATTTTAAGATCTTTGGTAGTAAATGCGTTATCAAAAATAATGATGAAAAGCTCGGCAAGTTTGAACCTAGATCAGATGAAGGGATACTTCTTGGTTACTCTTCTACAAGCAGACCATACAAATGTTACAATAAAATGCTTCGAAATATTGTTGAATGTATTGATGTTGTCATTGATGAGTCTCCTACAGCTCCTAAAGAAGAAAAACAAGCAACAGAAGAAGATGATGGTGATTTATATCCTTCTACTTCAAATGGAAATGATATAGACAGTGGATCCAATGAAGAACCTGAAGATAATTTTTCAGAGAAAGCTCCATCCATATATGTTCAAAAGAATCATCCTGAATCTCAAATTTTGGGAAACAAGGAATCAGGTGTACAAACAAGGAGGACTCTTGTGGGATCTTCTAGCTATTTGGCATTCCTATCCACTATTGAACCCCAAAATTTCAATCAAGCTAGCAAAGATGAATGTTGGATTCAAGCCATGAATGAAGAGCTTGATCAAATTGAAAAGAACCACACTTGGGAATTGGTACCAAGACCACATGATAAAAATGTCATTGGAACCAAATGGATATTCAAGAACAAGTTAAATGAAAATGGGGATGTTATAAGAAACAAAGCCAGATTGGTTTGCAAAGGATACACTCAACAAGAAGGTATAGACTTTGAAGAAACTTTTGCTCCTGTAGCTAGACTTGAAGCCATAAGAATTTTTCTTGCTTTTTCAAGTTCTCAACAAATCAAAGTCTATCAAATGGATGTCAAATCTGCTTTCCTCAATGGTGATCTTGAAGAAGAAGTTTATATAGAACAACTAGAGGGATTCATTTTGGGAAATGATAAGAATCTTGTCTGTAAACTTAAAAAGGCTCTATATGGTCTCAAACAATCTCCAAGGGCATGGTACTATCGTCTTGAAAAATATCTCCATCAACAAGGATTTTCAAAGGGGTCTGCTGATAGCAACTTATACACAAAAATTGAACATGACAAAATTTTGATTGTGATTGTATATGTTGATGATATCATTTTTGGGAGTAATGAAGAATCCTTGAGTCAAAAATTTGCTTCTATTATGCAGCAAGAATTTAAGATGTCTTTACTTGGGGAACTAACATTCTTTCTTGGCTTGCAAGTGCATCAAACTACAGATGGCATGTTCCTATCACAAGCAAAATATCTTAAGCAAATTTTGAAGAAGTATGGCATGGAAGAATGCAAGCCTGTAAGCACACCAATGATAACCGGATGCAATCTCAGTTCTCATGATGATTCTCCCATGGTGAATCAACCAGAATACAGATCAATGATAGGAAGTCTACTTTATCTCACCGGGACTAGACCGGACATTATGCATGCTGTTGGGATTGTTGGACGATTCCAAGCTAATCCAAAAGAGTCTCATCTTCAGGCTGTTAAAAGAATATTCAAATATCTGCAAGGAACTCAAGACATTGGACTATGGTATCTAAAGAATGTTGATCTTACTCTTCATGCTTACTCTGATGCAGATGGGCTGGAAATGTTGATGATCGAAAAATCACAAGTGGTGGTGCATTATATATGGGGCCTCGGTTGGTATCTTGGTTCAGTAAAAAGCAAAGTTCTATTGCCTTATCTACTGCTGAAGCAGAATATGTGGCTGCCGCATCTTGTTGCACTCAACTCCTTTGGATGATGCAAACCTTGGGAGACTTTCAAATCAAATGTACTTCTCCTATCTCCATTATGTGTGATAATACAAGTGCCATCAGTATCTCAAAGAATCCTGTTATGCATTCGAAGACCAAGCACATTCCCATCAAGTATCACTTCTTACGTGAACAAGTGCTTGAACAAAAGGTGAAGTTGGAATATGTTCCCTCCAAAGAACAAGCTGTTGATATCTTTACCAAACCTCTGCCCAGAGAAGCATTCGAATATCTCAGACAGAATTTGGGTGTTGTATCTGCCTCTCAGAAGATCAGATCTGATTAAATTCAGAAGATTAAATTGTATACGCGGGTTTCCTGAAACACAGTCACGTATATACGCGAGTTTAATCACATAAAGCCGCGTATGGTTGGTTGCTGGCAATTTTTGTTTGGGGACAACATTATTCAGCTCAGCTGCAGTGCTGTTTGGTATCTCTGATGCTGTGTGGAGTCACTGTTGATATTTCAACTCTTATACTATGTTTCATTCTCTGACTTTGGGTGGAGATGCCTTGATGATTTGTTGTTTAAAGTGTTCAGGATACACAAGTAAAGGGGGAGCCTTGGTCATATAGAAAAGATGCTTGGATGCACATTTTCCGGGGGAGCATTGGCCTTGCTGAGTATAATCCATTGTTGGCATTATGTTGGTTCTATAATATGATCTCTCTCTTGAGATCTTTTTGGTATTGGTCATAAAAGATCACATTTGTAATTTGATGAAAAGGTCATGGATGAGACCTATGATGTAAATTTGTAATATTCAGTCATGTAAGGACTTGAGTCAAAATGTGTAAACCCTCTCGGTTGGGTATTTGCGTCTCATATGTAAATCCACTTGGTTGGATCTTTGATGTAAGTATGAGTCCTTGGTCATAGGAAGGTCATAGAGTCATGTACTTCATTGACAAATATGTTTGAACTTTCAGCATGACTTCAAGGGGAGCATGATAACTTCAGTGAACTTCAGATCTATAGCGCTTTGATGAAGGAGAATTACTTTGTGATGGTTTTGATCCACCCTTTGCCCTTGATGTCAAAGGGGGAGATACATGGTGTTTGGTGTATGAATACGAGGAGATTCTGTTGTGGTGATCAAACACCATCATGGTTTGCTATCAAGTCCAAAGGGGGAGATTGTTGTCAATATGATGCAATATGTTGTCCTTGATGGCAACCCACTTGATAAAGAGGATGGAAACCTTCTTGATGAAGTTATTCCTGACTTGATGGACTTGGTAAAGATGTAATTATGTGATATGATGTGCCTATAGAGAAACTCAGATGTAATGTTGAAAGGAATGATGAAAAATGTATGTCACAAGTAATACGCGTGTTTGCTTAAGGTAAGCCGCGTATGCACGCGAAAAAGTACGTGCCAAGTCGCGTATGGGCTTTTGCGCTCCAAAATTAGAATACCAAGGGGCATTACCATGGTATTGACCCATTGTATTGAGCGCTGGGGTGTCTATGTGGTCCCGTCCAGGAATACCATCGGAAGTACTGTGGTTTTGACTCATGGTATTGAAAAAGGATAAATCTATATAAGGAGAAGAATTTCATTGTGCAAAGGGGGTGCATGGGTCTGGGCTTCAATGAATATTTAACTCTGAAGTATATCTGCATGGTGGAACTTTCCTCTTAATTAATAGATCTGATTCTAGAATGTATCTATGAACATAATGAAGGTTCAAGATCTCTAGATCTTGAAATGGAAAAACTCCTGGATGATCTGAAAAGAAGTGATGAAGACCTGGCACAAATCTGTTAAAAGAAGTTGAAGAAATCTAGGTAAGTCATAGATCTGGTCTGTTCTGCAAATTTTATCTTTTATAGATCTATAAGCAGGTTCATTTCACTGAAGGCGCATATATACGCGGATCTATTTCAATAAAGGCGCGTATGACCTGTTAGGGTTTTCTTGAAAAGTTGCATGAATGCATACGCGGGTTGTCTTCAGTGAAAGCGCGTATATACGTGGATCCATCTTAAGAAAAGAGTGTATCATATCTAAACTGATGAATGCTCAAAGATGAATGTGGTTCTAAAAGTATGTTCTGAAGTCTGGGTTAACTTTGATATTCTGGTTTCAGTAGGTTCACTGTTCTGTTTGTAGCATTGGGCAAAGTATGTTTGTTGAAAAGTGAAGGGTTGTGTTGGAGCTGTTGGATCCAGTTTGAAAATTGATGAAACGTGGTCTACAATGGATCTGAGGGTTGAAGCCTTCAGTCTGATAATAGAATCTTTCTGCCAGCAGAAGCTGGTGCTAATATTAGGGGGTTGAAGCTTCCTTCCAGGTGAGGCTGGTAAACGAGAGAAGGTTGTAGCCTTCTGCAGGTGGGTGCCTGCGTGCTGGTATAAGTCTGCACCAGTGCATGATTTTAAGAAGTTTTTCTCTATAATAAAATATTGAAGGCTGAGACAACGACAGCGGTGGTTTTCTCCCGACTTGGGTTTCCACCTAAAAATCATGGTGTTCATGTGTGATGCTTTTGTGTGATGTTTCATTCTGTTATTACTGCACATGTCTACTTCTATATGAGCATCTGATGAATAAATGATGGAATTATATAAGTGAATATTTAATGGCATAATTAGATCTTTGTGTATACGCGATTTTTATGAAGGGTATCTGCGTATATACGCGAGTCTGTGACAGGAAAGTAGCGTATGGGTTTTAGAGCATGAAAAAGTAAAAAGTTTTGAGTATGCCCTAAATACTTATTCACCCCCCCCCCCCCCCTCTCAGTATTTTCCCAACAATTGGGATCTTGCTGTAAATTTTGAATGAGTGTACACACTTCTTCGTCATTGTTCCATACATCCCTTGCTTCAATTATCCAATCTAGTTGGATAATAGAAATGGCACAAGTCAATTCTTCCACATCCTCATCCTTTCTTGTGAGTGCATTTGAAATAACATTTTTCTTCCCTTTTTGTAGATGATTTCAAATTCATAACCCAAAATTTTTGTGACCCATTTTTGTTGCTCTTCTGAAGATAAAATTTGTTCGAAAAAGTATTTATGTAATATCCCCAAATGGGAACAAGCAGCAATATTAAACAATACTGCAGAGAAATAATGTAGTTTATCAAAGTAAGAGTAGGAGGCCAATATGGAGGCTCAAAAGTGACATTTAAATCAACAAATCAGATTTATATTGTGGCCCATAAGATTTAAATAAAAAATATAAGACTTTTACATGAAGAAATCCTCAAAATTGAGGTGTTGCAACCACATATTATGACTGAATAAGCTTGAAAACATTATTTTATTGGCTAAAAATAGTTGTATGTTACACTTCAGATATAGAGCAGATTCGTGCACAAAAATTTATATCTATATCAGATCTGTACACTAGATAGTCTCCTCTTCAAATGCCCCTTGGGGTTTTCAGCAAAAATTGAAGTACATGGAGTAGATCTGAGATCTTATGCAGCAAATCTGCAGAATGATTCAGAAATTATGAAGTAGACACAATAGTATTCAGATCAGATCTAAATATGATATGGAATAGATCTGGAATCCATGGATCTCCATAGTGAAGGGCAGATCTCTAACACTAGAAATCTCTCCTCCAAAAGTGTGCCAAAACACCCTGTAACTTTACCCTTGCAAATAACGCAGTACTAGAATGAAAACTGAGTTGTAGGCTCTAGAACATGTTTGGCCTCAAGCCAAGATCTGAAATCAGTGCTCTAATCATCCAATACTCTCTTTCCAATGGGATAGAAGCCTTTCCCACTGAAAAGAGGCACTAGAATTGCCTAGATATGAGTAGATCTAGCCTCCACTTGCTGCAGCTTACAAAGACAACTAAACCCTCAACAGGATCTGCATTATAGTTGGAAGAAGAGCTTGGCCAAATGCCTGATAGTGGACAAGAAATGAAAAACTCCTCCAAAAGCTACTCAAGGAAAGAGGTGGGATTCCCGATCAGGAACACCCAGTGCTAAACAACACTATTCTTTTCTAAAAAGAAAGGAGAATAAGAAATGTCCAAACAGACAAAATTTTCATAAATAACATAATAATCAACAACCTCCTCATACTTTCCTCCTCTTCCTTTTATAAGATTGAGAGCTTGCAAAACCCTAAACCATCTCAATGAAATAACTCTTTTCACATGAGCCACCTCCAACTAAAATTGCGATGTGCCTCAATGAAGATCACTCCTTCTAGACAACGCTGTTGATTTGGTCATGGTTGACCCAGTCAAAACATTCAGCCCCTTTCACACCTAAGGGTGCTCATTTAGTTAGCCCAGATTTAGCCTTGTTCTCATGTGGCATTGATTTATTTATTGTTTTAGGAGTTTTTATTGTCCTCCTTTACACATTTATTCATACATCAGAAAAATGAAACAAAAATGAATATTACCATTAGCTTGGGCTAATTGGGAATATTACAGTCCTCCCCTCCAAAATTTTGCTTGTCCTCAAGAAACTGATAGGGTGAGTGCTGCAACACTTCTCCTCCTCCATTGGTGACACCATCATGAATTAAGCTTCCTCCATAAGCTAAGTGTTCACCAATCCAACCCTCCATGAATTGTTCCTCCAAATTCATCATGAGATGTACATAGTCCATCCTAGAAGGAGTCAATAACTCAAATAAAACAAACATGGTTGAACCAATGCTCTCCCTGAAACATGTAGCGTAAGGTACATGGAGACTCTCCATCCCATGTGGTACATACATGCCTCCATCCTCCCTCCATACATACCCATAAAAAGTACAAGTATATCATCAATGTATGGAAGCAAAAATACATACAAACAAACATAAATTTGAGCATGTGGAGGTGGGTCATAGTCCCACATATGGTACCAGTGCAGTTCATCTCCTGCCTGCATCAAATCAAGGTATGGTAAGTGGTTTCCCCACCACTTACTTTCTGCCCATGTCATCTCACTATGGTTGAAAGTGTGAGATATGTTTGGTGCCTTGGGAAAGCACCCATCATGATAGAAAATTTCCCTTTGCACATCAAGGGAGTGGCCAAATTCAGAAATTTGTCTGGCCTAAATGTTACCATAATATTTACATGATGTATCACTCCTCCTTGGAGCCATGGTCTACATAAACATAGTGAAAGAATATGTACAATCAAAAAATAAAACATGCTTTACATAATCATATTCTTCACCAAAAATACTCCTCATACAAATGGAGTGGTGCATGGATCTTTCCCCTCTTTCAAAAGAAGGAAGATATGGCTGAAATAACCCCTTTATGGAGTCATGTTGTTGCCCCAACTCCACATAGTTCATGCATTCTTGAAAATGCTGATATAGTTCTTCTTTCAAGCCTTCCCAATCAAAGCTCCTCATGATGATGTTGAAGATCCTCATGGAGTACATATGGCTGAAACAGAACCCTTGATAAGCTCTTTCTAGCAACTTATTCTTGAGCTTAGAAGCTCTAGACAAGAATATCCTACCCTGATGATAGATGACTCCTTCATGGAATAGATAGCCCTCTTCATGCAGCTGGTCATCAAGTATCATACAAGTGTGAAGATCTTTGGAATAATCCACCAAAAATTGGGATTTCCAATACAGATCTAAACTGCTCAAGAATGACAACGCTTATGATATATCAAAAGAAATGTTTTTCATGTTGCTTATCTCCTCCTTGAAATATCCTATGCCAAAGATGTGTTTTGGAAGGCCATTCCTTCCATTCTTCTCCTCCCACAATTCAGATCCAAAAATGAGAGTGGGTGATGATGATATGGGAAGAATATCTCCCTCCTTCTTGAGCTTACCCAAGTCTCCCAGAGTTGTAGCTTCGTCTTCAAGTGCTCCAATCCCTCCTGGATCTAGGCTTGGAGCATCATGTTGTGAGGTCTTCCCCACAAAATCTGAATCAGGTGGCCTCCCAGGTGGTTTGCCACTAGATAGTGATGTCTCATGGACCATCCTCATATGCATAATAGATGGGATCCTTGTGTCCCTGCTTCCACTATGCAAATTCCTCTCTGTTTTTTGTGTGGAAGTCTCATGATAATGTGGTATCACTCTTAAAGATGTAAGAGTGCTTCTGATTGGAGAATTTACTCCATTCTCTCTTCCATGCAATAGTGGGTCATCTCCTGCTATGTCAACTATTGTGTAACCAACTCCAAAAATAGAAGAAAAGAGATATCAACGCCTTAGAAATGAGCCACTTCGAGGGGGCAACCTCCAATACTTTACATAAATGAAAAATTCTTGGATGATACAATTTTAAAAACCTCATTTCTATATATAGGAGTCCATGTGGCCATAATGTAATCCTATCCGACCTAACAATAATAATTTAAGGGCACAATAATAACAAAATGGGGGTTACAAGGGTACAATAATAACAATAAAGGGGTTACACTAATAACAATAAGGGACTATACTAGTAATATAGGGACCTAACATCAACACTGTGATCCCTCCTTTGTTTTGCCTTATTTTCTATCATCATAGACACATGTTGCTCATGCTCTTCATGTGTAAGATCCTTGGGGCCTTCTTGCAAAGATACAAGAGTCTTCCTAGTTGAAGCAATTGCTTCATCTCCATCTCCCAATAAAAGTGGATCTCTTGTTGCTGTCACAATGCAGGAGGATCTTCTCTGCTCTTTCTCTCCCTTCTCCTCATCAATGGAGAATGCCTCACCATTAAGAGACCCTTTTCCTTGATCTCTTCTTGAAGAAGGAACCCTCATGTCTTCTCCTTGAGAAGAGATTTCTTGTTGTAGTGGGGCTTTTGCCTTTGGAAAATCATGCAGCAGATCTTCAACCCCCTCAACAATGTTTAGAAATGGAATTACCTTTATGGATTCTTCTAACTCATGCAAAGATTCAAATTATTGGGCTTGATTTTCTCTCCCAAAGAAGTTTCAGGATGTCTTAAATCAAATATTTTCACTAACCTCCTACTGAACTTTTCATAAGAAGAGATATTTACACTTTTCAAGTAAGAAGACTCAAATAACCACCAGGCATAAGCCTTACCTTGAAGATGCAACACTGCTACTCTCATGGCGTCTTCTTCTGAAACTTGATGCAGCTAGAAATATGTGTCTAGCTTCCTTACCCAAGACTTGGCTGAGATCTCAGGCGATCCATCAAAAGTAGGTAGAGAGAATCTACCCAAAGTGTGATGCATGCACCCTCTTGTTCTACTATAGTTTTTGGATATTATTTCTTCTTTAAGTTGACAGAACTCCGGGAAACTTAGATGCTCCTTGAATCTCTTTGACTGAGACTCATATTCTTGGAGATAATCACCAAGAGTTTCATCCTTTGGTTTTCCTCCTTCTACTTCTTCCTTTGTCAAGAAAGTAGGCATGCTATAGTGTTGTAGATCAGATTGTGTGGCTAAATGATCACACACATAGAATGAAACACTGGGGCTTCCTTTTTGTGAAAACATTCTTGAGGGATCTGCATATCTTTCCCTCCTTATTCACTAGATTTCTCATTTCAGCTCATGCATAGCTTGAGAAAGAGTTTTAGAGAACTCTTCTCCTTTCATCCTTCCAGATAAAGGGGTTTCACCCTTGTTTTCTTTGTCTTCTATGTAATCAATTTTCTTCTGTATTTTTTTTTTATTCCTCTTCTCTCTGTCAGTAAGAGGATGTTAAAATTGGACAACTAGGTCCAAACTCTGGGTTGTGTTGCTCAGATAACAATCCCAATATTCTTATTGTATTCCTCTTTCGGAGAGGTGTAAGATTGATCTAAATATCATCTTGATCGGATGAGCAGAACATGTACTTTGAATTTATTCCACTTATGTGCTAGGTCGGCCTGGAATAAAATATAGACTTAAATGTCTTAAAGGACGTGTCACACACCCCCAAATATTCCTATATATTAGAGAGAATTAGAATTCATTTGACACACATTTTTGTGTAGGAATTCTCTCTCTCTGGATAGCATTGGAGCTGTGATATATATGGATTTTTCTTTGTTTGGGCTGTTCTGGGTGATGTGTGACATGCTTGGATGAATGACCTATTAGAGACTTTGTTGGTTGAAGCATCCTGCTGATCGCCGTAACGCCACCATTTCTTATCTCTGTTTTGGCTTGTCTTCTATTGATCTATTAGTATGTTCTATCTTCTTCAGTATTGTGCCCTAAGCTGAAATGGCATAGAACATATGCATAAATTAACATGGTGTCAAAGCTGAGGTGAAGACAAAGTTCAACTTGAGTTCAGAGCAATCATTCACACTTCACAAAGACTTGTTGGAGAGGTGAAATTATTTTCCCTAGCCGCATCAAGGAAAGATAATACAACGTGTTTTTGTTTAAGATCTGTTTTAAGGTTATCTTGAAGACCGAATTATTATGAGGGAAGGCTGAGGCAGCAAAAGTAGTTTTAGCCTACATAAATGTGTCTTGGGTGCGATGAATAACGACGTATGCTGCTGTAGGTGATCCGCAGTCCCTTCCTCATTCTTAGAGACAACGTGGACAATATTTTATCTGCAGCTAATCTTCAGCGTGGACAAATTTGTTTACCGAATTGATTGTGCAGCATTTAACATTGCAAGCGACCAGGATATCGAACATACAACTCATGGTGGCCGGCTAGCACAAGCCGTTACCGTCAAATCAAAACATTGACAGAATAGATGAGCAGGTTTATGTTAGCCGTTATATCTGTCTTATTTAGTACGACTCCATTGATGGGATAAGTTCGGACAGACAGAAATTCACTTTTCTGAAATTCATTCAAGATTGGAACTAATTGCAGAAGAGATTTTGAGTACAAATAGATATAATTCTGAGGTGGGCAGTGGAAATTTATGGCAAAAAATATAGCAATGGATGTTGGAAACATGAAAATCGACATTGCAGTTGATCTGAGCAACGAGAGTGCATTTGCCGTAAAATGTCAGGTGGCAAACTATCTCCGACTGGGTGACAACGTAATTCTCTTGCATGTACGTTGTCCAGTGTCCTCTACGGGGCCGATTATGGTGCCATTGATATTTCTGTCAACATCTATGACGAGGAATCCCACCAGAAGCTCGAAGACCACTTCGACGCCTTCCTAACTAACCCGTCGTGAGCCTGCTTGATGGCTATCACTTGCTAGGTAGCTCTACTACAGAAGTCTTCTATCCGAAACATAAGGTCACGAAAGAAATTCGGGTCGCTCCAGGTAGGGTTGGTGGAAACCATGTAGTTATATACCTTTTAAATAAGTATCGATCTGGGGGAAATATTTCACCCTGTACACTCACACCAAAACCTTGAAATGACAACTAAGGCGGTAGATGGAAGCCATGCTGTTATATATTGCAGTTTAGAACAGTCCACAACTTCTTTGGTCATCATGTTTATAGCTGCGCAAACCCTCAAATTTTATGCCTGTAACAGTGAGTTTATGAGATGATGAGTTGGTGTATATGTCGTAGATTTCTTGTGCCTGTAGTAGCTTGTAATGTGCATGTTGCCATATATCTGTCTATCAAAGAGGGCCGAGTGATTTTATTTGTAACAGTCCAATCAGATCTAAAACATGACATAAGTGGCTGCAATTCTATTCCTTTGATGCCTATATTGCAAGATGGCTTCTCCAATGGCTAGATGAATTGTCTCCTTTCAACAGAGATGGAGTAATGGAAGATGATTTGATTCACCTCTCACAACAGGGTTGTATCTTACCATTAAGTTGACATCAATTGTGGAGAAGGGGCAATCATTCTTTGCAGCATTGAAGGCACTATACTGCAAAATAATTCTATTATGGGCCATATGCTACTACAAAGGAGGTTCTTGTTGCTGAAGACTTGTGCGCAATCTGCCAGGAGAATATGCACGCCCCCATATTATTATGTTGCAAACATATATTTTGTGAAGAATGTGCCTTATATGGAAATGACCTTGACAATACAGTGAATTTGTTCCATAACAATGACCTTGGTGAGTGCACAGATCATGAAGTAGATTTTTTCTCTAAAAGTGAAGCTGAAAAAAAAAAAACTAAACCGAGGAATATTGACATGAAAGGTCGAGAACTATTTAGCTTTTAAGGAGATCATGGAGACAAGGAAAGTCCTCAGCAAATTCTTTCAGGTTGGTGGTTGTGAGCTATACATAGGTGTCTTCAAATAATTTAAAACTCTATGCATATACTTGGAAAGTGATCAAATCTTGATAAGAATTTTTGGGTCTGATATCGGATGGCAGTAGTGAATCAAATCATTCTGAGAAAACTGTCTGGAAGGAGTCATCTATATGTACAAATACTTGGAATAATTCACTACAATTCATGAAAGTCTCGTACTTGCTGTGACAGTTGTGTTTGTTTGTGTGATTCTGAATTGTTGTCCCTGGTTTGAGTTTTCTTGTCTTGAGTTCCAGCTCGTTGGAGGTGTTAGTCATCAGTATTTTTCAACCATTGATGATGACTAGTTTTTAAAGCTAAGTTTTCTAGCAGCTGGTCTCCAATTTGTCAAATTTGTCAACTAGAAAACACCCATAAACATTTTTCCCTCTTACCTCCTCAATCAACCTATGATGAGAAAAACCTAATTGTCAAGCCCTATCTAGTCTCATTCATACAAACTTGTCCATCAGCTCCAAAGAGAATACTCCAAATCTGTCAAAAGTCTCCCCTAAGTTAGGTAGTGGTGCTTTAGGTGATCTTCCCTGGGAAAATTATCTTAAGCCAAAAGAACCTCTATCTAAAAACCAACCAGTCATAGCTGACCTTCCTATTCTGCAAATAAAGCTTGATGCACCCTTAATTCGTGCCACTAAAGAGTCTTGATGTCTCAACAGTGTATATGCCAAAAGCCAAACTGATACTAGGTGGATTTATAGTGTTTCAATGTATTTTTCAAAGCAGAAGTGTACCAGTGTTCCAGAATACATTATTAAACTTAACATGAGAAGATTGTTGCTTCTCATGTGGTTTTGAGCCTGGGATGCAAGTACCAGTCAGAAAGGTATTCCAATGAGCTCCTAAAAACATAGTCAAAAGGTTAGTGACTTATGACTAACAAGTAATACTCTTCAGATACTGGTCAGGTTGTTTCTGATGTCTAAAGATGCATAAAGGTATTTTAACAATAGGATTACATATCTAAGAGAATTTCCCCTCATGGCATATTGTCAATTTTTCACTTTTATTTACTTAACTATGAATAGGCACTACAAGGAAAGATAACGTAGTTTGAAAAAGGGATGAAATAGCATCACTGTGTAAAACCTCCTCCAAACATGCGCAGAGGGTTGGATGACTATGTAGAACCCCCTCCAAATATGAGCAGAGGGTTAGGTCATTGGTTGAAAACCTCCTTCATTTAAAAGCATATGGTTGGGAATATTATGTTGGCCTCCTTCCTTTAACAAGCAGAGGGACAGGAATAGAGGTGTACCCTCATTCAAAAGGGCACAAAGCTAATAGTGCTGCAAACTTCCTAAAAACTTGTTTTAACACCTTTTTCTCCAATAGATGAAACCACTAACACAACAGTGGTGTTTCAAGGATTACTTACATGGTTTCACTATTTGAAAGACAGAGTTGAAATTAGTAGAAATCATTTCAAGGTTTATGAGTTGAGATTTGGGTTAAACATAGGCCAAGTAGTGATGTTTTGATGTTCAAAGAAGCTTGGTTTTTCCTTTCCATGAAGATATTTTTCAAAAACTCATCAAAATTGACAAGAAGGTAGCCTAAGCCTTTCTTATGAAGGAGACTTTGCAAATAAACACATAGAGACAGTATGTGTAAAAAAGGATATGACAAATGTTTTAAATTCAGAGTCAACACTCAAAGCAAATGAAACATACTACTGTCATAAACAAAGACCTTGTTATGAAGCATGTGAAAAAGCCATTGCTGTCGCATATGATTGCAGGAAGGGTCTTTAAAGGATTTCCTTTTTGATAAGCAGATGTTTGCCAAACCTAGGTGAATGCAACTAAATTTTCACCCACGTTCAAAGAGAAATATCATGATAAGGATGCATGAGCACTCTTTGTTATTACTCCAAAGAAGTTTTCCTTTTTAAGGATAGAAAATGGAAAAATGGTGACAGGGTTATTTTTCTAAGTGAAGAAATAGTGAAAAGACAGTGAAAGGGGGTCATGTCTTTGGTATCCTAAAAAGGTTGGCCACAGCACTTTATTATCAACTTGATCAAATATGGGCCCCTTTAACGTTCTAAAAGTAATTTGAGTTTTGTTATAACAAAAGAATTTTTCAAAAGGGCGTTCAAACCCTCACAAGTATGTTCAAAGGGTTGTTGGCTTTTTCGTCATTTAAAGGTGGATGAGACCATTGAAAATTCCCATTGTGCAATTTCAAAACACTAACCAATTTCTCCCCTGGCTGGTCATTGGAGAAGCAAGTGATTTCATCGTTTTTCAGAGTTTTTAAGGCCCTCAAGCTTGCACGGCATGCCTGTGAGAAAAAATACACAGCGTCTACACTGTGGTGCGGCACGCGGCACGCCTGTGGCGTCGTTCACACACTGCTCGAAGGCCAACTTGACACCCCTCACAACGCAACGTTCTTTTCAGTGTACGTACCATGCATGTTTAAAACATCCAAAATGCATTCAAAAGAGTCTTGGGAGCTGCTCAATTCATCAAACAAGGGCCATAAGCATTAGTCAACGTATTCTCCATTGCTTCTTGCTGGTTTTGAAATTCTAAGGGGGTATTGATATCGTGTTTTTCCAAGACAAAAACAATGATTGGAGAATGGAGTTTTTGGTAAAAAATCAAGGTTTTTTATTGATGTGGTTGCCAAAGATTGTTACAATAATAGGTAGGGTGTGTTTTTATCAGTTTTAAAGGGCCTAAATTTCCTTCAAGAACAGTGATAAACCATACACTAATTACAAGACAGATAAGCAGAGTTGTAGAGGTTTCAAGTTGCTGTAAGGTGTACTAACAGTGGTAAAACAAAAACAACCCCTGTCTGCAAAATCAAAGGTGAAAATAGTTTTTATAAGGTGAAAGCTTGTCATTTTAAGGTATCCTCTTTGTATGGTGAAATAGTGAAACCTTGTGTAGCCTCTATAGGTCCAAAAGTAGAGGGCGTGAAAAGGAATTTTCAAATCAGCTGAGGGTGTTTTGTCTTACTTTATAAAGAAACAGTGAATAACAGAAGAACATTTCTTGGGGAAAGGTGATTTTATTTTTGTCTAAACACAAGGAGATCCTTGTTCTCACAAGAAACCACAAATACCTCTTTTCAATACCTTGCCCAAGCATAGTAATAAATTGACTATTTGATTTTCATTTGACAAATACTTGTTGATTGGCATAAAAAAGGATTAAACAGTGACTTATAAGGAGGACAGGGTGTGTTGTTAAGAAACCATTCCAAGGACCATTTGAGACAACTTGTTTTACAAAGAGTATCCAAAACAAAATGCCTCCCAAGCAGGACAGTAGAAGTGGCCTTCACAGGAGGTTTGAGCCTGTTAGCACTCAAATCTACCTCAGGCTGAAATGAAGTAAAACTCAAGGCTACATCAAACCACGCTTAGCCTCGTAGCTAGCCCTACGAGGACAGGAGAGGGCTCTCTCCGTCAATCTCAAGAAAATAAGCAATAGGATGCGAGATGACTTACAATAAGAACTGATTTTAGGCTAGTAAAGAGATAGGTATGTTTGATTTTTGGTTTTTTGGGTTTTCGTTGGAGTAATGGGAAAACAAATTTTGGGTCCGGGGATAAGGTCAGACCTCTGCAGAGTTCAAGTTGGGGCGAGGTAGGTGATGATCTTGATGCTTTAAATTGGATATATGGATAGATTAGACCGTGAGAGTTTGAAGGAGGCAGAACAAAGAAGAACTGGATCCTCTCCAAGCGGTAGAAAACATGGAAATTCTTGAGTTGAGCTATGATATGAAACATTGGATTCAACCAATCACTCATTCAATTTGGATTCAGAAGCATATGAAAGGATGCAGCATATCAACATGGAAAACTTAGTAACATAGAAAACACCATCAGAGCATTACCCAGGATCCAAAACAAAGTCACATGGAAACGATACTTCTTTCATGGCAGTGAAAATTATGTACAATGATATCGAAAGTATCCCAAGGAGTCCAGCACATTAGTCCATAGAAATTACAATATATAGATCACTCTACCTTCCTTTCCCCACCTGCAGGATTAGATTCTATCTTTGAAGTTGGGTTTCAATGATGTCCAAATAATGAGACCTTAATCTAGGCCATTCATGTTTCTTCTAAAATTGACTTTGATCCATTACATGATTTTTTACTCATTTGAGAGTGAATCTTCTAGAAGAGATAAAAATAAGCCAAAGTTACATGCCAAGCATGAATTTACATCATAAAAACCCAAAAATTCTATCCAAAAGCAAAACTGGTTCATAATAGGCGAAATACTGAGCTGGCAGCTGAAAATTCAGGAAAAATTCTAGGTGGGTCGCTCCTGAACTGTGTGGGTCGCTCATGTTCCAGGCTGAATTTGAGGCACTTCCCGGCATCCAAATTGAGTTCATGATAGCTCGTTGGAAAGCCCTGGATGTCTACGTTCCAACCCAAGTGGAATTTCTGAATTTGGAGTTGATTTGACCCTCCAAAACCTCATTCTCCCATAGGTACTTCCTGCTGGTGCAAAAGGTGGTAGCAAGGTGGTTTTCATGGTGTTTTTGAGCTGTTTGACCATCCAGATTTTGATGAAATGAAAAATTGACTTCAGAGGATGCATAATTTGCCATGAAAAATCCAAAAATGTAAAAATATCCTCCAGCAAGTGTCCCAAAAAAAAGTGAGCGCATGAGCGCGCGACCCACGTAACTGCAAAACCTGTTTTTCGACCCAAAAATTTGAAAATGACAAAATTTTCTCCGAATTTGCCCAAATTCGGAGTGGAGGTCCTCCATCATGTTTCCTGCCCATTCAATGAAGCCTCGGCCAAAATCCGAAGTGGATTAGGCCTTTTCCGCCGTCTAAGTGCCTTGCGCAACCTCCTCTTCATGATCTTCATCCTCGTTTTGCAAACATGCATGCGAGCCCAATAATGGCCTTTCATGTGGCGAAGCATGTCTTTGTCTCGATTGGCCTTCGCCAACAACTTCTCCAGATGGATGTTCACATGTGTGAGTACAGTATCTCTGTCAGTTGGTGTCATGTCACCGGGCCTCTTTCGATTCCACTGTCTGTCCTCACGGATTCAACGCAACTCATAGTATGTGAGCTCATCCTCAAGCTGTTTGTTGCGCTGCTCCAAATAGTTAATCACCCACTGAGCCTTCTGCAATTGATCTTTCAGCTGGTCATTCTCGGCCCTCTGCTCCTGGATGACTTCCTCGACTCATTTGGGACGGAACTACTTCAAACATGACGTGAAATACGCGTAAAGCCTCTTTGATGAGGCCTCATGTGCATGAGCCTCTTGCCACTGTCTATACATTACTGTTGAAGAAGAAGCGGGACCCTTCCCATGTCTTGGAGATAATACTCGTGTGGTTTGAGTGACAATTCTTACATTCCCCTCACGCTGGAGATGGTACTCGCCGTGTCGGCACCATAAATACGCAGCCTGTTTTGCTGATGTCATGGAACCAGGAGTGCGATATGCTCAGCCTCAGCTACGTGCGGCCGGGTGTGAAGGCTCTCTGTCATGAACCGTCTCGGAAGGCGTTTGTGGCACTTTCTGTGAAAATTAAAGAGATCTCTGAAAATGAAATCCTCCCAAGTGATGCCCTGCTCTGCCAACTGATGTGACACCAAGATTTTGATCAAAGTGAAATGATATATACTCCTGTACTGCTGCACTGGGCTCGTCTTCTTCTGCACAAATGTCACCATCCTCTCTATGTTGTGGTGTATGAAATACGGAATATTCATCATACGCACCCTTGTGAAGTGCATCAGCAAACGAACATGGTATGAGAAAAGACGAGCATACCTGCCCTCACAACTAAAATACTGAATGATGAGCCTCATGAGTGGTGCATACTCATCTCTCAAGAATCTGAATGGAAAAACTCTGCTCAAGTAAGCCACATATCCGGTTTTAACATATGGCTCATAGTGAAATTTCTCTAACTGCTTACCCTTGCTCCATTCCTCGCCTATGTTTGGTATACCAGTGGCTTGAGCAATAGTCAAGGGTGATACAATGAAATCAACCCCAGCAAGGCTTACCTGACCATCCCGTAAATGAAAAACAAACAGACGGGCCAATTCACGATGAGGCCGGGTTTGTGCAACCATCTCACAAAATCTGAAACATGACAAATATCGAAAACAATCCATAGCTAATGGACATGCCTGCAACCGAACCAAAGAAGTTGGCTCCTCTCTGCGATGATCACCACTTCTATGATCTCTGCGGGACCCCCGTGGCACATTACCTTCAGTCACCGAATCACTGCCTGACCCTAGCTCATATTCTGACTCTGTCTCCGACATGACTCTGACCAAGCTTTTGGCACTGTGTATACTGATATGAAAGCAGTGCAAACCAAGTTATGAAGTGTGTTTTAACAGCCAACAAGTATCCCACCGTCAAAACACCATAAGGAAACAAACCATGGATAAAATCTCTGTTTTAGATGGATTGGAAAAGAGGCACTATCTCTGTGTTTAAATGGAAGTGAAACTTTGATCAAAGGGAGCGGGCAACTTTTCAAAATATTGAACAAATCTTATCAAAGGAGAGCATGGCATTAATAGAATGTGTTTGTCTATGAGTGATAACAACAAAGGTATCAATGGGCAGTTTGAAACAAAGTCATGAGAATTTTTTTACATTGGGCAGTGAGACATAACACAACCACAGTCACCATGGAACAAAGGTTTTAAACATGGTATAATAATAGCAATGGTCAAAATCGCAAAATGGGCATGAGAGCAATATGGTTTTGATATTATATGCAAAGCTGGATGTGTCACTGATATAAGATAAAAAGCAAACTCATGCAACCATAGATTTTCATTTCAAAACCCTGAAAATGATATTGCTATGACTGTGATGTTTAAATCCTCCATTTGAAATGTTTGCAACCACCAACGATGCCACCAATGCATTCAAAAACATCAAGCAATTGCTAGAAACCTGTTTGAAGGCCGATGAATCGATCCCAAACAAGACTGGGCGCTCCAAATGAATTTTCGAACTTCTATGTCTGCGTGGGTCGCTCACCTCCTGCGTGGGTCGCTCAGCCCAGGTGGGTCGCGCCCCTTGCAATTTCACACTGCTGAAATGACCTACGTGGGTCGCTCTGCCCAGGTGGGTCGCTCGCGCCCAGGTGGGTCGCTCGAGCCCCAAAACCCTTCAACGCTGCTCAAAACTTTAAAATTGGCCCTCCAACTACAAATCACGACTTTGGATGCTGTGGATTGGTGCAAATGACATTGGTTTGGCTTTTATATATGATACAAATATCCTCCACAATCAGATTTGATCCAATCTAATTGCAAACCCATATTACAATGTTTTTGAAATTTCATCTTTGGCTTTTTAAATACAATCTTCTTTGGCTTTTTCTGAGGTCGATTTTAATGATTTTGTTGTCTTCTTGCAGGGATATGGCAACTTGGCTAAGGCAAAGACCAGGGGTCTGCTTTTGACAATGTCTTCTTGGCGGAATAATTACAATTTATTACAAAAAAAATAATAATGAACAATTTCTAGTTCCAAAACAGAGTTTTGGACTAGAAATATTTTTTTTTTTAAATGCTGATGATAATAAAACAAACAATCACAATATGCGGAACTTTTCCTCACCTTGCAGGCTTTATGACTGGTATACAAATGACTCAAAAACCCTAGACACTAAGACCTAAGACAATTATTGATATTTTAATGACCATAAATGAAATGACAATTATTTTGAGTGATTTTTTGAGGAAAATTTTAAAATAGCACTGCAGGCATAAACATGAGGAAACATAAGACGACAGACCCCTTCGTCAGTCCATGGCATGCTCCTATTGAAATGCAACGAAGTGGAACAAGCGAGACACCTAAAAATGAATATGCAAAAGACGAGACGATCACTGACGGAGGGCTGTAAGGGCCGACTCTAACAGAGCCTATTTCAACTGAAGAAGTAAATGCTCATCCATCAGTCCTGTTTAAATTTCATAAGGTTGGGTGTCTAGAGTTTTGTCAAAGGGTGCAGGAGGTGAAACGCTTTTCCCCCTTGACACATATTTGTTCTTTGAGGTTTCAAGGGAAACACTTTCAGCTGGCAGCCTTGGATTTCAAGTTTTCTCCTAGATCCATTTCCAAGGCCACAAAAATCCCTTATGTCGGAGAGAAGTGGTTTAAACAGAGCCACCTAGACTTAGAACAGTAAAAACCCTTTTTGAAGCCTGAGCATAGAGATACATGTCCATCCATATTTCCCTTCTCATATATGTTGACTAGTTATGCCCCCCTCATGAAGATAATCATGAAATACTTCACTTGCGAGGGAAGATTCTCTCGAGTCTATGCTTACCATGTCTGATTGCTCATGCATTTCACAAGAGCCAAATTGTTAAATCTCCCTTTCTTCCTCCATAGAAGTATTGAAAAAATGGCCTCCATTGTTCAAAAAAGACCTCCTTCTCAGCAGACAGCCTGCCTCTTCCATCATTCCCTCATCAATTTTATCATTCTTCATCAGCTTGAGAAGAAGGAAATCTCTTGGGATACTTTCATTGCATATCCAGATTTTGTCAATGTTCCTTCATTCCATACATCTCCTTCACCTTCCACTCACCATCCTTTGCCTTATTCAAGCAAGCCCATTCCCAAGAAGCTAAAATTTCCCATTGAACAAGAAGAATAGCATGATGATGAAGAAGAGCATGAGCAAGAGGAGGAAGAGTAAGATGAACAATAGCATGATGAAACAGGGCAGCAAGGGGAAGAAGAGCACAGTGAGGCAGAGTAGCAAGGGGAAGAAGAACATGATAAACAGCAGCATGATGAAGAGGAGGAACAATAAAGGGAAGAAGGGCAACAAAGTGAAAAATATCACAATGAAGAAGGGCAACAAGGGGAAGAAGGGCATGATGAAGAAGAGCATGATGATGAGGAGAAAAATGAAGATGGACAACAGCAGCATGATGATGAAGCGGGGCAACAATGGGAAGGAAAGTGAAGAGCATTACAGTGATAATATGCAGCAAAGTGATGAAGAGCAGCGCCATGAACAAAATCAAAATAGTGGCAAGAATGATTATGAAAGTAACAAGGGAAAAGAGCCAATAGAGCATGTGCTAGCTACCTCTCCTAAGCAAGGGGCCATGCTTTCTTCTCCAAAAGTGGCCAAGCCCCAGACATCAAGGAAAAGGGTGTCTAAAAATATAACTCCAAATGTTACTAGGGCCCTCCGAAGCAAGGGGAAATTGCCCAAGTAGCCCATTGTTGAATTACCCAAGAGGAGGAAGACTAAGAAGGCCACCCAAAGCAAGGGAAAGGAGAAAGAACAAAGAAGCAATGAAAAGGAGAGGGACTTCGACATAATTCAAATCCAAAGTGATGATAGCAAAAATGAGGCCCGAAACCTAGAGACTCTCTTGATCAATAGAGAAAGCCAAATTGATGCTTTGAGGGCAGATCTAGAGAGGGATAGAAACTTCAATCACTTCTTGAAAATTCAAAATAAACAGATGAGTGTCCACATGGAGGTATATGAGACACGTGCCATCAAATACAAAAAAGAGGCCTCCAAGGTGCAAGTTAGATTGGAAGAAATCATGGGCGAGTTAAATGATAGCGAAGATGAAGATCAGCCCATAAGAAAGAGGCCAAGGACCATGGGACTCAAAAGAGCCCTTGAGAAACAAAAGGAGGAAGAAGTTTCCCTTCTCCAATCTATTCCTCTCACTACTTTGTTCACCCAAGAAATAGAGAACAATCAAGAAGCATGGCTTGAGAGGGTGAATGATCACTTGGGAAAGAATTTGGAGAAGGCCAATAGAGATTTGGACCTTCAAAGGAGGATGATCGGGCACTATAAGAAGCTCAATCAGTTCACCCGACGGAAATTGAAGACCACACAGGAAAAACTCAAGGAAGCTCAAAGGAGGTGCCCGACACCAAAAATGAAGAAAGACACCTCAAAGCTCCAAATTTTGGCCTTAGATTCACAGCATGTTTATGAAAACCCTTGAGGGTCATGCTCGCCAAAATTGGGTGAAATTCAACAAGTTTTGGTTTTTTGTCATTTTTGAGTTTTTGGCTAAAATTCATGGGCATCACCATTTCTGTTTGGGGCATCCTCAAATGATGAAAATGGTATCATTGGATACCATCATTTCAGGGGCATACACTCAGCGATTTTCAAATCAATTGAGGATGATTTTCTCCCCCAAAATGGCGAAAAACACTCACTTTTTCCACACTTTGCCCCGTTTATCAGCAAGGTCTATTTTTTGGGTTTTTACACAAAGGTCATATTTTGATAGACTTCCAGTGATCATTTTGGAGAAAACTAAGCATTTTCATAAAATAGACATTCAGAGCTTTCCAACGAGCCATCATGGGCCTCGTTTCGACATCGAGAAGGCCTCCAAAATTTGTCGAAAAGACAGAAGACTTTCTGCTGATATATTTATTAAGTATTTTTGTGAAAAATGTACCTTTCTAAAGTGACTTTTCCTCATGTGCATTTAGCTATTTTTGGGCCTCATTAGTTATGAAAATTCAATATATTTTCCTTTTTAGCATTTTTGAGATATTTTATTAGATATTTTGTGCCTTGGGCTTTGCAAAGCCTTGAGGACAAAATCAAATATTTTTGATGGGCCAATGAGATTGCAAGTTTCACTAGGAGGTTTTCCCTCATCTTGGCCTATATATTCCAAGATAATTCATTGTAAACAAGGTTGAACTTGATGAATAGAAGCAATATATGGTTATACAAGCTTGGAAGAAACACTTGTCTCATGCATTGGATAGTTTCTTGAATGTTTTTGGATGATGAAGGAGGTCTGTTGTTGGATTACTTGACTTGGTAAAATGGTATAGTGTCTCTCTCTGTTATGCTTCTTAGTTTTCATTCATAATTCCATGTTCTTGCTTGCTATAAGGCAGGTAGAGAATAGATTTGAGACATGCCCTTGGAAGCACCTCAAATTTCCTGTTTCTTTATGAGATATATATTTTCTTTGTTATTCTTAGTCATATCAAATCATGATTGCTCTTTGAATACTGAAAAGTATTTACTTCAGCTTTGTTTATGGTTTCATGTATTCAATGTTATTCTTCCTCCTTGCAACCACTCATGGCTAGTCATAGCTCCACCTCTGAAACCTTTCTTTGATTGTTTGATTTTCATTTGTTGAACCAAGGAGGTCTTGTACTGATCTTTCACTTTGCCTAAAACTATGCAATCTTGCTGCAAAGTGCCCAATAGCCTGAAATACTATGCTTAGGCATTTCCTCATAGTGATTTGAGTTGTTTGTTTATCTTAAATGTATTTCCCCAAAGTATGATAGCAATTTCCCAAAGTTAGAGAGTCATATATCTCTATGTATTTCTTGAATGCTTATTTCCATGCATTGATGAGTTTATAGTTACATTTATCATGATTAGTGGTTATCCCTACCATTTTTATGTTAGATATTAAACTATTTATGTTTGAAATCCTTTGTTCTTCACAAATTTAATGTCCATCCCACTCCATTTTACCCAAATGTCCATCTTACCTCGCTCAAATTGGCCCTTTAGCAACCTTGTATCACCATCTGAAAGCTTTCTTGACCTTTTCAACCCCATAGCCCAGTTGATCTGACATATTTTTACCTATATTAGTCCTTGATCATTTCATCCCTCACAAACCTAAAACCAAAACCAAAAAACCTACTTCAAAACTAGCCTAAAATCAGAAACACAAGAAGCAAACACACAGATATCCCTTACACAAATAGAGAGAGCCCTCTCTGAGTCCAGGAAGGCTAGGTCCTTGGGCTCCAAAGACTGGTTTGATGTTACCCTGTCACTTGGCTTGCCAATCAGCTAAATCATGGGACCCTAACATAATGGCGATCACGATGGGACTTTGAGTCAAAACATCCTCGGTATCCCTTAGGATTTCTCAAAATCTCAATCAAAATTACAAAAGTTAGGTATTTTCTGAAGAGTAGAAAGTAGCTCCTTCACCATCTTAGAAAAATGATGATTCAGTTATAGGAAACTCTTCCAAACCTTAGGGCTACATATAAGAAACTCAGAAAACCCCAAAAATATCTCTAGATTGGTGTTTATCAGTATTGGTGGTGGACCATACACATATACTCTCAAAACAACTAAAAATCCACCTGGAGACTCCACTAGCCTCCAGTAGGCCTTACTACTTTACTAAATGCAAGAATACCTAGTGAAATAGCCACCTCATCGCCACACTAACATAATGGTGATCACAGTGGGACTCTGAGTAATAAACTAACTTAGATTCCCTAAAACATTCCAGCAGCCTTAAGAATACTATCTGATTGACTTATCCCACCGCTCCCTAACATAGTGGCGATCACGATGGGACCTTCTGAGTTAGTGACAATCTAAGTACTCCTTAGTAACTCTCGAAGTTTTAATCAAACTTAGAAAACTTAAGTGTTGTTTGAAGAGTAGAAGCTAGCTCTTTCACCATCTTAGCAAAGTGATGATTCAGTTATAGGAAACTCTTCCAAACCTCATAAGCTACATAAAAACTTAGAAAACCCAAAAACATTCCTAGATTGTATTTTCCCTAGTTATTGGTGGTGGACCATAGCTACATCTCTACAAAAAAAACCAAGTTCCACCTGGCGACTCCACTAGCCTCCAGTAGCCCTAAAAACTCCATTAAAAACCAAAAAATTCATAGACCATACCTTTCTGTTGACTCATCTTTTCCAAAAATTAAAACTCATGGTGCAAACTCTGTGATCAGTGACAAACTCAGTATAACTTAGTGATTCAGAAAAATTCACCTAAAAATAGGAGATAAACAGAAATAAACTTGCAAATAGAACCATCAACTTGTCCAGACAGCCTAGAAAACTGTTTAAACCAAGTGAATCACTCTTCCTTGCAAGTCTTCATCTCAAAGTTTTCTAGAAGACTTTTTCCTGAAAGCATCTTTGATAGTTTTGGTGGTGGACCATAGTTCTCAACGAAATCCACCTGGCGACTCCACTAGCCCTCATTTTTGTTTTGACCATCCTTCACATTTAGCAAAAACCTCTAGAGAGGCCATCCATCCAAAACAACCACAAATTCCATCCTCTCTAAACTCTGAATACGAAATCTAGCTTCACGAAGAATCAATACCAGATCTCATCCAAACCCAAATCCCCTTATCATAGTAGATGACCCAGAGAAGATTTTGTGGCAAGCTTCCAAAACTGGCAATTTAGCTACCAATAGGTCCATCCATAAAGCAAGATCAGTACCCGAACACCTCACATCCTTGTAGGATTTCCCATTTGACTTAAAATCATCAAAAACCCTTTTTAGAAGCAAGTCACAAAGTAAGGTAAACTTTGACGATATTGAGCCCCTAGATCTGCCACAGAGTCCTAGTAGAGAAGCCTCACCTACTACACCTCCCGACTTTCAGCTTCTCCATCACTTTGGCTCCTACCACCCCAGATCTGCTCAAAATCAGATCACTAGCCCAAGTACATCCGCCACACCCATCCAAACCACTACTGTTCAAATCACCTCATCTCATCCTACAAGCCCTCATTTTGTACATCATCCATTAGCTCCCGCCATGACAGCCTGGTATGCACCCTTGGTGTTGCCACACTCTTTGGCTCCTTTACAAAATGACTATCAATCCAAAATCCCTCACTTTACCGGAGTTGAGGCTACTACCGCTCCACAACATGTAGATAGAATTAGCGATGCCTTTGAATACATGGAAATAGAAGATGAGACTATAAGAATGAGGATGTTCACCTAAAGCCTGGGCGGGGAACCCAAAAAATGGTTTAAGAGCTTAACTCCAAACAACATACACGATCTCCCAAAACTCCACCAAACCTTCATAAATAAGTGGGAAATCAGAAAGAACCCCATTCAAATCCTGTCAGATTATAACAACCTAAAAACGGAAAATGGGGAAAGTGTCCAGGAATATTGCACTAGGTTCAACAGTGTGTATAACGCCCTCCCACCTCACTTCAAACCTCCACTTGGCTCAGCCTTAGCAAATTTCCCCGAAGGTTTCGACCTAGACATGACTTATCAACTAAGAGACAAGGACCCCCCTACCTTAGAGGAAATGCAAAAAGTGGCCATAAGTGCAGAAGCCAACTTAGCAGAAAAAAGAGCTAGGAACAGATCAGAAAGGAAAGTCACATACCGGGATGAGGTCACCCCTTCAGCCCCTTCCTTAGATCCTAGAATAGATGACTTGGTTAGATCCATGGTGAAAATGTGGGAAAAGATGAGTGAAAAGACACCTCTTAGGGACAACCAGCCAAACCCTCCGAACAGAAACCAAAACCAAAAATTTAGGAGAGAACAGCCTCAAAACAAACCAAGGGAAAATGACCAACAAATTAGGCCACCCTTTAATGAAAATTATGTTGATGAGGATGACAGGGATACATAACCCATAAATGAAAGTCATTTAAACCTAATAGGTTCTGATAATGAGGGTGAGGTTTACCTCACAGAAGAAGAACAAGCTTTCTTCTCCCCGAATCAAAATGAAACCAACTATGAGGACCTCAAAGACCCTGCTATATATTTTCAGAATGCCATAATAGAAGCTCACAAGCAGTATGATCTTAGAAGCAGAAAAAACCAAGACAACTCCAAAAAAGGTAGCTTAGACACTGCTATTACTAAAACCCCTGATATCATCCTTAAAAGAGCAGTGGATAGCAACAAAACCATGGTAAAAAAAACTGACCAAAACAAAGATAAAGATATTCAGACAGACCTTGGCTCATATTATCCTAGTACCTCTACCAAGATTCCCGAGATGGATGTATTGAACAAAATCCCCAACCAGAGTCAGCAAATTAAGAACATAGAGAAATTCATGACTGAAAAAACTAAAGCAAACCTATCTAAACTACAAGCACCCTTCAGTTTTGAAGGTGAAATCACCAAAATAAAGATCACCATGCCTCTCACCAAACTTTTCGCCCAAAACTCTTACAAATCCTAAGTGCTAAAGGTCCTGAATATAGGAAATGATGCAAACACCTTAAATCTAGCTGATGACACCCCTGAAGTGTTGTTTGGTCCAAAAATAGAAGGGAAATTCCAAGAAGGAACCACTCTTCCCTTTTACATTAGTCTGAATATACATGACCAAATCCTACACAATGCAATGCTAGAATCCAGAGCCTCGCATAATCTCATGCCAAAGGTGGTAATGGAAAGACTAGGCCTAGAAATAACAAGACCCTATAAAGACTTATATTCCTTTGATTCAAGTAGAGTCAAGTGTCTGGGTTTAATCAAAGATATTTGTTTCAATTTGGCCCAAGTACCTAAAAAACACTTGATCATGGACATAGTGGTAGCAGACATCCCTCCCAAGTATGGAATGCTTTTATCCAGATCTTGGGGAGGCAAGCTTCAGGGAAATATTCAACGTGATATGTCCTACACCACTATTCCTCTATTTAACCAAACTAGAATATTCTATCAGGAATCACACATGAAATATATGATCAGCAGCCAAGAAAGGCCAAATAACATCCCGATGTACTCCTTGCATTCAGATATGAATTCCTTCATTTTACACACTGATGAAAACATTGAGGAACAGTTGGGAGAAATTGAAACAAACTTAGACCCACCGCATCAGCTACCCCAAGTTCTCTATGATGAACTGGACACTCAAAATTATCATGATCATGAGCAGTTATGTCTTGAGGAAAGAGAGTTTGTTCCTCTTGAAATAGGATTAGAGCAAGAAGCACAAAACATTATATGCCATCAAGAAAATTGCTCAAACTATAGGCAAACATCAGAAATAACATCAGGAGACTTTTTCAGAACAGAGGCATTAGAAGACTTGCATATCACAAACCTTTTTGGAAATCAGGGGTAGGGGAGCTTAATTTTCTTACCATACCTTAAAGATTTACCATCTCATAACTCTACCCCTTCGAATGAAACTTCGACTGTAGCCATAACAACTAAAGATCCAGAAAAAATGGCTGATAAAATTCTTATGAAAGGATATGATGACTGCAGCCCAAATATACCTGAATTGCTTGAACTAGCTAACATTTTGTCACTCCACCAAAGACTTAGAAATGCTAAAATTTGCAATATTGTTCAAAATACTACTTCATATAGAGAAAACAGTGAGAAACACTATGCCACTACCATCACTCCAAGAAACAAATTCGACAAAAGAAAATACAAAAATCTTGACCAAACAATAATAGTCAAAGATAAAACAGTTGGTCATAGGATCTGTTTTGATTTCAAACATACTAATATACACCCTTGTGACAGAAATTTTATCCTTCATACCCAAGACCATGATATACCAATGATAAGTGCTTTTAATCATGTGTCCTTGCAAGATGATGTTTTAGGGTATCGCAAAATGATTCCTTTGCAAAGAAAACAACTCAAAGAATTTTTCAAGTTTGCTGGAAGTAGTTCCATTTTCAAACCCAAAATTGCAAAACCACCAGATATCAAAAACATGCTCCTAAAAGCCATGTTTCTAGTTTTGAATTTCTGCATTCTGATGTACCTTGATGATGTCATCATATACTTCAAAAATTACAAAGAATATTTGCATTATTTGAAAAATATGTACAACAAAAGAAGGAGTGGGAATCAGAGGTATAAAGAGGTACAACGGGAAGATATTGGGTTGTTTATAGATTCATGCATGAATCCTTATGTCATGCTTGAAAGAGAAAATTTTCCAAATTTTTCTTTTCAAGAGCTGATTGGACCAAGAGTGGTAGGAGATCCTTATGAAGATAAGATGCTTAAGTTTCACCATTTCAAATATTTCTAAGTTAAAACATTTTCAATCATTGTATATACCATTGTTTGAAAAATAAAAAAAATCACAAACAGAAAATTCAAAAATAATAGAAAAATAGAAAAAGAGGGCGTTTTGAAAAATAGAAAGAAAGCCCCATGTTCAAAAAATAGTCATTCTGAAAGCGTGCAAGTCTAAGTGCCGCTACTAGTGCTCAAATGTCTTGTTCAGTTATCTAGCCCAATCATAACTAAACATGTTTTAAATTTATTTGCTGATAAGTTAGTGAGAGGAAAAGATAGTCAACATTGTGTAAGCTTGACTTATCAAAGAAAATAGATTAGGAAAAGATACTGGTTCCACATGCTCAAAACAGAACCAAAGAGGAAAGCAGGGATGAAAAACAAACTGTGTATACTAGCCCTGATTTTCTAGATTTCATTTTATGCAAAACAACATTTGTGTGCAGCTTGTCTTTATTGCCACAAGAACATGACAAATCAGACTGTCTAATCCTAATTTGGTCATTTTTCAATTTCAGGTTGTAGATTAGAGAATAAAATCCTGTCAAACAACTTAACCTTGATAGTCGATCCAGCATAGGTAGAAAAACAAAGGAGTTCATCAGCTTAATCTGAACTCCTGGCAGATATAAGTGTAGAATTAGATAGGGTCATTTTTCAAAAATATTATGTCAAAGGGTTGCTAGTCCAAATGCACCCGAAAGAAGAAAAAATTTTTAGGTAGAAATGTCTTTGGTGCTAAACATTCTGTCAATTTTCAGAAATAACATCAAGGAAGAAATAAATTTGCGCCAATGGATAAAGGCACTAGTCTTCAAAGAATCGAGATCTGAATTTTGGGCACCTCCTAAAAAGGAGCTACCCACCCCAAATGGAGCCACTGTTAGTTAACAGTATTTTTCAACTGTTGATGATGAATACTTTTTAAACCTAAGTTTTCTAGCAGCTAATCTCCAATTTGTCAAATTTGTCAGCTAGAAACACCCATAAACATTTTTCCCTCTTACCTCCTCAATCAGTCTATGATGAGAAAAACCTAATTGTCAAGCCCTATCTAGTCTTAGTCATACAAACTTGTCCATCAGCTCCAAAGAGAATACTCCAAATCTGTCAAAAGTCTCCCCTAAGTTAGGTAGTGGCACTTTAGGCGATCTTCCCTGGGCAAACTATCCTAAGCCAAAAGAACCTCTGTCTAAAAACCAACCAGTCATAGTTGACCCTCCTATTCTGCGAATAAAGCTTGATGCACTCTTAAGTCGCGCCACTAAAGAGTATTGATGTCTTAGCAGTGTATATTCCAAAAGCCAAAATGATATTAGGTGGATTTATAGTGTTTCAATGTATTTTTCAAAGCAGAAGTGTGCCAATGTTCCAGAAGACATTATTAAACTTAACATGAGAAGACAGCTGCTTCTCATGTGGTTTTGAGCCTGGGATGCAAGTACCAGTCAGAAAGGTATTCCAATGAGCTCCTAAAAACACAGTCAAAAGGTTAGTGACTTATGACTAACAAGTAATACTCTGCAGATACTGGTCAGGTTGTTTCTGATGTCTAAAGATGCATAAAGGTATTTTAACAATAGGATTACATATCTAAGAGAATTTCCCCTCATGGCATATTGTCAATTTTTCACTTTTATTTACTTAACTATGAATAGGCACTACAAGGAAAGATAACGTAGTTTGAAAAAGGGATGAAATAGCATCACTGTGTAAAACCTCCTCCAAACATGCGCAGAGGGTTGGATGACTATGTAGAACCCCCTCCAAATATGAGCAGAGGGTTAGGTCATTGGTTGAAAACCTCCTTCATTTAAAAGCAGATGGTTGGGAATATTATGCTGGCCTCCTTCCTTTAACAAGCAGAGGGACAGGAATAGAGGTGTACCCTCATTCAAAAGGGCACAAAGCTAAGAGTGCTGCAAACTTCCTAAAAACTTGTTTTAACACCTTTTTCTCCAATAGATGAAACCACTAACACAACAGTGGTGTTTCAAGGATTACTTACATGGTTTCACTATTTGAAAGACAGAGTTGAAATTAGTAGAAATCATTTCAAGGTTTATGAGTTGAGATTTGGGTTAAACATAGGCCAAGTAGTGATGTTTTGATGTTCAAAGAAGCTTGGTTTTTCCTTTCCATGAAGATATTTTTCAAAAACTCATCAAAATTGACAAGAAGGTAGCCTAAGCCTTTCTTATGAAGGAGACTTTGCAAATAAACACATAGAGACAGTATGTGTAAAAAAGGATATGACAAATGTTTTAAATTCAGAGTCAACACTCAAAGCAAATGAAACATACTACTGTCATAAACAAAGACCTTGTTATGAAGCATGTGAAAAAGCCATTGCTGTCGCATATGATTGCAGGAAGGGTCTTTAAAGGATTTCCTTTTTGATAAGCAGATGTTTGCCAAACCTAGGTGAATGCAACTAAATTTTCACCCACGTTCAAAGAGAAATATCATGATAAGGATGCATGAGCACTCTTTGTTATTACTCCAAAGAAGTTTTCCTTTTTAAGGATAGAAAATGGAAAAATGGTGACAGGGTTATTTTTCTAAGTGAAGAAATAGTGAAAACACAGTGAAAGGGGGTCATGTCATTGGTATCCTAAAAAGTTTGGCCACAGCACTTTATTATCAACTTGATCAAATATGGGCCTCTTTAACGTTCTGAAATTCATTTGAGTTTTTTTATAACAAAAGCATTTTTCAAAAGGGCGTTCAAACCCTCACAAGTATGTTCAAAGGGTTGTTGGCTTTTTCATCATTTAAAGGTGGATGAGACCATTGCAAAGTCCCACTGTGCAATTTCAAAACACTAACCAAGTGCTCCCCTGGCTATTCATAAGAGAAGCAATTGATTTCATTGTTTTTCATAGTTTTTAAGGCCCTCAAGCTTACGCGGCGCGCCTGTGAGAAAAAATACACAACGTCTACACTATGGCATGGTGCGCCTGTGGCACCATTCACACACTACACAAAGGCCGACCCGACACCCCTCACAACACGACGTTCTTTTCAGTGTGCGTGCCGTGCATGTTTAAAACATCCAAAACACCTTCAAAAGAGTCTTAGGAGCTACTCAATTCATCAAACAAGGGCCATAAGTATTAGTCAAGGTATTCTCCATTGCTTCTTGCTAGTTTTGAAATTCTAAGGGGGTATTGATACCGTGTTTTTCCAAGACAAAGACAGCGATTGAAGAATGGAGTTTTTGGTAAAAAATCAAGGTTGTTTATTGCTGTGGTTGCCAAATATTGTTATAGTAATAGGTAGGGTGTGTTTTATTAGTTTTAAAGGGCCTAAATTTCCTTCAAGAACAGTGATAAACCATATACTAATTACTAGATAGATAAGCAGAGTTGTAGAGGTTTCAAGTTGCTGTAAGGTGTCCTAATAGTGGTAAAACAAAAAAAACCCCTGTCTGCAAAATCAAAGGTGAAAACCGTGTTTATAAGGTGAAAGCTTGTCATTTTAAGGTATCCTCTCTGTATGGTGAAACAGTGAAACCTTGTACATCCTCTATAGTTCCAAAAGCAAAGGGTGTGAAAAGGATTTTTCAAATCAGCTGAGGGTGTTTTGTCTTACTTTGTAAAGAAACATTGAACAGCAGAAGAACATTTTTTGGGGAGAGGTGATTTTGTTTTTTGTCTAAACACAAGGAGATCCTTGTTCTCACAAGAAACCACAAATACCTCTTTTCAATACCTTGCCCAAGCACAGTAATAAATTGACTGTTTGTTTTTCATTTGACAAATACTTGTTGATTGGCATAAAAAAGGATTAAACGGTGACTTATAAGGAGGACAGGGTGTGTTGTTAAGAAACCATTCCAAGGACCATTTGAGACAACTTGTTTTTACAAAGAGTATCCAAAACAAAATGCCTCCCAGGCAGGACAGTAGAAGTGGCCTTCACAGGAGGTTTGAGCATGTTTCAACTGAAGAAGTAAATGCTCATCCATCGGTCCTGTTTAACTTTCATGAGGTTGGGTGTCTAGAGTTTTGTCAAAGGGTGCAGGAGGTGAAAAGATTTTTGCCCTTGACACATCTTTGTTCTTTGAGGTTTCAAGGGGAACACTTTCAGTTGGCAGGCTTGGATTTCAAGTTTTCTCCTAGATCCATTTCCAAGGCCACAAAAATCCCTTATGTCAGAGAGAAGTGGTTTAAACAGAGCCACCTAGACTCAGAACAGTACAAACCCTTTTTGAAGCCTGAGCATAGAGATACATGTCCATCCATATTTCCCTTCTCATATCTGTTGACTATTTATGCCCCCCTCATGAAGATAATCACGAAATACTTCACTTGCGAGGGAAGATTCTCCTGAGTCTATGCTTACCATGTCCGATTGCTCATGCATTTCACAAGAGCCAAATTGTTAAATCTCCCTTTATTCCTGCATAGAAGTATTGAAAAAATGGCATCCATTGTTCAGAAAATACCTCTTTCTGAGCAAACAGCCTGCCTCTTCCATCATTCCCTCATCAAGGTTATCATTCTTCATCAGCTTGAGAAGAAGGAAATCTCCTGGGATACTTTTATTGCACATCCAGATTTCGCCAATGTTCCTTCATTCCATACGTCTCGTTCACCTTCCACTCACCATCCTTTGCCTTCTTCAAGCAAGCCCATTCCCAAGAAGCTCATATTTCCCATTGAACAAGAAGAAGAGCATGATGAGGAAGAAGAGCACGCGCAAGGGGAGGAAGAGAAAGATGAACAACAACATGATGAAACAGGGCAGCAAGGGGAAGAAGAGCACAGTGAGGCAGAGCAGCAAGGGGAAGAAGAACATGATAAACAACAACATGATTAAGAGGAGGAACAACAAGGGGAAGAAGGGCAGTAAAGTGAAAAAGATCACAGTGAATAAGGGTAGCAAGGGGAAGAAGGGCATGATGATGAGCAGCAAAATGAAGATGAACAGCAACAGCATGATGATGAAGTAGTGCAGCAAGGGGAAGAAGGGCAGCAAAGTGAAGAGCATCACAGTGATAATATGCAGAAAAGTGATGAAGAGCAGCGCCATGAACAAACTCAAAACAGTGGCAATAATGATGAGGAAAGTAACAAGGGAAAAGAGCCAATAGAGCATGTGCTAGCTGCCTCTCCTAGGCAACGGGCCATGCTTTCTTCTCCAAAAGTGGCCAAGCCCCAGACATCAAGGAAAAGGGTGCCTAAAACTATAACTCCAAATGTTACTAGGGCCCTCCAAAGCAAGGGGAAATTTCCCAAGCAGCCCATTGTCGAATTACCCAAGAGGAGGAAGACTAAGAAGGCCACCCAAAGCAAGGGAAAGGAGAAAGAACAAAGAAGCAATGAAAAGGAGAGGGACTTCGACATAATTCAAATCCAAAGTGATGATAGCAAAAATGAGGCCCGAAACCTAGAGACTCTCTTGATCAATAGAGAAAGCCAAATTGATGCTTTGAGGGCAGATCTAGAGAGGGATAGAAACTTCAATCACTTCTTGAAAATTCAAAATAAACAGATGAGTGTCCACATGGAGGTATATGAGACACGTGCCATCAAATACAAAAAAGAGGCCTCCAAGGTGCAAGTTAGATTGGAAGAAATCATGGGCGAGTTAAATGATAGCGAAGATGAAGATCAGCCCATAAGAAAGAGGCCAAGGACCATGGGACTCAAAAGAGCCCTTGAGAAACAAAAGGAGGAAGAAGTTTCCCTTCTCCAATCTATTCCTCTCACTACTTTGTTCACCCAAGAAATAGAGAACAATCAAGAAGCATGGCTTGAGAGGGTGAATGATCACTTGGGAAAGAATTTGGAGAAGGCCAATAGAGATTTGGACCTTCAAAGGAGGATGATCGGGCACTATAAGAAGCTCAATCAGTTCACCCGACGGAAATTGAAGACCACACAGGAAAAACTCAAGGAAGCTCAAAGGAGGTGCCCGACACCAAAAATGAAGAAAGACACCTCAAAGCTCCAAATTTTGGCCTTAGATTCACAGCATGTTTATGAAAACCCTTGAGGGTCATGCTCGCCAAAATTGGGTGAAATTCAACAAGTTTTGGTTTTTTGTCATTTTTGAGTTTTTGGCTAAAATTCATGGGCATCACCATTTCTGTTTGGGGCATCCTCAAATGATGAAAATGGTATCATTGGATACCATCATTTCAGGGGCATACACTCAGCGATTTTCAAATCAATTGAGGATGATTTTCTCCCCCAAAATGGCGAAAAACACTCACTTTTTCCACACTTTGCCCCGTTTATCAGCAAGGTCTATTTTTTGGGTTTTTACACAAAGGTCATATTTTGATAGACTTCCAGTGATCATTTTGGAGAAAACTAAGCATTTTCATAAAATAGACATTCAGAGCTTTCCAACGAGCCATCATGGGCCTCGTTTCGACATCGAGAAGGCCTCCAAAATTTGTCGAAAAGACAGAAGACTTTCTGCTGATATATTTATTAAGTATTTTTGTGAAAAATGTACCTTTCTAAAGTGACTTTTCCTCATGTGCATTTAGCTATTTTTGGGCCTCATTAGTTATGAAAATTCAATATATTTTCCTTTTTAGCATTTTTGAGATATTTTATTAGATATTTTGTGCCTTGGGCTTTGCAAAGCCTTGAGGACAAAATCAAATATTTTTGATGGGCCAATGAGATTGCAAGTTTCACTAGGAGGTTTTCCCTCATCTTGGCCTATATATTCCAAGATAATTCATTGTAAACAAGGTTGAACTTGATGAATAGAAGCAATATATGGTTATACAAGCTTGGAAGAAACACTTGTCTCATGCATTGGATAGTTTCTTGAATGTTTTTGGATGATGAAGGAGGTCTGTTGTTGGATTACTTGACTTGGTAAAATGGTATAGTGTCTCTCTCTGTTATGCTTCTTAGTTTTCATTCATAATTCCATGTTCTTGCTTGCTATAAGACAGTAGAGAATAGATTTGAGACATGCCCTTGGAGGCACCTCAAATTTCCTGTTTCTTTATAGCTTCTATGTTTTCTTCCTTCTTAGTCATATCAAAGAATCCTTGATTGCTCTTTGATAACTGAAGAAATTGTTTGCTTGTTTCATTTATGGTTTTATGCATGCTAAGTATTATTCACTGTATGCCCTGCTTACTCATGGCTAGTCATAGCTCCACCTCGGAAACCTTTCTTTGATTTTTTGATTGTTATTTGTTGAACCAAGGAGGTCTTGTACTGATTTTTCCCTTTGCCTAAAACTTTGCAATCTTGCTTCAAAGTGCCCAATAGCTTGAAATACTATGCTTAGGCATTTCCTCATAGTGAGTTGAGTTGTTTGTTTGTCTTAAATGTATTTCCCCAAAGTATGATAGCAATTTCCCAAAGTTAGAGATTCATATATCTCTCCCTATGTATTGCTTGAATGTTTATTTTTGTGAATTGAACAGTTTATAGTTACATTGATGTTATAAATCCTTTGTTCTTCACAAATTTAATGTCCATCCCTCTCTCCCTCCATTTTACACAAATATCCTTCTACCTCTAAACAAATCGGCCCTTCAACAACCTTGTATCACCATCTGAAATCTTTCTTGACCTTTTCGACTCCATACCCCACTCAATCTGAAAATATTTTTATCTATCTTAGTCTTTGATCAGTTCATCCCTCACAAGCCTAAAAACTAAACCAAACACCTACTTCATAACTAGCCTAAAATTAGAAACACAAGAAGCAAACACATAGATATCCCTTACACAAATAGAGAGAGCCCTCTCTGAGTCCAGGACAGCTAGGTCCTTGGGCTCCAAAGTTGGTTTGATGTTACCTTGTCACTTGGCTTTCCAATCAACCAAATCACGGGACACTAACAAGAGGCTCATACGTGGGTAAGGATGGTGAAAGATCCTACTGGTGGTGAATAAGAACAACGCTGTAGATTGCAGCCGCAGATCCAAGTTGAAGTTGGTCACAAACACAATGATTCCCAGATCTGTGCATAAGCAAGACCACAATGATATTTAGAAGATGGCATACTGTGTCATTTACCACATGTTTAGGAGCTGGTTACTTATAACTGAGCTAGATCTGATTAACAGAAAGGTATCACATAAAGTATTGACTGACATGAAGAAGGGTAAAGACTTGAAGCCCTAGATCAGTCAACTATTAACTATAAATCTGAAATTGAGAAGCAGTGCTGGATGAGAAACCAGATGTAGCAGATGAGCTCTCAAGTGCAGAATTATGAAAGAAGGAATCATGTTTGGATTCCTAGTTCTGTGAGTCATGGTAAAGAGGGCTGGTTGAGGAAGCTACAACAAACCTCCTCAGAATAACAGGACTTCTAACACAAGCTGAGGCTTGTTGGTATATTCTCCCTGTTGGACAGTGACATAGATAGTCACCTATGTAGCAATTAGCATGTGATAGTTGCAGTCTCACTCTAGAGCGTAATGGTAAAATGTGTTTCGGCAACTTTCAGACACATTGTTGGAATCTTGAACCATGATTAGCAAAGCCTGTTGGATGGCTTTGTCTATGAGAGATTAAGTCACCTTTCCAAGTTGGTGTCTGGGATGACCTCATTTAAAATAGATGTCTTCTCTCTCGAGAGAAGCTGGCATTAAGAGGGAGAATACAACTGTATATGCTCCTAAGCGGATACCATTGCTGAACGAAAGAAGATCCTCATGACTTAGGACATATGGCTTCAGAGGGGGAAATTCCGGAGGAAAATCAAGAAGCCATATAAATACCAGGAGTATCTAGCCGCCATATGAGCCTAGATCATTTGAAGAAGCTGTAAAGTATCTAAATCTGCAAGGATACGAGGGTGATATATGGGATATGTTTCCTAGACTACAGATCAAAGCTGTTGTCACCTCGCTTCAAAATCAAGCATGGATCTGATGGAAGTGCTGAAAAGTTTAGGCAAGATTCGTTGCTCATGAGGAAGGCATAGACTATGATGTCACACCTGCACCTGTGACCTGACATACCATCATTCGATCAATAATAGCCCTTGCTGCTATGCAAGGATGGAGTCTTCATTAGATAGATGTAAAGACCGCATTTCTGCATGTTGCATTAAAGGAAGAAGGTGTATGTTGAGCAACCTCTGGGGTTTGAAGTCCAGGTTAGGGACACCCATGTCTGCAGGTTGAAGAAAAGCCCTCTATGGGCTGAAACAAAGCACCCAGAGCTTGGTACAAGAGGATAGATAGCTACCTGGTGAAGCTGGGCTTCACTCGTAGTTAGGCTGATTTGAACCTTTACTTCAAGGTTGATAGAGAAAAGCCTCTCATTCTATGTGACTGTATGGCGACCTCTTCAGACTGATGTGACCTCTCATTCATCGATGCAACCGGGGAGCTACAGCTGCAGGTTCGAGATAAAGGACTGGGCCGTGCACTATTTCTAGGCCTGGAGGTGGCGAGAAACACAGCAGGGTGCCACTTTCTCAGGAAAATACATTGTGAGAAACTGGAAGGAATTTGGGTATAGAGTGGACTACAAATACCATTGTCAACACCAATGGAACTCAACTTCAAGAAGTTAGCCTCGTATCTTGAGCTGTATTTTTCAATCCTACTGAGTATCGTCAACTCGTAGGGGCCCTGATGTTCTTAGTGAACACCCGTCCGGACATATGTTTTGTAGTGAACACTTTGAGTCAACAGATGGTTGAGCCTCATCACACTCACTGGGTTGGTGCCAAGAATCTTCTAAGATATCTTCGTGGCACGATAAACCATGGGATGAGATACATTGCCGGGAGTGTGACACTCCTTGGATATCTTGATATCTGGCGGGTTATCAGTGGTGGACATAAGATCACATAGGATGTTGTTTCAATCTTAGTTGATTGATTTGTGGATGAGCAGGAAGAAGAAGTCGGTGGCTTTGAGCACCACTGAGGCCGAATACATTGTAGAAGGTATGGCCTGTTGTGAAGCAGTCTGGTTGTGAAAGCTCTTCAGTGAGCTGTTAGAGCACGTGATAGACACCACGGTGATACTCTGTGATAATCAAAGTGGGATTCACTTGACCGAGAATCCTGTGTTCCATGACCGATCCAAGCATATTGATATCAAGTACCATTTCATTCGGGATATGGTACAGTGAGGCACCGTAAGCCTCAATAATTTAGGAACTGATGAGCAGGTCGCGGATATTCTCACTAAGCCCCTGGGGAAGGTCAGGTTCCTAACCTTTCGTGAGAGACTTGGTATCATGGAACGACCTTATGATGTGGGTCCTGTTGCACGATGAGTTCAAGGAGCTCTGGGGGGATTTGGGGACAGCTTCTCAGAGCTATGAGCAACCACAAGGCTAGGCTTGCCAAACCTTGTTGGTGTGCTTGACCCCCACCGTGTGAGCCATTGAGCTGGTTCACCTCTCATTATTCAGGCCCCGTACGCCATCTCAGCCATTGAGTCTGTGATCATGGGAAGTACCTCTCATTTCGCCAATGAGGTGGGAAAGCTAGAGACTAGTAGAAAAGACTGATGGAAACATTAGAGATTTCTGTACTCTCTATCTAGGATTGCATGGTCCAACCACTTGATGTGGGATCAAGTCTAGTGAGGTTTCAGACCTCCAACTGGCTTCGGGTCAAGTAAACCAACTTCGGGTTGGTATGAGACTCTTTTGAGTCCTATAGAGGTTTTGGACCTCTAGGCTGAATTTGTCAGCCAGGAATGATGTCTTTGGTGACACTAACTTCTCGTTCAAATAAAGAGGCGTAAAGCAAGTTACAGTGGATGACGACGATGGATGGATCGTACCAGTGACCCGAGTTCTCCCTAGTTGAGAGGAGTGTTAAAATTTGGAAACTAGGTCCAAAATCAGTTGTTGTGCTTGCCTAAATGACAATCCCAATATTCTTATTGGATTCCTCTTTCGGAGAGGTGTAAGATTGATCTAAAGAGCATCTTGATCGGATGAGCAAAACATGTACTTTGAATTTATTCCATTTATGTGCTAGGTCGGCCTAGAATAAAATATAGACTTAAATGTCTTAAAGGATGTGTCACACACCCCCAAAGATTCCTATATATTGGAGAGACTTATAGTTCATTTGACACACATTGTTGTGGAGGAATTCTCTCTCTGTGGATAGCGTTGGAGCTGTAATATATATGGACTGTTCTTTGTTTGTGTTGTTCTGGGTTATGTGTGACACGCTTGGCTGAATGACCTATTGAAGACTTTCTCTCTGCTGAAGCATCCCGCTGATTGCCATAATGCTGTTGGAAATACCGAGAAGGGGGGTTAATCAAGATTCCTTTCAATTAGATACTAGCTAATCTTCACTATTATCACCGTTTGTACAATGATAGAAACAAACAAGAGGAACACAAATGCACACAGAGAGGGAGTTATGACGTATTTACCAAGGTTACTTCTTTGAGATGAATTTCAGGAGCCTGCAAAAACCCTTACTTCCACAGATCATATCTCCAAAAATATTTTGTAACTTGATCTGAAATTTGTACTGCAACTTCCTCAGGATTTCAGCTTCCTCTCATAAAAATTTCAGCTTCTGAGCCTTCGTAGAAAACAAGTTAGAGTGAAAATTCCACGATGACCTGTTTCAGATGGCCGAATCCCTTACCTAAGGAGGAAATGAAGATCACAATATATATGAATGCTTAAGTTGAGAGGGGCTTCAACAAGTGAACGTGGGAGGGATTTTAGGAGCTTAAAAAAATATTAATTATGACTTTTCAATGACCCATGCCCCAACCCCATGGGGTTTTAGCCCACTAACTGGGGTACAAACTTCAAACATGAATATCTCTCAAACCGTGAAGAATTACATGGCGTGCCATATATCAATGGAAACATATCGACAAGTAGAAATCATCAAAAGCATTATTGACCCAGAATATATTAATTTGGTAAGTCAAAATTCCCATGCAATATTGGGTTAGCCCCTGGTGCTGCTTGGGTTGACATCAATGACAACCGTTGATCAACAATCTCCCCCTTTGGCATTGATGGCAACACAAGTACTCCCCCTGCGATCATGACACCTCTTCCTACAACATTCTCTCCCCCTTTGACATCAATGGAAAAGGGTAACTCCCCCTGAAACACAACCATCCTGCGGACCTGTACACACTTCCACTCCCGCTGACACACAATCGTCTTGCAGACCTGTACACACTTCCACTCCCGCTTTATATTCTTGAAAAAGGAAAATCTAATGAGAACTTGGGAGAATCCCAAGCTTTTGACGAAGATATTCAAATGCTTCATGAGGTAAAGGTTTAGTGAAGATATCAGCAATTTGTTCTTTTGTACAAACATACTCAAGTTTGATATTCTTTTCAGCAACTTGTTCTCTAACAAAATGATATTTGATCGGAATGTGTTTTGTTTTTTAATGCATGACAGGATTCTTGGAGATGCTGATGGCACTAGTGTTGTCACAGAATATGGGAATAGGCTCACTGAATTGTACTTGAAGATCTTGAAAAGTTTGTTTCATCCAAAGGACTTGAGTACAACATGATGCTGCTGCAATGTATTCTGCTTCTGCTGTAGATAACGAGATTGAAGTTTTCTTTTTTCTCAACCATGATATGAGACAACCACCTAGATAGAATGTTGCTCCACTAGTACTCTTACGATCATCAACGCTTCCTACCCAATCTGCATCTATAAAGGCTTGAATAATGAGATTGTTACCCTTGGGATACCACAAGCCATATTCTTCTGTGCCCTTTAGATATCGAAGAATTCTTTTGACGACAATAATATGTGATTCTTTTGGTGCTGCTTGGAATCTTGCTACTTGTCCAACTGCTTGCATAACATCTAGCCGAGAGGCTATTACATATAGAAGACTACCAATCATAGATCTGTACAACTTCTGATCCACATCCTTAGATGAGTCGTCTATGCTCAATTTGCAACCTGTTACCATTGGAGTAAGGACGGGTTTGCAATCTTCCATTTTGAATTTATTGAGCATTTCCTTGATGTACTTGGCTTGACATATAAATATTCCTTTCTCTTGCTGAGATATTTGAAGCCCTAAGAAGTATGTCAGCTCACCAAGTAAATACATCTCAAACTCACTTTGCATCTTTGTAGAAAAGTTCTTACTTAGTCGATCATCATTGCTACCAAATATTATATCATCCACATATACCTCAACGATTGTTAAATTATCTTTATCTATTTGTACATAAAGATTGCTATCAATAGTACCTTTATTGAACCCTTGTTGACGTAGATATCCATCAAGACGAGCATACCATGCTCTAGGAGCCTACTTGAGACCATATAGAGCCTTATTTAACCTGCAGACATAGTCTTCTTTTTGTGATAATAGAAAACCTTCATGTTGTTTGATGTAAACTTCTTCTTCTAATTCTCCATTTAGAAATGCTGACTTAACATCCATTTGGTAGACTTTGATTTTTCTTGAACATGCATAGGTGAGAAACATTCAGATGGCTTCCATTCTGGCAAATGGTGCAAATTTTTCATTGAAATCAATTCCTTCCACTTGTGCATAGCCTTTGCAAGCCAATCTTGCTTTGTTTTTGGTAACCTACCCATCTTCATTCAATTTGTTCCTGAACACCCATTTAGTCCCAATGACATATTTATCTTTTGGTCGTGGAACTAATTCCCAGGTGTTACTCTTCTCAATTTGATCCAATTCTTCATTCATAGTTGCTACCCTATGTTCATTCTAGCTGGCTTCCTCAAAGCTACTAGCCTCAAAGGTTGCTAGAAAAGCAACGTGAGCTTGTTGTGATGAACGAAGCTTTTGACCTTCATTTATGTCACCAATGATTTGATTTGATGGATGGTTCTTTTGAATCCACTCTTTGGTTCTCCTTGGAGGAGCTTCTTGTTGTTGTTCTGGTATATCTTGATGATCATTGTTTACTTCTTCCTCGTTGATAGTTGCTTCTTGTTCTAAAATTTTATCTGTGTCTTTTTCAGCCTCTATCTCAAGTTTCAAATATTCTAGATCCTCATCAATACTCGCTAGAACACCATCTTCGTCAAATGTAACATTTATGCTCTCCACTATCTGTTTTCGTCTTAGATTATAGCATTTATAGGCCTTTATTTTGCATAAGTAACAAACAAAGATACCTTCATCAACACGTGATTCAAACTTACCCAAATTTTGATCTTCTCTTTTGATATAACATTTGCTTCCGAAGATTCTAAAATATTTTACATTAGCTGGTTTTCCTTTCCATAATTCATATGGAGTCTTGTTGCAATTATTTTTTAGAAGACTTTGGTTGATAATGAAGACTGTCGTATCAATTGCTTGAACCCAGAATTTTTCATCCAATTTTGAGTCCTTCAACATTGTTCTACCCATTTCCTGTACAATTCTATTCTTTCTTTCAGCAACTCCATTTTGCTGAGGTGTTCGTGCTGTTGAAAATTGCCTTTTTATTCCATTTTCGTCACAGTATTGCTGAAATAATTTGGAAGTGAATTCTCCACCATTATTTGATCTTAAACACTTTATTTTCAAATCAGTTTCATTTTCAACCAACTCCTTGTAGATCTTAAAGCACTCAAATGCTTCATATTTTTTCTTTAGGAAACTGACGGCTGTCATCCTGGTATAGTCATCTATCATTAACATGAAATATAATTCTCCGTCTAAGCCTTTTGTTCTCACAGGACCACATAGATCAATATGTATCAACTCCAATGGATGTGATGAAAAGTGTTCTTTTGTTTTAAATTGGACTTTTGTCTGCTTGCCATGCCAACATGCCTCACATAGTGTGTTGGAAGGTTTTGAGATTTTCGGCATTTCTCATACTGCTTCCTTTTTGCTTATCCTGACAAGATTGTCAAAGTTTATGTGACCCATTCGTTTGTGCCATAACCAGCTTTCATCTTCTTTAGCTAGTAGACATGCTTTAGTTGCTTCATCTAGAACATATATGTCGTTTGGAGCTCAACTTCTTGTAGCCACAATTTTACCATACCTGCCTTTCTTGATTTCACATTTTGTGGAGTTGAATAGCATTGTGTGTCCTTGATCACACATTTGTCCAACACTGAGCAAATTGTGATTCATGTTTTCAACCAATAGAACATTCTTGGCTATAACATCTTTGCTTCCGAGAGTGACGGTACCTGATCCTATAACATTTGAAGATCCATCATTTCCAAAGGATATGGTTCCATCCTTCTTCTCTTTCAGAGATACAAATTTCCTTCTATCTCCAGTCATATGCATTGAGAAACCGTTGTCAACATACCACACATCTTTCTTTTTTTGAGCCTTGAGAGCGAGAGCACAATTATCAGTCTTCTTCTTCTTCCATGTTCGTTCATTCTGTGGCTTCGAATATTCTTCTCGAGGATTTTCAAGTCTGCAGTCTCTGGCTATGTGTCCGAAGTTCTGACATTTGTAACATTCCATATTATTTCTTAAATGTTCAAATCTATTGATGTTTTGTTGAGCCCTGGGAAGTTCATATTTGAAGAATCTCTTGGAATTGTATTGGTTCCTAGGGTACGTGCGACATTATACAACTTCATGACCAAATTTTCCACATGAATAACAACAGCCATGAAAAATATGTTGGTACCTAGATGAAAATCTTCGTTGAGGAATCGTCTTCCAAAGATGTGCCTGCGAATCTTGTCCAATGAAGTCTTCATGTATGTCAGATCTCATAGGTTCATTGTATTTTGTTGTAGAAGGTCCTACTTCTTCTTCTTGGTAACCGAGGCCAGTTCTGTCGTTGTAAGATCGTTGATTGTTGATGAGTTCTTCCAATGCCCCTGAGCTGTTGGCATAGTTTTGGATAGTTTCTCTCTTCTTCACTTCCTTACGCAGTGAGACTACTTCGGCTTCTAATGCTTCCCTTTCTTGGTTTCTTTCTTCCAACTTATTTTGAAGTGACTCTTCAATACATTTGTGTTCTTCAACCTCAATTTTGAGATCTTGAACTTGTTCTTCAAGAGTATTGGAACAGATCTTCTCGGCATTGAGCTCTTTTATAAGCTTGATTGCCTCCTCATAAAATTGTTCTATGGTCAACCCTTCTTCTTCATTATTTGATACTTATTGTTTATTGTGCTTGGCCATAAACAATACTTTCTCATTGGCTTCTTCTTTGCTGTAATTTTCTTCATCAGATGATGAGCTATCTTCTTTAGAGAGAAAGTTCCTTTTGGATCCTTTCTTTTTTCCTTGCTTGTTGAATTTATTAAAGCCTCTCTTTCCTTTTGAGTTGCCATCACTTTTGTTCAGACATTTTGCTATGAAATGCCCAACCTCACCATAAACGAAACATATCAATGGAATTTTACCTTTGAATTTTCCCTTACCAGGTTTTAGTTTTCTCATAAAGTAAGCATATTCTTCATCTGAAAGGCCTTCTCCATCATCTCCCTTTTCTTCACACTTATAGGTGCATGTCATTTCAATTGAAGGTTGTTTGTCCTTAGTGGTTTGATTAGATGCAACAAACGCAGTTTCTAAATTTGAAGTACCCTTTTCTTCATCAAGTCTCATTTCATATGCTATGAGAACTCCATGTAATTCTTCCTTGTTGAGTTTGTCCAGATTTTCACTATATTCTAAGACCGATACCTTTGGGTTGAATCTCCCTGGTAATTTTCTAAGAATCTTCCGTATAATAGTCTTCTCGTCAACTGACTCTCCCAATCCTTCCAGAGTATTGGTTAGTTCATCAACGTATTGGAAGTATGCAACAATGTTGCAATCTTCTTTCATTCTGAGTTGCTCAAATTTTGCTCTATAGATTTGAAGCTTTGCTTCTTTGACATTTGACTCACCTGCATATATATTCTCAAGCTTGTCCCATAAATTTTTGGTAGTTTTACAACCCAACACCTTATGATAAGCAGATTCAATATGTCCACCGATAATAATATTCTTTGCTTTTGCATCATTTACCAAATTTTTCTTACCTTGTTCATCTGCAGTTGATGTAAATCCATTTTGAAAAGTGTCCCATACTTCGTAACCTTGCGCCAAGAGATAGACCTCCATTCTTCCTTGCCAAAGTGCATAATTATTTTCATTGAATAGAGGTACACCATTATTGGTATGCTCCATGACCTCCTTCCAGATGTTAAACTGCTATTGAAGGAACCAAGCTCTGATACCAATTGTTGGAAATACTGTGAGAGGGGGGGGGGGGGGATGAATTAGTTTTCCTTTCAATTAGAGCATTAGTTAATCTTCAATTATTATCAGTGTTTGTAAAATGATAGCAGCAAACAAGAGGAACACAAATGCGCACAGATTTTAAGGTGGAAACCCACTCCGGGACAAAAACCACCTAATGCTTTTCTAATAATTCTTTAATATTCAAATCCAATTGAAAATAAAGCTCCAACTTCCTATAATCTAGAAAAGCATTATTCTCCAGCTCCCACTGGATGGACACTCCAATTCCCAAGATTCTTCAGTAGTCAACTGAACGGATGCCCCAACACCCAATGAGCTACAACTCACCCTAGCACCACCCTACCACCCTATAGAAGAATAAAAGAAGAATGGACTTCCATACCAGGGAAAATGGTCCACTTTACAATGATATATAATGATGTAGAAGAAGAAGATATACTAGACCATAACTCCAACTTTGACACAACCACCTAATGATTATCCTAGACCTCCCAACACTGCCTCTTCAACCCTTGGCAGATAGATACTAGTACAATTTGTACAATAATGTATTTACAATGACTAAGTACAATGATTGTATGCAGTGCTGCCCACTTGAAGACTTCATATGATGAAATTCTTGTTGTTGTTATGCACCTTGGTTGTTGCTCTTGTCATGCTACCCTCTGGTGCACCTTGCTTTTCTTTGCTGCCATAGAAATTCTGGTCCTTTGCAACCCTTGACAACACATGATCTAGCTTTTTCTTTCCTTCTAGGATCTCGATATTGAATATGGTGTATCTCTATTATTTAAGATCTTCAATATCTGATTTTTGGTCCTGTAGTAGTCCTCTGAGTCTTCTTTCCAATGCCATAGGTCTGACCCAATTTGGATTCTTCAAGAGAGATTTATGCCAAATCTATCACAATGCCCTAATTATGGACTGTTTTAGAAGAGCGCACTTGTGCGGCATGCCACGTGTCACTGTTTCTTCATTTGGCTCTAAAATTGATAAAGAAAAAATAAAATATTGTGCACTATTTTCCACTTTTTACAGAATTCCAATCCAATACTCAGAGAGAGAGTTGTGACGATTTTACCAAGGTCACTTCTTTGATATGAAATTCAGGAGCCTACAAAAACCCTGACTTCCACAGATCATATCTCCAAACAAATTACGCACCTTGATCTGAAATTTTTACTGCAGCTTCCTCAGGATTTCGGCTTCGCCTCATAAAAATTTCATCTTCTGAACCTTCGTAGAAAAATTTAGAGCGAAAATTCCAATATGGCATGTTTCAGATGGCGAAATCCCTTACCTAAGGAGGAAATGAAGATCACAATTTATATAAATGCTTAGGTTGAGAGGGGCTTCAACAAGTGAACGTGGGAGGGATTTTAGGAGCTTAAAAAAATATTAATTATGGTGCACAGCAACCATGCCCCAACCCCATGGGGTTTTAGCCCACTAACTGGGGGTACAAACTTCAAACATGAATATCTCTCAAACCATGAAGAATTACATGGCGTGCCATATATCAATGGAAGCATCTAGAAAATTAGAAACCATAAAAATCATTATTGACCCAGAATATATTAATATGGTAAGTAAAAATTCCCATGCAATATTGGGTTAGTCCCTGGTGCTGCTTGGGTTGACATCAATGACAACCGCTAGTCAACAAACGCCACCATTTCTTATCTCTGTTTTGGCTTGTCTTCTATCGATCTATTAGTATGTTCTATCCTCTTCAGTATTGTGCCCTAAGCTGAAATGACATAGAACATATGCTGAAATTAACAGAGGCTCTTCTTCTTCTGAAGACATATTGGCTTCCTATAGGCTATGCCAAGATGATTGATCTGATACCACTGTAATATCCCCGAATGGGAACAAGCAACAATATTAAACAATACTACAGAGAAATAACACATTTCCCCAAAGTAAGAGTAGGAAGCAAATATGGAGGCTCAAAAATGACATTCACGTCAGCAAATCATATTTATATTGTGGCCCATAAGATGTAAATCAGAAATAGAATACTTTTACATGAAGAAATCCTCAAAATTGAGGTGCTGCAACCATATATTATGACTGAATAAGCTTGAAAACGTTATTTTATTAACTGAAAATAGTTGTAGATTACACTTCAGATCTAGAGCAGATTTGTGTACAAAAATTTAGATCTATATAAGATCTATACACTAGATAGGCTCCTCTTCAAATGCCCTTGGGGTTTTCAGCAAAAAGTAAAGTACATGGAGTAGATCTGAGATCTTATGCAACAGATCTGCAAAATGATTCATAAATTCTGAAGCAGATACAACAGTATTCAGATTAGATCTAAATATGACATGGAATAGATCTGAAATCCATGGATCTCCATAGTGAAGGGCAGATCCCCAACATTAGAAATCTCTCCTCCAAAAGTGTGCCAAAACACCCTGCAACTTTACCCTTTCAAATAACGTAGTACTAGAATGAAAACTACGTTGTAGGCTCTAGAACATGTTTGGCCTCAAGCCAAGATCTGAAATTAGTGCTCCAAACATCCCATACTCTCTTGCCAATGGGATATAAGCCTTTCCCACTGAAAAGAGGCACTAGAATGGCCTAGATCTGAGTAGATCTAGCCTCCACTTGCTGCAACTTACAAGGAAAACCAAACCCTCAATAGGATCTGCATTGTAGTTGGAAGAAGAGCTTGGAAAAATGCTTGATAGTGGACAAGAAATGAAAAACTCCTCCAAGAGCTACTCAAGGAAAGAGGTGGGATTCTCGATCAGGAACACCTAGTGCTAAACAATACAATTCTTTGCTAAACAACAAGGAGAATAAGAAACGTGTAAACAAAAAAAATCTTCAGAAATAACATAATCATCAACAACCTCCTCATGTTGTCCTTCTCTTCCTTTTATAATATTGAGAGCTTGCAAAACCCTAAACCATCTCAATGAAATAGCTCTTTTCACATGAACCACCTCCAACTAAAACTGCATTGTGCCTCAATGAATATCACTCCTTCTAGACAATGCTATTGATTTGGTCATGGTTGACCCAGTCAAAACATTCAGCCCCTTTCACACCTAAGGGTGCTCATTTAGTTAGCCCAGATTTAGCCTTTTTCTCATGTGACATTGATTTATTTTCTATTTTATGAATTTTTATTGTCCTCCTTTACACATTTATTCTTACAACAAAAAAATGAAACAAAAATGAATATTCCCATTAGCTTGTGCTAATTGGGAATATTAAAATTTAAGACTATAATGATATGTTTTTACCTTGAAGTGCCTTCCCATTAGGTAAGGTCACCATTGATTTAGTGCATGTAGTATTGCCAAAATTTCCTTCTCATAAATAGGTTTGTGTAAATACTTTCCTTTGATTGGATGAATTTCAGAAGCAATGGGTTTTCCTTCTTTCATTAAAATGACACAAATTCCATTTCTTGAGGCACCACATTCCACAATAAAGGTTTTCATGAATTATGGAATAGCTAAGACCGGTGCTTGGCACATTACCTCTTTAAGATGTTCAAAGCCTTAGTTTCTTTCGGAGTCCAAGAAAATGCATCTTTCTTTAGTAATGTTGTTAAAGGTGCTGCAATTCTCCCATAATTATTAATAAAATTGCAATAATACCCTTTCAACCTGAGAAATACTCACAAATTATTTATTGTTGTGGGTATTTTCCATTCCTTAATGGATTTAATTTTGTTTTGGTCTACCTTAACACCCTCATGAGATACAATACAACCCAGATATTCCACCTCCTGTACTCTAAAGAAACATTTGGAGGTTTTTGCATATAATTGTTTCTTCTCCAATAGTTTGAATACCATTTCAACATGTTGAAAATGATCCTTCCAAGACTTATTGTAGATTAGTATACCATCAAAAAATATTAAAACAAATTTTCTAAGGAAGGGTTTTGTTACACAGTAATTTGTCACCGTCCCTGCAATTCCCCGTCCCGCACATTGGAGGGCTTATTCTGTGACCTGTGAGTAGTGACTTGACCTGAAACCACTTTCATGGCATCCCCCTTGATAAGGAAAATCATTCCCCTGAAGATAATTTCCTGTAAAAATCCCTAAAAATAGCCTTTTTAGCCTTGGCGCGACTAGCCAGTTCAGCCCTCGTGCCAATGGGGGAAATCCACCAAAGAGGGCATGCCAACTGGAAATTTGTCCCAGTGTATCACCCACGCTAGGCTTAATAAGGAGTGTTTTTTCCATCACATCATTTGTGAGTTCAACCAACTCTCATGAGTCTCTAAAATGAGTTGGGAGGTTTGGCTCAGGATCTCCATGCCAGAAGTAAAGTTTCCACCTGTCACTGAGCTTCCTTGAGGATAGGGCCAATCCCACCATTGCTGGGGATCCCAATCCTTCCACCATCTATATAAACATCAAACTCCTTGCAATACTTGAATAGATTTGAATCAGTGCTTAAAGGAAGATTATCGTCGGACGATCGAAGAGAGAGAGACTTGTCCTTTTCCCGACGAGCTTTACCGAGACGTACTCCTCTGTCGACCCGCTGAAGGAAGATCCAGTGTCAGATCTCAGGTTGTATCTTTCTTTGTTCTAATTAGTAATAAAAGACTTCGATTATGGTTCCACTCAGATGTTCATGTTTTATGTTATGAGTTGTATCTTCTCTAACTGATACATAATCGCATGTATAAGGTTTTATGCTTGTTTCTTTGTTGTTTCTTCTTGTACGTGCAGGTGTTCGATCACATCGAGCGGGAGAATTGTGATCTGCCAAAGCAAGGGATGGAAGCGCCATCTTCTCCACAAACGACGATAGCGTAGGACTTAAGGTAGGCCTCTTGTTGCATCTTGGTATTTGAAATTAGGAACTTGCGTCTTAGCGTGACTTGATTGTTGCTAAACCCGATCTGGGCTAGTAAGGATCGCCTCTGTCCACAGAGGGGATTTACCTCTCCAAAAAACTGGCTACTCCACTGGGGAGACATTGATTGGAGTTTGTCTTGTCTTTTTGGTTGATTTTGGTCTTTTCCTGCTTGATCAGCTCTTGTGGTTAGCTCTTTTTCAGTGTTGAACTTTTGTTTAGCCTCAGCATCCCTGATCTGCTTCTTGATTGCTCTTTTTCATCTTTTCCATTAGTAAACTCGATAGGCGCAGTTTTTTCCCTGACAGTCACGCCAGCTGGCACATGTTTCCATTTTATCACCCTCGCTAATCCTGTTCTGGCGCTAGTTGCAGCCTGACAGTCGTGCCGATCCTGTAAGGTGCTAGGGTTTGCTTATTTTTGAGCTTTCTGAGCTTGGTCTGTGGTTTTGGTGTCACTTTTTTTACTGCCTGAGTGTTCTGAAGCCTTGTTTGACTGACTGTGACCTTCATCCTCTATTTTTTTTCCCTCTTCTATCGATTTTACATTCTAGCCCTAGGGCATCTAGGCGCTATAGTGTGTTGAGCCTCCTGTGGGAGTTTTTGGTCCTCATTTGATCAGTCAATTTTGTTATTGCTTCTTTGCATTTGTTTGGTGGTTTTCCATTGTTTTGTTGCGTTGCTTAAGTGATTGGCTTTTTCTTCATTCGAATTCCGCTTTGTCTCATTTTGGGCCTAGATTACACAGTTCATTTGAGTCTTTGGGATTTCTTTTTGATTTGAAGTACTTCTTTGTCAATTTGAGGTATGATTGTGTGTTTGCCATTGAGTGAACTTTCTTGTCTTTGCTCTTTTGCTATCACTTCTCAAATTGTTCTTTTCATTAGTTTTCATTTTGTTTAGTGCACTTTTCTCTTAAACATTGAAAATACAAAAATCTCTTTTGTTCTTGATTAGTTAATGTAAATTGAATTTTTCCATTGTTATTAGTGATTTGTAACTTTGAAAGAAAAGCATTTAGTTCTTATTAGTGTGCATTAGAGACACTAGTGGTTGTTTTGTGATCATTTTTTTATTGTGTGAAAGCTCTCAACCTTCTTGTAGTTAGCTATTCATCGAACGAAATGATACATTGTGGCATGTAGTGTGCATTTAAGAGATTTTGAGACATAACATTCGGTAGGGCCTGGAAATTGAAACATAATTGAAGATCAACCTTAAAATTTATTCAATTTACCTTAAGGTAGCATTGAAACATTAACGAAATATTTAGAGGTCTAGGCTAGTGACATGTTCTGGCGTCGTTAAACCTAGTAGCTGTCATTCGCTTCCTAGCTCTAGACAGCACTAGTACGGACTTGTGCTCCCCGTACCGTCACGTATATAAAGGGAGACCCCACTAGGTTGCTATCCTTTATCCATAGGAAGCTGAGTCTGCTACCTTATACCCGTGATACACCGGACACATCATTCGGGGAGATTGCCTACACATACGTCAAGACCTTGGTTGATTTCTCTTTCATTTTGAAACCAAGGTGTATATTGCAGTTCACAGATATCTGGTACACCCTCTTCCTAGATTACCAAAGTATTCATTTTGATCTTTTATGACTCATTAAATTTGAAAATATCATCAAGCGCTTGTCCTTTCACGCTTGTTTCCAAACTGAAAGCAATAGAGTCACCTTTTGCCTGTTTCTCGACTCTTAAAAGATGAAACGGTAGAGTTTTGTTTTAATGTTTTAAAAATTAACTGCCCACGAAATATTCCTGGTTAAAGTTAGTTTCCTTAGGGTGTTGTTTTATTTCAAGGTTGTTTCTGATGGAAAATTTTCCAGAGTTCACCAACCAAGGAATCCCCCTCGAGAGGAATCCTAGTCATTTTCCTCCTTTTGGAAATGTTGGTGCTCCTTATATGGCAATGTTGTCCCTCCCTGAGTTAATTGTTGGGTTGCCTGTTTGGTTTTTTTCAACCTCTGTGGTCCCGAATGTCTCGAATACTGTTCAATCAGTTCCTCCGTGTGAACAACACCATGTTGATTCCAAGTTGGACCTCTCCCCTTCTTCACCTGTTTTTGCGTCCTCCTCTTCTACTTCGCATGGTGAAAGTCTGGATTCGAGTAACTAGGTGGCTAAGAAGAAGAAGAAGAAGACAAAGAAGAAGAAGTCTGATAAGAGAGAGGCTAAAGCTGCAGCTACTGCTTCTAAAGCACCTCCTCTTGATAAACCTTCCAACCCTCCGTGGAAAGTCAAGTTCCCTTGCATGTTGTGCACAGGAGACCATCTTCTTCGAGACTGCCCTAGCATTCCCAAGGTTCTCAAAGTATGGTCCAACGATCGCTCGTCATTGCCTTTGGCTTCTGGGAGTCAAGTTGGGGGCATGCCTTCAACTGGTGCTGGTAAAGCTCCTAAGAAGCAGGGTAAGCTTGCCAATCCCTATAAGTTGTGTGAAGGGAACCATGCCATTCACCTTTGTCCGTATATGGATGAATCAAAATGAGTTTTGGACAACTTAACCAGTTCTACACCATGCCTTCCAGCTGGTTATAATTGAATTTATTTGATTCCTCCACCAGTTGATCCTATGATTGGTCAAGAGTCATCCTTGGTCAATCCCGCTCCCCTGGAAATTCAAATTCAGGAATCCATCCTTGACCAACCATTGGTCGTCGGAATGGTTGAGCTGGCCCCGTCTACGGTGCACCAGGTCTTTTCCGTGGAGAGTGGATCTCACACCCCTCAGGTTCTTGTTGTTTCTTCAGATTCCTCGGACTTGGAGAAAGATTCTCCTGTCCCTATATCTCAAGAAGCGACTCCTCCGCCTCCCGTGATGGAGGTCTCGGAGGATATTCCTCCTGCCTTCAAGATGGAGGTCGTGGAGGATGCTCCTTCTTCTCCCGTAACACCAGGGGAAGACCATCTCGGTTCGATGGTAGCCCCTCCAAGTATTTTGGTCACTTCTTTCGATTGGAATCGATTTGCGGGATACCACCTTCCATCTTATGTGCCATTCGAGATAATGGTACATGCCTTTGGTCTGGTTGTACCCAACACCATTATAGATGAAGGCGTGTCTATTAGTATTTTATCCTCAACTACTTGGCAAGCATTCGGTTCACCATCGCTTGTGCCTGTTATGCAGAATCTGTTGGCATTTAACAGAAGAACTAGTCAACCGTTAGGGATCCTTCCAAGGTTACCTATTACTTTGGGAGGTAAAACCGTCTATATGGACGTGATGGTTGTTCCAGGCCCCTTGGATTTCAATTTTCTCTTGGGGCATGATTACACCTATGTTATGGGAGCGCTTGTCTCCTCCCTTTTTCGTGTGGTCTGTTTTTCACATGAAGGACGGATCGTGACCATTGATCAACTTTCGTTCTTTGGTCCTGATGTGGCATCTGGCCCGCCATCATCCCTTCCTGGTTTTTATCCACCCATTGTATCTGCCCCACCGCAGGTCAACTATGTGGCTACCTACCCCGTGCCTGTACTCAGTGATAGTGTTGTTGTGCATCAGGTGTTGGGAGCATTGGGTCCTGACTTCCAGAATGTTTTCCTTCCATCAGGAGTGGAAATCTTGGAAGTGATGACTTCTTGTTCATTATGATGAGGTCAGATAGAGCATTGTTCCTTTCCTGTGTCAAGCTCTTTAAAAAATGAAACCAGGTTCTCAGAGCAGAGTTTGTTTTCTTGTGTCAAGCTCCTTAAAAAATGAAACAAGCTCTTACGAGGATAGTTCTTTTAATGTGTCAACCTCGTTAAAACAATGAAACATCTTCCCGTTCAATTTGAGTCTTTGTAATATCTCGTAAAATCCCAGTCGAGTCTTTCTCTTGATCTCATTTTTTAACCTTCACTCCATTTCCTATGGATTGAAGCTTGGGGGGCATGTACCTCAAATTGAGTCACCATGTTGGGGGCATGCTTACTTTTTCAAGCATAGTTTGTTTCCGTTTCAAGCTTGTGTAAAAATGAAACTGGTTTCAAGCATAGTTTATCTCTGTTTCAAGCTTGTGTAAAAATGAAACCAACTTCAAGAAGAGTTTCCTGATTTCAAGCTTGTGTAAAAATGAAACCATTCCCATTTTACCTCTTTTGATTGCCATTTTATCGGCCTTTTTTTGCCAGATGAGCCTTGGTTTTCTTACTCCATTGTCATTATCTGCTTGGCCGATCATATGCCTTCACTTGGTTTTTTTACCCATTTCTGAGGAACTGCTGTGATGAGTGGTCTTGTTAGCCAGCCTCTTAACCTTTACTTGTTCTGAGCAGTTCCACCATCACCGAAACCAGTTGCTCCCCTTTATACCACTTGTTCCTCCTGGAGGAGTCAACTTTCAGCTCTTTTCTGACTCTCTAAATATGAAAAGATTGCTGATTCGCTTGTCATTTTGATCTCATTAAATTGGTTACGAAACGACATCTGCCCAATATACGTTTACCCCTTTTTCGGGCTAGGATAGATTATTTACGAAAAAGGAATACCCTAGCCTATCGCGACTAGGAGGTTTTCTCAGACATAGTTTTCTACCTTTTCGGATCTGAGGAACTATTTACAAAAAGGGACTGTTGGAGTTTATTTTTCCGCTGTCTTTTCAAACTCTTTAAACATGAAAAGACGCTGAGTTATTCCTTTTTCAGACTCGTTAAAACCTTATGACATCGGACTCAGTCGTAATGACGATATTCGAGTTCCTCCTTCCTAGGGCTCATTAAATGTACTAGGGTGGATTCGTCCGAAGGACGAACTTATATGACAAGCATATGGTATCCTCTTCAAGCTTGTGTAAAAATAAAGAGGTACTCGCTAGAAATGGTGGGGGAAAATGGAACCAGTATCATCGTCGTGTTGGCAGTATGTCGCTCTTGAACATGGCACTTGTCTGCATTCGTGTCGGGTTGGGGACATCTCATCTCACTCTCTGTTTGCCTCCGTGGGTTTGGGTAATCCTTTTTTACCTCTCATCTGCTCTTTGCCTCGTCATCATGACCTCTGATCTTTTGATGTCAAATACTGCCAAATCCACTGTCGTGCTACCGATATGTTCAAGAGAAGTTGACCTCTACAAGTTTCAACCTTCCTCTGATTCTCATCTGATCCTGATTCACAAACATTATATTCCTTTGTCTCGCGTCGATGATGTGGGAAAAACTATGGCCCGCCTTCGATTAAGGTCATTTCCTGTCGACTTCAGCTCATTATCCAGGAAGTTTATCTAGAGACTCCCTTTCGATACCTTGGATCCTACATGCCTCAATGGCAGGTTCTTCGCATTCGACGCAAGGTTTTCACCATTGACCTTCGATCAGATGATTCTGCAGGTGTTCGACACCAACTCACTGTTCACACTCCGTGGATTGTACCTATAGTACCTTGAGGGCCATTATCATTATTGGTGGTTCCTCTCACATCTGTTAACCGCTTTCATCATTGGCTGGTAATCAGGTTATGTTCTTGCATGTTCGACTTCAGCTTACTTATTCACATGCTTGAACTTGTACTTTTTCCGGGTCGAGATGGAGCGCAAGACCCTGGATTTTGTCTGTTAGAATCCAGGCTGCGATTTTGTGGATTATTATGATTGGTTACATGACTCATTCATTGGATGGAAATGACCATACCTAAGTCTCTTCATCGATCCTTACTGGATGGCTGCGTCCATACCTTGGATCTTGATTATTGTATACTCTGTTACGGATGGTTGCACCCATACCGCATATATATCATGTATTTGAGATATCAGTTGTACTTGTCTACGTAGGTTTTCTGAAGGTAGTGTTTTCAGTTGGGCACGTTCTCGTAAATCATTTCACCCCTCTCTCTCTTTCGGACCTCATGCTTTAGGGGGCATCTGTTACACAGTAATTTGTCACCGCCCTTGCAATTCCCCGTCCCGCACATTAGAGGGATTATTCCATGACCTGTGAGCAGTGACATGACCTGAAACCACTTTCATGGCATCCCCCTTGACAAGGACAATCACTCCCCTGAAGACAATTTCCTGTGAAAAGCCCTAAAAATAGCCTTTTTAGCCTTGGTGCGACTAGCCAATTTAGCCCTCGCGCCAATGGGGGAAATCCACCAAAGAGGGCGCACCAACTGGCGCTCTATCCTAGTGTATCACCCGTGCCAGGCTTAATAAGGAGTGTTTTTTTAAAATAAATGGCGAAATTTTGATTCCAACCAACTCCTGAACGAGTAATTCATAAAATAATTCATCAATGACATGAATAGGAAATTTATATTTAATAGTAAGCTTTTTGAGCTCCCTATAATCTGGGAAAATGCACCACGATCCATCGTTGTTGTGCACCAATACTACTGGAGCTGAAAAATAACTTTGACTAGGTTGAATTATACTGGCCTCTAGCATTTCTACAACCATACGTTCAATTTCACTCTTTTGGGCATAAGGATATCTATAAGAACAGATGTTTGGAGGAACACTTTCTTGAATCAAATTAATAGTATGATTATAATCATGAATAGGTGGAATGCCTTTGGGAGTGTCAAATACCTTGGAATTATTTTCCAAGACTTTTTGGAGATATGGAGAAATAGATGATTTTGATGTTTAAACCTCTAGTGAGCATAATTTTGCAATTATGCCACGTTGTTATTTCTTTAGAAGCTTTGTCATGCCATTAGAGATGATTATATTTCTTGGTTTCCCTGTGATACCCCTTAATTAAACCTCTTTTCCTTCCCAAAAAAATTTCAAGAAAAGTTCTTGAAAATTAAAATTTATCGTACCCAAAGGTTGTAACCATTGGACTCCTAGTACAACATCATCACCTCCCATTGGAATGCAAAGCATTGGACTATTCAATACATATTCCCCCATGGTTAGCTTGATGTTGTGGCACGTTCTAGAGAAATTTATAGTTCCTCTATTTGCAACCATCACTTGACATTCTGGTTCTGGGTATAAGAAGCAATTCAATTCCTTAGCTATCTTATAATGAATAAAATTATGGGTGCTACCTAAATCAATCAACATTATTACATTTCTCTTCTTGATATGTCCTTTTATCTTGAGAGTTTGAGGAGTGGTAATTCCTGCCAAAGCATTACAAGATATGAACATATTCATTTCTTCTTTCTCTAGGGTTGGCTCTTGGTTTATATCCTCTTCTTTTGAAGTTTCTTGTTCCTTTTCTCCCTCCTCTTCACAATATATGTAAAATAATTTCTTATCAACACACTTATGAATTTTAGTGTATTTTATATCACAATTGTAGAAAATCCCTTTTTCTTTTTTCTTCTTCTAATTATTGTGGTGTTAATATTGTAGGTTGTAGAAGGCTAGGAGGAGTAACAATTCCTATATTTATAACTGTGAGTGGTAGGCTTCCTTGTTTCCATAATTTTTCTTTCATTTTTTCTTTCCAACTTGAATGCCTTCTCCAATGAATAAGGTTCCAAACGGCGAACCTCATTGTTGGAACATGGTCTCCTAACAAGCTGTGAAACTGGTCCATTTTGGATATTTTTGATTAGATTTAATCTAGCGGAGGGGTTTTGGGGTGGGTCAAAGCCCCGAAAGTGTTGTATTGGGTAAAAGGGTAAAACAGAGGTCCGAAAACCATGGTTTGTGGACCATAGGAAAGATTAGGCTAGATTGTTATAAATAGAGGACCATTTTTATATTGAAAGGTAGGATATGATGAGCTATTGATGTGAATTGTTATTTAAGCTATCTATTTGGATTTTGGGGAACGGACTCCTACTGGCTGTGTGCATGGAGATCCAAGTCCAGCTATGTACGGACCCTGCTGCTATGTGCGCAGGTTGGGAAGGGAATTGTAAGGAAGGATTGATGAATGAATAAATAAGAAGGATTAATAGAGAACTGAATTTGTGAGTAATCTGGTGTGAATTGTTGGTAATTTTTGTATTGTGTATTTTTTGTCTTTAATCGATGAAGATCTGCGTAAGTGTGTTTCTGGATCTAGATCTATTATGTTCTATTTATATATTGCCGCGTTATTTTCACAAAACCATATAACCATAGATATAGCGCATGTGGATGCGAACAGAGACCTCATTAACCCTGCGCATAACAAGGTAATCAAGGATTACAAGACCTAGTGCAGCTCTGCTTGCTTTACCCATCCTTTCTCAAGGTGCGGAAACCTGGTTACAGCACCCACCCATACTACTTCGAGTGAGACTTTGACCTACACAAGTAGGTCACCACCGAAAGGGCGAGTAGTATAGGGTTTTGTTGGCAAACCTTGCACACTGAACCTGGGTCAGGACCCCTCGAACCAACAAATGGTTCTGTTGTCGGGACTGGAATAAGTCTAAGAAAGGGGATCGGGTAACGACAAGAGAATACTGGAATCCTTAAATAAAGGAGATCAAAGACTGGTTCGAAAGGCAGATCCAGGAGTTCGCGGTAAAAGAAAATCACAGTAAGGAATTACCAACGGAAAGGTGGAAAAATAGGTATATTCTTACAGAGAGCTATGAAATATTCTTTGTGACATTTGCGATTGAACTCCAGGAGTGGCTGGCCAGACTTGTAGAATTCCAGAAGTGTTGGAAGGATGAACGAGTCACTCAGTGGACCTCGAAAGTGATCCAGCAGCTGGAAAAGACTGATAATACTATCACGTGTATGGTAGATCACTGGGTGGATAGCGTGTTAGGAGGGTTTGTGACGGAATTTTCCATTGATCAATTTGTCTCATATTCTGAAGCTGAGTGACACTTCTTTAAAGGGTTCCGGGGCAAATTCCTGAGGACGTTACCATTGTTGATCAAGATATTACTGTGTGAAAAGAGAATTCTGTGTAGTCATCCCAAATGACTTCGATCTAGACGGAATTACGACGCACAGTGGTAAGTACTATCGGACCAACCTTGACGAAGGAAGATCTGCCTATAATATGTTGCAAGAACCAGCTACACAAGACCCCCCAACGACATCACCACCTAGGCCACACAAAGGTAAGAATTCACCCATATCACCACCCCCTCTGAACAATGATCTGGCTGCGCACCTGAAACTACCTACCTTCAAGGGAGTAGGAGATGAGGATATGGACCGGTTTTGGTTCGTTGCCGAGTCTGTTTGGACTGCGCAAAATGTGGTGAGTGATATGGTGAAGAGGGCACAGCTATCATTAGCATTCGAGGACAGGGCCCTAGACTAGTATATGCGATACATTTCCAGAACAAGAGCGCATCCATTCAAGATATCAAAGACGCTTTGAAGAAATAGTTCCAAAAGCCAAAATCTTATTCCCAACTAGTAGCGGAAGTAAAGGAATTCAAACAAGGTGCGTCTGAGTCAATATGGGAGGCTGATCAGCAATTAAAGAAGGCAATCAGGGTAGGAGGATTCGAGTATGATGATAGAAATCATACATAATGGTTCATCGTTGTGTTGTTACCTCACCTGCGCACACTGATGAGTCATCAGACCTTTGAGTCACAGGAGAAAGTTGTGGAAGTTGCTATGAAACTAGAAGCCGCCCCCGAGAAGATACAATGGTAGGGGTACAAAAAATTCAGGAACAGCTTGAGGCTATTCACATGGAAATACAGAACCTGCGAAAGAAGCGGGGAAAGGATGGTCGCGCAGATATTTGGTGCATACGATGTCGGGTGTCTGGCCACACAAAGGATCAGTGCCCTCTACTAATGGATTACATGCAAGTGGGAGGACCTAGTCCGATACGCCCAGGAGAAAGTAGGGACCCTATTCTATCATCACTAGGGTCAAGAGGACCTGCGCTATGGTGTGATGACTATTGGGTAGAAGGACTGCATGATACGAACCATTGCCCTCTGTTAGGTGCGTATGTCCCAGAACTGAAGCAACAATGGTGCAGATTCTGCCAAAAAGTGGGACACGATGAGCAGAACTGGTGTACTTATGATTTAATGATGGATTGTGGGAACTTATTTAGGGTACAATCGGACCCTGCATCTCCAAGAATTTCTGCGCACCTTGGAGGATCACTGGCCGACAGAGGAGGTCGAGGAGGAAGCGTAGAACGAGGACGTGTGCAGCTAATCTGTTATAACTGTGGGGAAATCAAACACTTTTCCAGAGAATTCCCAAATCCCACTAGATCATCGTGCAATTATTGTAGGCAACTGGACCACGTGGTGGAGGATTGCCCAATTTTAATAGCGAAGATGCAGGAAAAACAACCCAACCCTACGCAGAACGTACAACGAGTTAAAACCAAGCTAAGGAATGTGAATCTAAGTGTAAAAGTCATGAAACGTAGTGGGATGGTCACTCAAAGATCAAAGGAGGAGCTTGCCCCTCAGGAAGGAGTGAATCTTAAAGAACAAGTACCATTGGCAGGCCGACGCACCCCTAGATAGAAGAAGGAGTTGAGCCCTTTTTGAAGGCATGTCTGAAGTTGCTACGAAACCTGCTGGCTGTAGGAAATCTCCAAGCACTACTAAATTCCTATGTAACATGACCCAATTTGACCATTGGGACCAAGGATGTACATACAATATACAGCTATAAGAAACGCACCGAAATAGAAATGCGGTTGACTGTGCAGATCGGTGACTACGAAATGGATAAGGTCATCTTAGATCTTGGATCGGATGCGAATGTATTACCAAAACAGACATGGCAATGAATGGGAGAGCCTAAATTAGAATGGTCCACCATCCAGCTACGCATGGAAAATCAACAAAAAATCATCCCTCTAGGAAGGCGACCAAAAGTCATGGTTGACATCGCAGGGGTAAGGGTCCTAGCCGACTTTGAAGTAATAGAAATTGTGGAAGATGCAGAGCCCTATCTTGCACTTCTCAGATTGGATTGGGCTATGGATATGGGGGGTTTCATCAATCTTAATAAGTGTATCATGGTGCTTGAAAACAAAGGTACACGCGTCATAGTGCCACTAGACCCGACAGAAGGTGCGCGGTATACAGAGCCAGTGTATGAGGAGGAGGAGATAGATCACATTAATAAATTGACTGTGCGGGATGAAGATCAGGTTAACCCCATGGATGAAGGAGTGCTCTGCTGGAAAAAGGACAGTGAATTTTTTTCTGACTCTGATGAGGAGTTGGAAAATTGGCAAGGTTGGTTGCATGAGGTTTCAGCGCTACGACGTATTCGGACCACCAAGAATTTCCGACACATCTCTACCAAGGAAAGAGACCTGCCTTTCCATGATGAAGCAGGAGATAGTACGAAGATTATTGAACCTAAGAGTCCCACAGAACGCAAGCAAGGAGCCCTGCCACTAACACTACGCGGAGAACCTGCGCAAGGGCCAGTATTCTTCACTCAAGAAAAGTATTGGAATAGGGTGATCCTGCGCTTAGGGATCCCAGTTGCCGAATGGGCCCCGCGGTCAGTCAACATACGCAAGTACTTGCTGACATATAACACTCAAGGGAGCGATCAAACCCTGCCTAGACAGGCTCACCTAGCTACTGCTTCCCTAATTGTGCATTTGATTACGGACCCACCTGAACCCACGTGCAATTAGGAGAATTGGCACTCACTTCCAATCACAGATGACATGACGATGCTTAATGGAGCTCTACCAAACCAGGACATCCCGCCCGAGGATGAAGAGCATGGCTCAAAAATATTGGTGGCCAACTGGCCACTCTGGTACCTGAGCCCTGTTATGAAGCACCTCACATCAACCATAATTCAGGGTACGTGAATGGCATGCAGGCGTCATTCGGCATCTAAAATTCTGTTGAAGAGACATCAGGTATGAATAACGACCATCAGTACAACCCATTTGGATAAGAAAGGAACCTTACAGTTACGCAAAAGAGGCGACAGACCATCAATGCAGCCATTTATGGTACATTTAATCCAAATTTCCAATGCTAAGTGTCCCATCCAGGCTACTCCACCATTAAATGGATCCGGACGATGTGTGGTTGGTAGAATAACTTCACACCAGGCTATTTATTGGTTCTGCAACATGCTCCTGTTATCTACCTACTAGTTTTCTGCGATCATTAACAGTCTCTGGAACACCTGTTCTCTTATTGCTATAACGGACCCTAACTCGCCGAATGATCAGTTCTTGAGCTGCTTAGTACCTGCAAACATCATCTTGAGAGGGCTTAGGACTACTGAGTGTAGCCAAAGAATCGAGTGCTAGCTTCCTGCAGAAATAATTGGCTGCAAGCCATGCACAGAAAGGCACCAGTACTGCACAATTGGAATAACTGACCTTCGCACCCCAAGGATAACAGGGGGACCTAGCCAGATGGCCTTAAGCGCAGAGGAGGGCACGTTAGTACCACATTCCCCCGCCCACATCATCACAATCAGGTCACCACTGGTTCTGCGATAAGAAGGCATGCTGAGATACAGGGACATGATGTGACTGCTTCGCAACTTCAGAGTACCACCCAGCAGAAACAATGTTTGTTCACTCCCTCACACTGCCCTAGTTGGCACTCATGATCTGACAATGGGGGACATCCAAATAGACCTGGCTCAGCTATCTCACACAGAACTCCAAGAATTATACAACAGAGTGTTGCAAGAGGTGCGCCAACGTGACCAAACTATGCAACAGTAGTATGACATACCTCCGGAAGTACGAGCCAGCGGATTGCATTGGTCACCAACGCAACTCATATTATTCAGGAGCAGCTCACACAAGGTCCGCAGTTGGTCGAAACAGCTACACAGTTATGGACAACAATCCGGCACCATTCTATGCATCAGCATATCCAGGAGGAATTACGACAGGCGGAGACTTCTTGGGATCAAGTTAGCGCTTCCTCACCATCCAACGTCTACAGGCAGCGTTCAACCGTCATGGAAAAGATTGAGCACCTTCGCCACACCAAGCATGTCATCCAAAATCGATTGAAACCATGGGCTGATACCACACTCCAATTGGCCCACGATGTTCAGTCCGCAATCTCGCGCCTACACCGGCTACTCGAACGAGTTACCGCGGCTCCAGATAGTCCTACCTCCCTGACACTTGTCAACATTGCACAGCATGTTGTGGCCTAGAGTCAAGAAGTGCTCCCTCCGCTCGTCCGCACTCTTGATACCTTGCGTGCGAAAATCGAAGCCGCACCACCGCAGTGACTCGGGACGAGTCACAAGATTGTGTTGGAAGACTGTTGGAACATGGTCTCCTAACAAGCTGCGAAACTGGTCCATTTTGGATATTTTTTATTAGATTTAATCTAGTGGAGGATTTTTGGGGTGGGTCAAAGCCTTGAAAGCATTGTATTGGGTAAAAGGGTAAACCATGGGTTCGAAAACCACAGTTTGCGAACCATAAGAAAGATTAGGCTAGATTGTTATAAATAGAGGACCATTTTTGTATTCAAAGTTAGGATATGATGAGCTATTGATGTGAATTGTGATTTAAGCTATCTGTTTGGGTTTTGGGGAACGGACTCCTACTGGCTATGTGCGCGAAGATCCAAGTCCAGCTGTGTGTGGACCCTGCTGCTGTGTGCGCAGGTTGGGAAGGGAATTGTAAGGAAGGATTGATGAATGAATGAATAAGAAGGATTAATAGAGAACTGAATCTGTGAGTAATCTGGTGTGAATTGTTGGTAATTTTTATATTGTGTATTTTCTGTCTTTGAGCTGTGAAGATCTACGTAAGTGTGTTTCTGGATCTAGATCTATTTTGTTATGTTTATATATTGTTGTGTTATTGTCATAAAACCATATAACCATAGATCTAGCACACGTGGATTCGAATAGAGACCTCCTTAACCCTGCGCAGAACAAGGTAATTGTGGATTACAGGACCTAGTGGAGCTCTACTTGCTTTATCCATCCTTTCTCAGGGTGCGAAAACCTGGTTCCAGCACCCACCCATACTACTTCGGGTGAGACTTTGACCTGCACAAGCAGGTCACTGCCGAAAGGGCCAGTAGTATAGGGGTTTGTTGGCAAACCTTGCACACCAAACCTGGGTCAAGACCCCTCGAGCCAACACTCATGTTGTATGTTATCATTTAAAGTCCCTATGAAGACATCAATCAAATGCTCCTCTGGAATATCATTTACCCTTATATTCAATTTTTGGATGTCATCAATGTGCTCCGCCATTGGAACCTTTTGTTTGAAATTAATCAATTGGCTAAATAAGGTGTTTCTCTTTGTATCCTCATAATGTGCTATCATTTCCTCCATAAAAATTGACCAAGTAACAAGTTTTTTACAAGAAAAAATCCATCGATAACATACAAATTGATTGGGTTCTAAATATAAAGTTTCAATGTGTACCTTTTGTGTTTGTTGCACATTATGAAGTTAAAATATTGCTCCATTTGTAGTATCCAGGTTACCAGATCCTTCCCATCAAACTTCCTCATATCGATCTTTGGAATGTGGTGTGTCTTAAACCCAACATTGGAGTCTCTAAAATCATGAATGACATTCCTTTTGCTCTCATCATGAGTTTCATGGAATACATTTTCACCATCAGGATGCATTTGTTGTAGCAACTTTGTCAAACCTTCCATGTCTTCTTTTAAACCATTTATGTCACCTTGTAAACCATCCATGTCAACTCTTATTTTTTTTTTAAACCATCCATGTATCCTTTTAGTTCATCTTTGGTTTCTCTTTGTGAGAGCGAAATTTTTTTCACTTGGTCCCGTAATTTTGATATATCATGCTAAAATTCTTCCTCTTCATGCGTCATAGTAGAGTTTTCTAAGGTCTTAATGGGTGTGGAATTATTTTGTTTGGGAGGAATTTGTGAACCCAATATTTATATATATGATTCAATATGCCCTTGGAATCACTTCAAACATATTCTTCAAACAAAATTTATGCAATTTAAAAAAACATACACACCTTTTTCTTTCTTTCAGGAGCTTCATATTGCAATGTTTGTAACTCTGAAATTTCAGATCTCCAAGGTCTAAAGTTCAATCCTTTCGTAGCCCTCTGAATCTTCTTTCCAATGCCGCAAGTAAGACCAATATTGGATTGTTAAATATAGAGTTATGTCAAAGCTCACATGATGACGTGATTATGGACTGGTTCAATAGATAGAAGTTGTACAGGATTCCATGTGTCATTGTTTCAACATTCGACCCTGAAATTTCTAGAGGAAAAACTAACGTTTGTGAAATTTTGGACATTGTTTACAAAATTCAAATCTGATTCCTAAAAAAAAATTTATGACGATTTTTCCCAGGTTATGTGTTTGGTATGAAATTTTGGAGCTTGCAAAAACCCTAACTTCCTCGGATCACATCTCTGAAGACATAGCAAACCAAGATACGTCAGATTTGTTGATCGGGAGATCAGACGTTGGTCGAAAAATGCTCAAAATCGGTTCTCATGATTTCGCATCATTTGTACACAAGGTTAACCAATATTTTAGAGGGAGTTGGGCTACCCCCTCAGGCTCAAGTATGTCATTTTCATTCCAAGCCTAGAGAAAAATATCGTTTCTATTACAGTTTTGGAAGACCGTGGTTATGATGTGATCTTCAACAAAGGAAATTTATTCCCGAGACAGATATCTATCGGACAAGTGAAGAAAATAGGGGTTCGAGTAAAGAAATTTTACAAGCTAGATGTGGAGGATTGCACTGCATTGAGCACAAAGGTAGAGAAGGTGAAGAGCAGCGAAGTTGGTGAGATTTGGCATAGAATACTTGGCCATTTGCATCATGGCTCCTTGAAGATCATGCAACAAATTACCATAGGCCTTCCCAAAGGATCACTTGAGAAGAAAGATTTATGCAAAGGATGTACTTTGGGGAAGTACACAAAATCTAGTTTCCATGAGTGGGACAACAAAGCACAATGTGCAATCCTGGAAGGATCCACTCTGATGTATGTGGACCTTTCTCAACAGCCTCCACTGCCACACATAAATATTTTTTCATTTTTATTGATGACTTCTCACTGAAGTGTTAGATAATATTCATGCGAAAGAAGGAGGAGACATTCTCCAAGTTTGTAGAGTTCAAGGCACTGGTGGAGAAATTAACAAGAAAGAAGGTGAAGGCTCTCAGGAGAGATAATGGAAGTGAGTATTTTTTGAATGAGTTTTAAAAATTTTGTGAAAAAGAAGGCATTCAATGAACCACAACTCAAAACAAAAATGGGGTGGCTGAGAGAAAGAACCATAACATTGTAGGAGCAGCGAGGGAAATGTTGTATGATCAAGGCCTAACTCTACACTTATGGGCTGAAGCATGCAACACAATAGTATATTTGCAGAACTTAAGTCCTCATCAGATTTTGGGCATGATTACACCGGAGGAGGATTTCTTAGGGAGGAAGTTGGATGTGTCATACTTTTGGATTTTTGGAGCCTCTATCTACTGCCATGTCTCCAAATATGCCAGGAAGAAGATAGAGATGACATCATATATGGGGATGTTTGTGGGTTACACTGAAACTCCCCACAACTACCGTGTGTCCTTTCCATCCTTCAAAATGACAGTGGTGTGAAGGGATGTAAAATTTGACAAGGATAAATCGATGTGGTGATATCTTGAGAGGTAACTTCATATCCCACCAGAAGAGGAGATTTTATCTCCAAAGAAGGAGCCTCAAGAAGTTGTGGAGCAACCACAAATTAAGGAGTAGAGAGTGGAGACAACCACTCAAGCAGAACCATCCAGAGAAGGCAGGAAAATAACCATGGAAACTAAGAGACTTGTGCAGGATGTGAGGGAGAATGTGGATGCTCCTTCAAATCAATGCAGGCAAAGAGCGTCACCATATCAGTACACTGGCTAAATGGGCCATGGATATGATGACTGAAATTGAAGAGACTAAGCCATGCTCTTTCGAGGAAGTAGTAGAGAAACCTATATGGGTTGATGCAAGGTGGAGGAGTATGAATCCATTGTAAGAAACATTGTTTGGGAAGTGGTCTCAAGACCAACAGATAAATATGTTGTGGGTTCAAGATGGATCTTCAAGGTGAAGCAAGCAGTAGACGAAAACATAGAAAAGTACAGTGCCATATTTTTGGCCAAGGGGTACTCTTGGGTTGAAGGGATTGACTATGAGGAGACCTTTGCTCCTATAGCAAGGTACTCATTAATCATATCAATTCTTTGTTTGGTTGCGCAAATGGCATGGAAGATCCACCAGATGAATGCGAAAATAGCATTCCTCAATCAAGTTATTGAGGAGGAGGTGTATATTGAGCAACCAGAAGGCTTTGAGAATTTTGATTCAGATTCTCATGTGTGAAGACTGAAGCGAGCATTGTACGGTGTTGTGAAACCAGCTCCAAAAAGAGAAGAAAAGAGATATCAATGCCTTATAAATAAGCCATTTTGAGGGGGCAACCTCCAATACATTACATAAATGAATAATTCTTGGATGATACAAATGACCAAAACCTCCTTCTATATATAGGAGTCCATGGGGCCACAATATAATCCTAGTGGGGCCACAATGTAATCCTAGCCGACCTAACAATAATAATGTAAGGCACAATAATAACAATATGGGGGTTACAGGGGTGCAACAATAACAATAAGGGGGGCTACACTAACATAATAAGGGACTACAATATTAATATAGGGACTTGACATGCCTCTTTCCTTCAAACAAGTGTTGTCCTCAACGCTTGATCATTTCTTGATGCTTCTGTATAAAATTCTCATCCTCCCCATGTGCAATCTTCTACAGGAAAGTTCTTCCACTTGCTGAGATACTCTGAAATTGATCATACTTTTCGAGTTCTTGTTTCTATGACTGCTTCAGAAATTCTTTCGATGTGATGTTGATCTTCTTGTTGTTTCATTAGATTCTGCACCAAAGTTAGGTTATCCTTTGAGAGTTGGAGAACTTGTTGTTGATGCTCGATGTGATATTTCACTAATTTATCATCCATATTAGCTATTATTTGATCCTTCAAACCATCCAAATTAGCCTTCATTTATTCTTTTAAACCATTTATGTCATCTTCGGTTTCTCTTCGGAAGATCGAAATTTGTTGCACATGGTACCGTAATTTTGATATCTCGTATTGCAATTCTTCCTCTTCATGCGTCATAGTATAGCTTTTTGAGGGCTTAATGGGTATGGAATTATTTTTTGGAGCCATTATAGAACCCAATACTGATAAAAATTCTAAAATATGCCCTTGGAATCACGTCAAACTGCTTTTCCAAACAAACGTTATGCAATTTTAAAAACCAAATACACACCTTTTTCTTGCTTTTGCAGAGCTCTATATTGAAATTAAATTATATCTATAATTTTAGATCCTCAATATCCGAAATTTGGCCCTATAGTAGTCCGCTGAATCTTATTTCAAATGCCACAGGTCTGACTTGATTTGGATTCTTCAAGGCAAAGTTATGTCCAATCTCCCACAATGACCTAATTATGGACTGGTTTAGTAGAGCGAACTTGTACGAATTGACGCGTGTCATTGTTTGCTCCTTTGGCTACGAAATGTATAGACAGGAAACTATAGTCCATGTAATTCCAATCACTTTTTACATAATTCCAATCCGATGCTCAGAGAGAGAGTTATGAATCTTTTCCACAATCACCTCTTTGAGATGAAATTAGGGAGCCTAAAAAAGACCTAACTTCCACAAATCATATCTCCAAAAATTTTGTGAACCAAACTCTGAAATTTTTTGACGATGTTCCTCTAGATTTCAGCTTCGATGTCTACAAATTTCAGCTTCTGAACCTTCGTAGAAAAATAGTTATAGCAACAATTCCGCAATGACCTTTTTAAGTGAAATTCAGGAGCCTGCAAAAAGACCTAACTTCTACAGATCATATCTTCGAAAATGTTGCGAACCAAGCTCTAAAATTTTGTAACGATGTTCCTTAGGATTTCGGCTTCACACTCTAAAAATTTCAGCTTCTAAACCTTCGTAGAAAAAAATTTATTACGAAAATACCACGATGACCTGTTTAGGTTAAATTCAAGAGCCTGAAAAATGACCTAACTTGCATAGATCATATCTCCGAAAATATTGGGAATCAAGCTCTAAAATGTTCCTCATGAATTTGGCTTCGCACTCCAAAAATTTCAGATTCTGAACCTTCGTAGAAAAAAATTTATAGCGAAAATGCCATGATGACCTATTTGGAGCATCGAAACCCTAGAATCTCAAAGCTCTGATACCAAATGTTGTGAAACCAGCTCCAAAAAGAGAAGAAAAGAGATATCAACGCCTTAGAAATAAGCCACTTCGAGGGGGCAACCTCCAATACATTACATAAATGAACAATTCTTGGATGATACAAATGACCAAAACCTCCTTCTATATATAGGAGTCCATGGGGCCACAATATAATCCTAGTGGGGCCACAATGTAATCCTAGCCGACCTAATGATAATAATGTAAGGGCACAATAATAACAATATGGGGGTAGGTACAACAATAAAAATAAGGGGGGATACACTAACATAATAAGGGACTACAATATTAATATAGGGACTTAACATATGGTCTCAAGCAAGCACCTTGTGCTTGGTATAACACCAAGATCGATAACTATCTCACCAGTTTAGGCTTCACCAAAAGTGAGGTGGATGCAAACCTCTATCATATTTTGGTAGGAGGTAAATTGTTGATTATTGTCTTATATGTTGATGATTTGATTTTAACTGGTGATGAGCATCTAATTAGATATTGCAAGGAGGACCTTGCAAGAGAGTTTGAAATGAAGGACATGGGTTTGATGCACAACTTCCTTGGATTGGAAGTGTGGAAAGAATATGGGGATTTTTGTATCTCTCATGGAAAGTATGCCAATGAGATAATTCGAAGGTTCTTGATGGACAGATGCAAACCCATGGAGAATCTTCTAGCAACCAATTAGAGGAAAGAGGATGCCACTTTAGGTGAGGAAGTGGATGTTATTGTTTTGGTGCATTGTCTTTATAATCTCTTTATGTGTTTCTTATTCTTAAAGTGTCACATTTATGGTTTTACATCCTCTTTTATGAATTTCTACTAACATCATGGAAGAAAATATCATGGATCAAATGTAGTTTGGTTGGAACTTGATGTATCAAAGTATGTTCTAATCCATCCATACAAGGTAGGGGACATACATGTGGATACAGTCACTCCAAAAATCCAACAACTCATATGAAAATTACTTAACCAACAAAATGTTGGGGGGGATGAAGCACTCACATGGATTAGACAATTGATATTTGGAATGTAAATAATCCCGTAATTAATTTCATTGAAGATGGATTGCTAGTTTTACTATAGCCTCCATCGACCTCACACCATTTGAAAAAGGAAAAGGTTGTAAAAATAAGAGGGGAAAAGGAGTACGCCTTTGAATGTATAATATACCTAATGAGGAGCTCCAACATCAATTAGTGTAACTTTAGACAATGTCAAGAAACCGAGTTGAAGTTTGGGCCTCATTGATCGTAGTTGTAATTCATTAGTCATAGTGAAAAAAAATGATCTAGGCTAAGAGGCAACTATATTAATCATATAGGCTAACCTCAAAATTTGACAGAATTTAGAGATAAAAAAACAGAACCATGTAGAAAGATCCATGCTATCAAATTGCACACATTCATAATTGATATGTAGATATATCAGTGAAGCTCTTCTATTTATCGTAAAAATGAGAAAAATACATGGTCTACCTCTACCAAGGATCAAGATATTGAGAAATCTTGTGTGCCAAAGTTTAAAGGAGAATTGTAAGGGAAAAAAATATTTTCTAAGTAACTAAGATAAAAAAACAATGTTAACAATACATATGTAGAAGTATTTATACGAAGGCATCAATACTTTGTTTTGAATAACAAGGATTGGTGCATGTAATTAGGAGTGCAAGAGTGGCCTACCTATGATTGTATATTTCTTCATTTAAAAAAAAAAATTTAAAAAAAATTCACTCGTTACACATCTAAATTTATTAATGTTAATAACTTTAAAATATATCTCTTTCTCACTCACCATATAGAGAGAGTGTGTATTAATGGGGCCTAGTACAAGTAGTTAAGAGCCAAAGTGTTATTTTCCCATTCAAGATTTGTTTTTACAAATGATGTGTTAAATTTTAAAAAATATATCATTGTAATGAATTCATGTTATTTTATTAACTTGACCTTATATCTTAAAAAATCCAATGTCAAAATTTATTCTGACAAGTCACATATTAAATTTTAATAAATATATTATTTTAATACCTTCAAATTTTGCTATTGACTTAATCTTGCATCTTCAAATCATGTTATTAACTTAAACGTGTATCTAAAGAATTTAAATTTTACTTTAAATAACATTTTAAAATTAAAACAAGTCTAATATGTAGTGGTGTTGCTTAGTATCCGCCTCTTATGCAAAAAGTAATTGATCGCAGAAGTATACAATTCCACCATGCATAAAAATATTAATTTATTTTTTTAATTATTAAAATGATTTGCAAGGTTCCATTTTGTAAGCGACATTATAATAGTTCAGATCTTCTTCAACTTTTGAATTTAGGTTTCTACTTTAGAATATTGAAACAAATTTTCAAAATATTAAAAAAAAAATTGTTGAAGTTTTTAAGTAGGGAGATTTTTATAGTTGAATTCACAAAGTTAAGATTCAGTGAGTGTTTAGTTAAAATAATGAAATTTATATTTTGCATTAAAAACATTGATAACAAAAATTTATGCACCAAATGGCATCAGTTAGATTTTGTTAGCTGTCTATACTCTTAAATAACTAATGCATCTACAAATGCTTATAAGTCTTTACCTTGCATTATTTGGCAACTTGATATTTCAAGGCCTTATATGACTCCTCTTGGGCCGCCAAATTAACATTCAATTTCACTCCACTTTCACCTTTCATCCTTATTTTATTACCTCATTTCATCACCTTGTCATTACCTAACCCTATACTTTCATTACAATATGGGTTTAAATTTACATTTTCCAAAGTAATCAGTTTCATGTAGTTAGAGAGGATTTGTGATTAAAATTTAGAAAAATAGCATATATTTATTTATTCCTAAAGGTGGAATGAGTTTGGTGACATGTGTAGGTGATTAGGAGGTTTCCAAGACATCTTTATGTGGCTTCCAAGGTCCAATTTTGAATTCTCTTCAAGATTTGAAGGAGATTTGGGGATAGGGATCAACCATATCTCATGGAGGAAAATCATGGATAAATGGATATGTGTCTTATAATTAGCTAATTGGTTGAAACTTTTATGGACCTAAGGAGAGAATGGTGGATCTCCATTAATGAGGTAATTGCTTAAGTTTTTGTATAAATAGGAGATCCTTCTCCTCATTTGTAATTTAGAACTTTGTAATGTAAATTTGGGAAGTTTAGAACCATGGAAGAAGATGTGAAATGATCATGTAATGATATAGATAGTAGTAGGCTTATAGCATAGAGTTTGAGTATGTAGTTAGAGTTTTATTTAGAGATTAATGTAATTATTATTTCATTTATACATAAAGTCATTTTGAGTGTGCCAATTTGAGTTTGAGTGTGTTTACCATGGTGTTGGTATGTTGTTGAAGAGTGGAGGGCCCCCATCACAACAAGCATACGTTGGTAGAGGTAACTTAGAATTTTGTTTTCATTATTTTTGATGCAGCCTAAGACGCAGTTACCCACATTATCCATATAATATGTATGTCTCAGGAATTACAATTCCTATATCAATTCTTTCATGACAAAAAAACACTTTAGCAAACTATTCACCGAAATCGTTTCTTCCACATATCCAAGGTTTAAACCCTTCATCATTCAACTCAAGCGGAATATTAACCATTAACTGATTTATTGAGTGGAAGCATTAGTCTTACCCTTATGTCTTTTGATTAGTGAAGTCTCATTCCTTCCAGTGTTACCATAACTTTGTTAATTTTAATTATCTACTAACATATAACATATACCGGCTTTGTGGTCACCGCTAAACCCAACCATTAACCATAATACTTTAAACCTTTCTATTTCGCTTTATTTCTGTTATAATTGTTATATAACGGGAATTATTCATAAACCATCGGAATATACTTACCACTTCACCAATCCTATTGCTTTGTACAAATGCCAATGCTGACTCAACGCTTCCATCTCTACCGTCGATTCAATCTACTTCAAATATAATGCTCATCGCACACCAACTTGCATGACCTTTAAAACTTTGGATTCATGCGATATAAGCGGTTTGCTTCATTCGGTCAAGCGTTACGTGTCACCTCCAGAAGTTAATCGCAAGAAATAGAAAAATACCATTTACTGTTTTCTAATGGTGCGAAATACCATTCATGCTTTGAAAGGCCACTTTACTCACCCGAATCATAGTTCTGGATATAACTTCAGGTTCCAACTGCATTAAATACATGGATTTTAAAAAGGATTTATTTTCTTAAATACACAAATCCGAAGTGAAAACTCTTAACGCTTTGACGGATCATCATCCTTATTCCACTATGCAGTGCACGTTGAATATCCATTGAATGGTCATGTTATCTTAATGGGTCACCATCAATCCATTCTGTGATCGATGGTTGATCTTTTACATACGCAAATCCATACCGAATTCAAACTTGCTCACTACAAATGAATGTTCGATTTCTTTGAAACACACAGTTTCACAAATTCATGAAATCTATAACTCGGATATATAATGACAAAAATTCACAGATTTCAATTATTTTCGAATAACAAATCTTGTATGAGCCAGGTCACTCTCTCAGCACTTGATGTTACATGCCTCCGACCTCTCTCTGTTTTTATCACCTGCACACTTTATTATACAACATTTCTACAACTTATAAATCCATTGCTCAATATTCAGTACATAACTCATAAATTGAGTTCCCTATATTAATAAACAGATATTTACAAAAAGAATTCCATTCTAGTCTGATCTTCTCTATCAGTGACCTCTTCACCTATTCTCTGGCCTGTAGGATTTTCACTCCAAACCTTTTCTATATATCTAAATCTTGAATCTCCCTCTTTATACCTTGAGGTTTAAATTTTTTATACAAAAGGTTTTGTGAACCAATTCTGGTTCAGATCCTTAATAATTTCAACTAACCCCTAAGAATCCTCTCAATCCCATAAATCATGAACTAATTCCTAATTTAAGATCTACAATTAATTTCCAAATCTATCAATCCCTATGAGCTCTCAACTATTCTAATTCTCTCATATTCTCCAACATTCGAGAACATTTACAAAATTCCTCTCAAAATTCAATTAATCCATATTCTAAATATCTCTCATTAAAATCACTCATATATTAATAATTACATTAATTTGTTACATAGGAATCCAACTTCCTAGAAAATACAAGACCCCCTATATCTACTAGAATATAATGAATTTCTGAGCTAGATGCTCCTGCATCAATTTCATTCCATTTTCAAGTATGCTTTGATTTCATGCAAGTGTGTGTAGGTTTGTTTTTCAATTCATTCAAGTAGATTAGTTTTTCAATTCTGTAAGTGTGCATTTCCATTCCTCCAAGAGTGATTTAGATTAGTCATTTCAATTTCCGCAAATATGCTTAGATTAGTTATTTTATTTCTGAAAATTTGTGCTTTCAATTCTCACAAGAGTGTTTTAATTCAGCAGGTGTGGTGTGATTTTCTTTCATAGTGAAAGTGTGATTTTTAATTCCAAACGTGTGGTGTGATTTAATGCTTTCTCGATTAGATTTATTTTCATGACGATTGTTGTTTTTCATTTGATAGATTAAAATTTCTCTTTCGAAATTAGAAGCCGATCTCTAGCACATATAGTGCATGTGCGCCTCACAAGTCCAAGGACCCCTGAGTTGACAATTTTTTTTTCTTTCTAAGTAAGTCTATTTCTATTGATGTAACATAAAAATACATAGACGCACAGGCCTCAGCAGTGCATGCCCAAGTACCAGGCACGAGTGAAAAAAAAAACATGAAACGGGACTGCCCATATTTGGGAAACCAGTCCCTGAAAGAGGTTTTTTGCCACCCACGCAGGGGAAACCAGCAATATAGTTAAAAGACATATATCCTTATTCATTTTCAAAAAAACATTACTATTCAAGAAAACAACAAGGGATCCAAATGAATTAGGACCCAAGACCATAGACCAGCAAAAACCAAAGTGTTTACTTGTCATTTGCAAGAGAGGGCGGTTCCTCCACGATTAAGCACCTGTAATCTTCACTGCTTCCAGCTTCTGCGCCATCTTTTGCACAGGTGGGAACGTCAGTGCAGATGGTGTCGTTAGTGTTGGCATCTTCATGGTCATCCCCAAGCCGTTTTCCAGTGATGTTGTCCCTGTGACCACCTTTGCGACTGGCAGCCCCTTTCTCAGTGCCAATAGAAGTGCCAGGATTCTGTACATTGGGGGCGTCGAGGACATCAAAGCGGAAAACTTCCTCTCGGAAAGAGACTGTAATGAAGGCAGTGATGTGAGGTATATCCATTGTGCAGATGTAATGAAACTCCGCAGAGTGAGTGGTTTGGCGGAGGACAACCTGCGAGGGAGGAGTGGAAGCAACTATGGCAGCAGGAGTGGATGCTGGTTACGATGGAGAAGCAGTATGAAGAAACGGAGAGCTGAATTGCGGATGTGTCTGACTAGCAGACTGGTCTTTGCCTCTCCCACTTCGAGTTGCAGGGTAGCGACCATGGGCATACCCATGAGAAGAGGAGGAAGTATCAGAGTTTGAAGAAGGTGGCGTGCGAATAGCTCTTCCATGGTTGCTGCTGCGGCGGCAACGCATTCGACGCCTTAAGTGAGGCATAGTAGCACTGGAACGAGAACGAGAATAGTGATGCTCAAGATTAGGTGGGGAGATAGACTCAGGAGGCCAAGAAGCCGAGGTCAAATGCATGCGACAGTGCAGACTTTGAGAAAAGTGTGCTCCAGGAGTAATCTCAATATAGCCAAGAAGGGTGCAACGCCTCTCGGTATGCGTTCGGGAGCTCGGCTCCGAGCTACCAGGGGGGAATTTGCAGCCCTGAAAAATAGGAGAGAAGCAATTGGGTTGCAAAAAATTAGATTGAAACGAAGAAGAAGACCTGCTCGGCGAGTTCATCTTGTAACAATGGAGCGAGCATCGGCGAGAGTGCAGAGTTAATGATCGAATGCGTTCGCAGCTAGCAAAATTTATGTTCATATTTATGAGCTCGTGGGTGGCCATATGGCCAGTCCACGTGCCATGCTCTGGTCGCCACCAAGAACTATCCTTCCAAACCTCGTTAATGTGCACCCGCATCTGGGATCCCGAGTTGACAATTTATGGAAAGGAATTTAAGTAATTAAATTACCTCAACAACTCCTACACAATTTTCCCATGAAATCAAGCTAGTTATTAAAGGTAGGTAAAAATGTTTGAAAGAAAAATATTTAATAACTTAAAATCAAGCTAGCTATTAAAGATAGGTAGAAATGTTTGAAATAAAAACATTATATAATATTAAAGGAAAACATAATTAATTGTGAAAATACATGTTGACTTAGGGGCATACCGAAGAGCTATAAAGAATTGTAATGGAGAGGACATTGTTTTTTCTTATAAATACATTATATTATTTTGAAATATGTTGTTAGTAAAAGAATAGTTCTTTTATATTTTTATGAAAAACAATAGAAAATATGTATAAGTATTGGGAGACTTTAAATTATTAATAGATTTGATAAGAAATAAATGTAAAATTGAGACTATAATATCAGTTTCAAATGGAAATCAATTTATGAAGGTAAAAATCAATTTCGATAATTTTTTTCATATATATATAATTCAACTCAAATGTTGATCATTTATCTAAAGAAGTTGTATTAATGTAGGAATACACTCAAATGTAGCAAGATCTTAGAGGAAGAACTTAGATTGTATTTTCAAAAATATCTCTATATTGATATAGGAGTAATAGAAAATCACAAATGTGCGTGTTGGATTTTTTTGTAGTTATTGCAATAGTATTGGAGTCAGATTTTGTTAAAGATTTCCCATTATAACTTAAGAATATTTTATTTAAGTAATGACATAATAATTTTAGACGTTTTTCTTATATTAAGTAGATTATATATATTAATATTATATAAAAAAGTGAATCTATATATAAAGTAATTTCACACACACATATATATTTATTAAACCACTAAAAAAGAATATCATAAAATAAAATGTAATTTTTAAATTTTTAAAAATTTTGAGCTAACTTTGTAAATTATTTTCAAAAGTTACATATTAATTAAAAGTCAAATTGAGTTTGACACTTAGAAATGAAATTTTCATAAATAATGAAATTTTTATAAATATTGAAATTTGATGTGTGTACTATTTTTCATAAAGTATTGAGATTTGATGTGTGTACGATTATCACACTTGGTGACATATTATTATTATTATTATTTTATTTTATTTTTTTGTTTTTTTTCTTCGGTAAATAATGAATTTTTTATAAATATTGAGATTTGATATATGCATTGTTATGGCAATAAGTAACACATATAATTTTTTATTTTCAAAATAATTTTTTATTTATGATAAATTTTATTTATAACTTCATGAAATTAGTCATTTCATCTATATAAACCAATAAAAAACATAATTCAAATTTCAAAATTTTCAAAATTATTTTTTATTTTAAAAATATTTAATTTAATAATTATTTTTTTCAAAACTTTCCTAAACTTTATAAAATATTTTTTAAAATTTCAGAAATAATTGAAAATCAAAATATTAATATTTTGAATATAAAATAATTACAATATACCATAACATAAACATATATAAAAATTTAACCTCTTAGTAAAATAGCCACTTTAATACTTTCATAACAAGATACACTTTATATGTAAAGTAACTTTTACTTAAAAAAAAATTGGTAGCTCATGAGGTTACTTAAATTCATTCGCTTATCCTTTCATGGAGAATAGAATACTTTCGTGTCATTCTACTATATATATATATATAGATATAGTGTAGTATAGTACATGTACTATATTACTAACTTGTATATGATGATGTTACTGATTGATTGTTTTATCATATTTAATGTAACAAATTTTGCAAGTTGGATGCATAGCATAATGTTGTTTCTCTTGTGCACGGAGAATAAATTTGGGAAACAATGTTTAGGTATACCAAAATTAATGGTTAATAGTTTGATAATCATTATTATAATTAAATATAAAATTTAATGATATTTTTGGTTTTTTTTTAAAGTTGAGGTGATTGTTTTTTTAATAATAAAATATAATATCATATTCATATTTTATATCTTTAGTTTTAATTAGGAATGTTGGGTGCGAGGATTAATTTTGATTGTGAAGAAAATATAGAAAATATTGTTTAAGAGGATTGGGTAAAGTATATTAAGAATTTAATTGTTATGGAAAACTTGGTTTTCATCACTAAACTAATGTTTAAAGCTTCTTATTCTAGTAATGGCATTTTAATAAGAATAATCAAGTGAATCAAGAAAGAATTTATCAAGTTTGAGGGTGGTAAGTTACACCATGTTCTTAAGTTACTCAACATTAAGTAGATAGTCTAACCAATGAGATTGCGTTTCCAAAATGCAGTAAATTGAGGTTAAAAGTAGGGGAGGTCCTTTCCCCCACCTCCTAAGTATTAATTCAACATTATGATGCACTTTACATGTTTTTTTTTAATCACTCGAAAGACACAATGACTAAGCAAGAGTTGAGACGTCCCATATTGACCACGGACAAAGTGAAAACTCCTTCGGGCCGCCTAATCCTTGATATTAATCAATATAGGCTAGAGCATGCCTTTAGAGACTTGAACCTGCATGGATGGGATCGCAATCCACAATAACAACCACTCAAGCCAAGAACCATTGGCATGATGTACTCTTGCATGTTAAACATTTGGTACATTATCACACAAGGGGTGGTTGATTATCAAAGTCAGTGGCCAAGGAGCATTCAAACGTAGTACCCTCACACACTCGAAGGTTAATGCATGATTTAGAACACTAATCACTCCATATTTTATTCTCATTGTGGGTTTGATTATGGTTCTTGGTGTCAATTTATTTCTTGGGGACATGTGGTATTTTTTCAATCTATGATTCATGGTTTTGATTCAACTTTGTTTGAATTGGGGCATTGGATTAGATATTGAAGCCTCTAGTTTATCTCTATAGGATAGATATTTTGTTATCTTTGGGTATTTGATGGATAATTTTTTGTCTCCCTTGGTTCATGAGGACTAGATAGCTCTAATTATGCCTTTAATTTGTAGGGTCTTGAATCTTGATGGCTCAACAACTTAGGCTTTATGGGGTATTGATCATATTCATGGCTTTCCATTTGGTTTGTCTAGGTCATGTTGCATTGCTCTACTCTAGAGGCACTTGTTTCTCCAAAGGTCCCCTTTTGTCATCTCAAAATGGCTAAAGCTTAGCATTACATTCTTTTCCTTTTCCCTTGAGGGGATGTTGGAGTATGATAATAGGATTTTTGGGTTCATTGTTGTGAGTGGAGAAGAGAGTCTCAAATAGGTGTTATTTTTGGGAAACTAAAATGGAACATGGGAATTATAGGATATGCCCATTATGTGAAACAACCTAAATTCACAATCTTAAGAAGATAAGAGTACTACATCATTAATAATAGAAATTGGTTATTTTCATTAATAGATACAATGCACTCATAGAAAGAGACGATGGATGGATTCTGACGTTTCTTTCATAATGGAAGCCCTATGTGGTCAAAATTGAAAAATTGAGGACCTTCAGGTTGAGTGTATTACTCTCCAATTCCTAGTTGCATGTCTAAGAAGAATTAATTATATACCTTATTCAGTTGCAATTTATCTATCGAGTATGCATTGGAGGAAGTTAAAAAGGAGAAAATAATCTAGCAACAACAAAGGAATGTGGACCAAAACTCCATGACTAATGAAGACAATAAGAGAAAGCTCACAACCAACTTGATTTTTTTTAAGTAGTATGTTTAATTTTTTTTAAGGTTTGTTTGATGAAGAGTAATCGCTTGAATATATACTTGAAATAGTTTATAAAATTATAAAATTATATTAAAAAATAAAAAATTAAATATTAATTATACACACACACTTTATGAGAAATATTTTTATATTATATATGAGGAATATATATATTTTCGTCCTCTAATGACTTTTTAAATAATAAAGATTGAAGTCATTATAAGAAATATTCATTAAGAGCTCAACATGTTATATGTACGAACTTAATGTGAATGGGAAGAGTAACAACATTTCTCCCAACTACCATAACAAAACCAACTTTATATATATATATGTATGTATAAATTTTTTACAATGATATTTACCATTAATTCTACCCATATTAATTGTTCACCCTCACTTCAAATTAGTCTAATCATTAAAGAAATTGTGTCAAGTTCAAAAATATTTAATAATTTTGGCATGATAAATACTAAAGCTCAACAACAATTCCATGTGGAAATGAATGTGTATTTAAATTTCTCCTTCACAAAGATCAAAAGTTAATTCCACAAATGTGTTAGTGAAACTAGTAGACTAGTCTCTTGTTTACAAATTTGTTATGCTTTTTATATGAAAATTTTGATGTTGCATTTCAAAATTTATATATTTATATTTTTTAACAGAATTTCTTACATAATAACAATAATAATTTAATTTTAAAAGGTATACATATGATATTATATGTAAAACTATTTTAAATTGGGGTTTATGGTTACTATATAGCAAACTTTATATATACATGGTTTTGGAGGTTTTAACTCTATAAACATTTAAATTAATTTAAAGTATCTATCAATGGTTTTGGAAGTTTTAACTCTAAACATTTAAATTACTTAAAATTAGCTATCAATTACTTTTTACATAAGAAGCAGGTACTAAACAACAATGCCACATATTACACTTGTTTTTTAATTCTTTATGTAGAATAAGATAAATTACAATATTTTCTCTCTTTTTTTTACATTAACTTTATAAATTTTAATGGTTTAATTTAAAACATTTATAATAAATGATAATAATAATAATTTATTTTATTTTATTAATTATTATACATATTATTGCGTCGAAAGGCCTTCCCTAGCCTTGTATGGAAGAGATGTTGTAATGTCTTGCCGTGTCTTGTTAAACAATTTGACTCAGTCAAATTACATAAAAATAAAAATACAATAAAATAAAATAGAATTAATAATTATATTTTAGCCTAGATCCATCTTAACTTTAGATCTACCAAGATGGATCAAATCTCTTGAGGTGCATGCCTCTTTTACAGTGAAAAAATATTTGATCCCTCCCTATCATGGCCCCACGTTGTGCCTACTTAGTCGATCGTGGGCATTGTACGACACCGATGCAATTTCACTTCTAAAATTACTTTACCCAGACTACGCCTACTTCCAACACTTAGTCAATTTTCATTAAGTGTTCACTTCTTCAATTATTCAATATGTAGCGGAAATTCATTTACTTATTTAAAATTCAACACATACAATTTTGTGATAACAATGTGTGATATCGTAAAATCAATAAGAAAACCATGTACAGTGGGAGGGGGCAACTCCCCAAAAAAGTTCCCCCCTTATCTTTTACTAATCTCTTGCAATATAATACAACATCAAATTACAATATGGAAATGGTGCGGCAGTTCCCTAGTTAGACCAACAACTCTTCCACCCAACTTTTTCCCAAGTCATGTATCTCACCCCACACGTTCTACCTAAGTTATGCAACCTACTTGCACTTTCTGCCCAAAATGTGCAGTGTCCGTACACACAGTGTGACTTGTCAAGAAACCCCGAAATTTTTGCCCATAACAAAGGCTAACTCATCTTGGTCATGTAGGCTCATTGGTGAGCCTCTATCTACCCTTCATTCTCTTGTTCTGTCCCTTTATGCCCTTATGTGAATTATTGTTTTCTTGCAATATTGCAGACTTGCCTAAGTGTGACTTTTGCTTCTGCAATATGCTTGGTTGAATTACCTTTCTTTCCTTTCTGTCTAACTCTTTCTTTGTACTCATATGCTCCTTAGCTTAAATGTTTAAGTAGGTTGATTCCCCTTCATGTGTTTGAGTTGACTAAACAATTGTTTTTAACGATCCTAGCTAACCTACCGTTGGATAGGTAGACGCCCCTTCATCAACGTTTAACTTTTCCTTAACAGTCATGCTATCATCATGTTAGTCACTCGCTTGAACCACACTTCAAGTCGCATTGTCGCCTCGCTCCCTTACTCCCTCTGCCTCTGCCCATCACGTCATTGCATCACCCAGGTGCCCCATGTTGTGGGCGTGCCTGTGGGTATAGGCTGCTATTCCTTTCACATTACCATGTGCTCTCCACTATGACGAGCGCTTTCCACTAGGACACCCTCCACTATACTCTTCCTGGTGCTTGCCCTGCCTTCGTGTGGGAATGTGCCTCACCAACTCATTCGAGCTCACTTTTCGTGTCGACCTAGGCACCTCCCCTCCATGTGGGTGTGACCGTCGTAGTTTAAGTCAGTTTTTCGCCTCTCCAAGTGTTTATGGTGGTCATGGGTGACCATTGGCCTTGGTTCCAACTAGGGTTCCTGACATCCTCCCCCACTCTAAAGAGGTTGTTGACCTCGACAACACCATCTTGAAAATCTCCTTTTGTCGAGTTTAGTATCCTCATCGTGGAAACTAGATAGCTTTGCCTATGACCTGCTTCATGCCCATATCTCATTGTAGCTCTCCAAGAAAATCATTTGTTGAAAATGACATCAAGAAATATTCTAATTTAATTTTCCCTTGAATTAAATTAGAAGAAAGTTGTAATTCCACATCACATGACAACTTGTACGAGTTAACTAAGTTAGTTTTACTTAGTTGGTTTAGTTAATTTGAGTTGAGGGCCTAACTTGGGTCATGTAGAGTGGCTCCTACAAAATAGGAGCCCTGATTGATTTTATTTTGAGTTGTAATTAATTAACCTATTTTATTTGAGGTAAAGTCAGTTTAACTAGTTCCAACTGTTGGAGGAACTAGTGAGAGGTGAAAGTGTGGAACTTGAACTTGAACCACATGCAGTGATCAATAATATAACTAATAAATCAACCATAAATAATTCATGCATGTAAGATAAGAGAAAGACCTAGTTGATATTGGATTTCAAGGGCAGTGTACTATCAGTTGTATAATCATCTAAATTGTATAGGTGTTGTTGCGGCAGTCAAAGGAAGGCCCTTAGATGAATTGTGTATTTGTGGATGGGAATTTCTAAAATTAAAAGGGGTTGATTACCTAAGAAAATAGTGCAAGAAATAGGGATCTTGGTAGGTATAAAATTGGTTAAGTATTTTCCTAGGCTTGTCTAGGAAGCAATGAGATAGATAGAGATAGTGCAGAGGTTTCTCAAGTTTTAGAAAATCATTGTAATCTTCTCATATTTTTTGACTAATGCAATATACATATAGTGGGGTTTTTAGTTGTGGATTTCCCTAGGGAAATCATTGTGTAATGTGTGATTGAAATTATTTCTCTTGTATGCTTTGTGATTTTGTGATCGTAATTGGTTTATGCAATTGGTAGAGTAGATTCAAGTATATTGTTTTAGCATATTACAATTAGTAGTTGTTATGCAACCTACTCACAAAAAATAAGAAAATATATACCAACGAATTAAAAATTATTCTCTTCGAGGGGGAAACCTCCTTTACATTACATAAATGAACAATTATTGGATGATTCAAATGACAAAACCTCATTTCTATATATAGGAGTCTAGGGGGTCATAATATAATCAGAGCCGACATAATGTAAGGGCACAAAAATAACAATAGTGGGTTTCTATAGGGCACGATAAAAACAATATGGGGACTACATGGGCACAACAATAGCAATAATGGGGCTATACTAACAATAAAAATAAGGGGATACACTAGTATTATAGGGACCTAGCATGCCCCTTTCCTTTAAAAATGTGTTGTCCTGAGTAGTTATAGATGCTTTTGTATAAAATTTTCATCCTCCCATGTGGAATCTTCAGTGGGCAAGTTCTTCCACTTGATGAGATACTCTGAAATTGATCGATTTCGTAGTTGTCGAGTTCTTGTTTCAAGGACTGCTTCAGGTTACAATATGATTTTTCCTTCCTCTTCAAGTTCTGGCAATATTGTTTGAACTTGGAGCTTTTCACCTATAACCTTAAGCATGAAACATGGAAAACTTGGTGCACTCGAGAAGATGCAAGAAGCTCCAATTTGTATGCCATAGTACCAATATTTTGCAACACATTGTAAGGACCATAGTACTTTGGTGATAATTTATTATTATTCTTAGCTTGCTTGAGGGACATTTTTTTGTATGGTTGTAGCCGTAAAAATACCCAGTCTCTACATAAAAACTTCTTTCGTTGTGATGTTGATATGCATGTTGTTTCATTCGATTTTGCACCAAAGTGAGGTTATTGTTTAAGAGTTGGAGAACTTGTTGTTGATTCTCGATGTGTTCCTCCACTGCTTGAACCTTATAATTTTATCTTAAATATGGTGTGATGGGCGATGGATGATATCCATAAAGTGCCATAAATGGGGTCATATTTGCTGCAGTATGGAAGGAAGTGTTATACCATCATTCAACCAAAGGTAACCACTTGACCCATTGTTTTTTCTTATCAGTTACAAAGAAACGAAAATAACCTTCCAAACATTTATTCACTATCTCAGTTTTCCCATCAAATTGAGGATGATGAGATGAATTATGAGCTAATTGAGTACCCATACAAGAAAATAATCTTTTCCAAAAATTTCTCGTGAAAATGGGATCTCTGTCGCTTACAATAATCTTTGGGTTTCCATGTAGATTTTGGATTGTTTCCATAAATACAATAGCAATTGTATTGGCTTTAAATGGATGAGATGATGCACAAAAGTGTGCATACTTGGTAACTCTATCAACTACCACCATGATGACATTGTTTCCTTCGGACTTGGGTAAATCTCTCATAAAATAAATTAAAACCTCCTCCCAACGTTGACTTGGAATAGATAAAGGTTGTAATAGACCCGAGTCTTAATTGTCTCAACTTTATTTTGTTGGAAAATAAAATATTCTACCACAAAATTTAGAATATCAGATTTAATTCCATCCCAAAAAAATCCTTCTTGACCCTGTGGTAAGTTTTTAAAAATCCTGAGTGCCCTCCTAAGGGAGCGGTGTGCAATTCCAAAATAATATTTTGTTTGACTTGGGAATTATTACAAAGATATAAGCAATATTTGTACCATAATTAATCATGTTTCCATCTAAATGTATCAAATGTATTGAGATCTTGCTGCAAATTTTGAATGAGTGTACACACTTATTCGTCATTCTTCCATTCCTCCCTTGCTTCAATTATCCAATCTGGTTGGATAATAGAAACAGCACAAGTCAATTCTTCCACATCCTCATCCTTTCTTGAGAGTGCATCTGCAACAACATTTTGCTTCCCTTTTTTTGTAGATGATTTCAAATTCATAACCCAACTTTTTTGTGACCCATTTTTGCTATTTTTCTGAAGATAATATTTGTTCCAAAAATTATTTAGGACTATCATGATATGTTTTTACCTTGAAGTGCCTTCCCATTAGGTAAGGTCACCATTGATTTAGTGCATGTAGTATTTCCAACATTTCCTTCTCATAAATAGGTTTGTGTAAATACTTTCCTTTGATTGGATGAATTTTAGAAGCAATGGGTCTTCCTTCTTGCATTAAAATGGAAAAAATTCCATTTTTTGAGGCATCAGATTCCACAATATAAGTTTTCGTGAATTATGGAATAGCTAAGACCGGTGCTTGGCACATTACCTCTTTAAGATGTTCAAAAGCCTTAGTTTCTTCCGGAGTCCAAGAAAATGCATCTTTCTTTAGTAATGTTGTTAGAGGTGCTGCAATTCTCCCATAATTATTAATAAACTTGCGATAATACCCTTTCAACCCGAGAAATACTCACAGATTTTTTTATTGTTGTGGGTATTTTCCATTCCTTAATGGATTTAATTTTTTTAGGGTCTACCTTAACACCCTCATGAGATACAATACGACCCAGATATTCCACCTCCTGTACTCCAAAGAAACATTTGGAGGTTTTTGCATATAATTGTTTCTTCTCCAGTAGTTTGAGCACCATGTCAACATATTGAACATGATCCTTCCAAGACTTATTGTAGATTAGTATATCATCAAAAAATATTAACACAAATTTTCTAAGGAAGGGTTTGAAAATGGAATTCACAAAACCTTGAAATGTACAAGGTGCATCAGTAAGGCCAAAAGTCATGACGAAAAATTCATAATGACCCTCACGAGTTCTAAATGTCATTTTTGAAATTTCTTCAGTATTCATCCTAATTTGATGATATCCTGAATGAAGATCCAACTTGGTGAAGAAAATTTCTCCATGTAATTCATCCAATAATTCATCAATGACAGGAATTGGAAATTTATCTTTAATAGTGAGCTTGTTGAGCTCCCTATAATCCGGAAAAATGCACCACGATCCATCCTTATTGTGCACCAATACTACTGGAGCTGAAAAATAACTTTGACTAGGTTGAAATTCATTATACTAGCCTCTAGCATTTCTACAACCATACGTTCAATTTCACTGTTTTGGGCATAAGGATATCTATATGACTTGATGTTTAGAGGAACAATTCCTTGAATCAAATGAATAGCATGATCATGATCATGAATAGGTGGAATTCCTTTAGGAGTGTTAAATACCTTGGAATGATTGTCCAAGACTTTTTGGATATATAGAGAAATAGATGATTTTGATGTTTAAACCTCTAGTGAGCATAATTTTTCAATTATGACTCGTTGTTCTTTCTTTAGAAGCTTTGTCATGCCATTAGAGATGATTATATTTACTAGTTTCCCTATGATACCCCTTAGTTAAACTTCCTTTCCTTCCCAAAAAAAGTTCAAGAAAATTTATTGAAAATTAAAAGTTATCGTACCCAAAGGTTGTAACCATTGGACTCCTAGTACAACATCATCACTGCCCATTGGAATACAAAGAATTGGACTATTCAATACATATTCCCCCATGGTTAGCTTGATATTGTGGCACGTTCTAGAGCAATTTATAGTTCCTCTATTTGCAACCATCGCTTTACATTCTCGTGCTGGGTATAGGAAGCAACTCAATTCCTTGGCTATCTTACAATGAATAAAATTATGGGTGCTACCTAAATCAATCAACACTATTACCTTTTTCTTCTTGATATTTCCTTTTATCTTGAGAGTTTGAGGAGTGGTAATTCTTGCCATTGCATTACAAGATATGGTCATGTTCATTTCTTCTTTCTCCTGGGTTGGTTCTTGGTTTATATCCTCTTCTTTTGAAGTTTCTTGTTCCTTTTCTTCCTCCTCTTCACAATATATGTAAAATAATTTATTATCAACACACTTATGAATTTTAGTGTATTTTATATCACAGTTGTAGAAAATCCCTTTTACTTCTTTTTTTCTAATTGTTGTGGTGTCAACCTTGTAGGTTGTGGAAGGCTAGGAGCAACAACAGTTCCATCTTTATAGCTATGAGTGGTAGGCTTCCTTGTTTCCATAATTTTTCTTTCAAATTTTCTTTCCAACTTGAATACCTTCTCCAATGAATAAGGTTCCAAAAGGTGAACCTCATGTTGTATGTTATCATTTAAAGTCCCTATGAAGACATCAATCCTATGCTCCTTTGGAATATAATTTACCCTTATATTCAATTTTTGGATGTCATCAATGTGCTCCGCCATTGAAACCTTTTGTTTGAGATTTATAAATTGGCTAAATAAGGTGTTTCTCTTTGTATCCTCATAATGTGCTATCATTTCCTCCATAAAAATTGACCAAGTAACAAGTATTTTACGAGAACAAATCCATCGATAATATACAAACTGATTGGGTTCTAAATATAAAGTTTCAATGTGTACCTTTTATGTTTGTTGCACATTATGAAGTTAAAAATATTGCTCCATTTGTAGTATCCAGGTTACCAGATCCTTGCCATCAAACGTCCTCATATCGATCTTTGGAATGTGGTGTGTCTTAAACCCAACATTGGAGTCTCTAAAATCATGATTGACATTCCTTTTGTTCTCATCATGAGTTTCATGGAATACCTTTTCACCATCAGGATGCATTTCTTGTAGCAACTTTGTCAAACCTTCCATGTCTTCTTTTAAACCATTTATGTCACCTTTTAAACCATCCATGTAAACTCTTATTTATGTTTTTAAACCATCCATGTCTCCATTTAGTTCATCTTTGGTTTCTCTTTGTGAGAACAAAATTTGTTTCACTTGGTCCTGTAATTTTGACATATCATGCTGCAATTCTTCCTCTTCATGCGTCATAGTAGAGTTTTCTAAGGTCTTAATGGGTGTGGAATTATTTTTTTTGGGAGGAATTTGTGAACCCAATATTTATAGCTATGCTTCAATATTCCCTTGGAATCACTTTAAACATATTCTTCAAACAAAAGTTATGCATTTTAAAAAATATTACATGCCTTGTTCTTTCTTTCAGGAGCTTCATCTTGCAATGGTTGTAAATCCGAAATTTCGGATCTCCAAGGTTTGAAGTTCAGTCCTATTGTAGCCTTTTGAATCTTCTTTCCAATGCCACAAGACCAATATTGGATTCTTAAATATAGGGTTATGTCAAAGCTCCCACAATGACCTGATTATGGACGGTTTCAATAGAGAGAAGTTGTACAGGATTCCACGTGTCATTGTTTCAAAATTCGAGCTTGAAATTACTAGAGGAAAAACTAACATTTGTGAAATTTTGGACACATTTTACAGAATTCAAATCTTATTCCTGAAACGAAAGTTATGACGATTTTCCCTAGGTTGGGTGTTTGGGATGAAATTTTGGAGCTTGCAAAAACCCTAACTTCCTCAAATCATATCTCTGAAAATATAGCGAACCAATATATGAAATTTTTACAAGAGGTTAACCAATATTTTGAATCCATATGATTGAAATTTAAGCTTTTGAATATTTTTAGAAAAAATATTATAGTAAAGATTCCAAGATGGCCTTTTTGAAGCAAGCCCTAAGATGTTTTTCTTATACCAAATTATTTTATTCATTAAAGAAAAGATAGTCAGTGATTAAAAATTATCTTCTTTGAAGTTGTTATATTTACATTATGATGAAATTATTGGATGATTCAAATGAAAAAACATGGTTTCTATAAATAGGATTCTAAGGGGTCACAATATAATCAGATTTGACATAAAGTAAGGCCACAACAATAACAATAGTGGGCTTCTATGGGGCACAATAACAACAATATGGGGACTACATGTGCACAAAAATAACAATAAGTGGGCTACAAGATCAATAAAAATAAGGGGATAAATTTGTATTATAGGGACCTAACATTAGTTTGAATCTATGTGGATTTTCTACATCATGTGTTGGATCCCCTCGTGTTGGTAAAAATTCAGGTAGCTAATATGACTATTGTGCCTCCACCATAAGAATGAATGCATCTTGGTATCATCATAATTATCATATCATCATGTTTTCATATGATCCTCCTATCTATCTTGCCACTGTGGTCGGCTCATCACTTCAAGGGGTCTCATTTCCCTAAGCAGATGGAAATGAGCCCATATTTTGTTCTATGTTCAAAATGATGGTGGGTATGGGAAGGTTGATGGCCTTTCATTTCCATCTTCATATAGTTCCAACATCTCAATCCAAGTATCAGCATCTTCCTCCTCTAGCATTTGCATGTATTCGTCTTGGTCCTCCTTTCATTGGTTCTTCAATTTCGTACCCTTGCACTCTTCCATTGCCTCTAGCCTACCTGTCAAGTCCAGAATGATATTGGACAATTCTCTTATGATTTCTGCCTGCTCCATGAGTCTGGCCTCTATTCGGTTCAACCTCTTATAGAGCTTTTTTTTTGTTATCCTTCTCCAAACTCATCGTTTTTATATTATACTCGACCTTCGCGGCTTTCATGGTTAGACGCTCAATGGTATGTCCTCCCTTCCATCGTATATACACAACTTCTTCAAATGTGGCACCATAATTTCTTCAAACTGATTCATGAATTATATCTCCAAAAATGCTTCATACTCATCCATACGAACAATCGTGAAGTCAAATTTTCCTAACCATTCATCAATCCTCACTTCTATGTCCTTTGCCACTCCAATCACTTAGTCTGCCTGCTTTGAGATGAGCTTGAGTTGGAATGAACTTCAACCCACCTTTTCTCACTACCTCTTCTCTCATGAAGTTATGGGTTTCCCCACTATCCACCATGGTGAGAAATGCGCCTTTCCTAATTTTCATTTCAACATACTCCAATTTGTTCCTCTCAGGAATTTGCTTTGGTACAACATCCATCATTGTTACAACACCCAAAATATGCATCATCCCAATCATGGGTTCCACTTTCTTTCTTCCATCTGAATGCATAACAGCTATGACTCCCAGTATTGAAGGATATTTCTTCACCATATGGTCACTGATGCCGGGTAAAACCCACAGTCCCCTCTTTCGTGTGCTCATAAATGCACCTCCAAATTTTCACTCAAATAAATCTCAACTATCTGGGAAAACTCACAACATTCTTTTTTCTGAGCTGGAAAATTAAATAAATAATCTGGAAGCTTTAATATCTCAAATCTTTGATTTGAGATATTAATTCAAAACTCTCTTATGTTATAAACTTACTCACACAACCTAGATTTATGATGCGGAATCTTTCTCTTCAAAGGTTATAAAAACCTACAATTCCTATAATATACCCTCTTATTAAAACCCAACGCTCAGTTTTCATACAATGCCACAAGCGGAGGTTTCATTTCTATTCTATGGTTCAAACCATAACAATATAACGCATATAATATGCTCTCATATGTGAAACCCAACGAAACCTTGCATCATTTAAAATGTCACCATATATGAATGTGCGTCCCTATATATATATATATATATATATATATATATATATATATATATATCCCAAACTTTAATAAAAGACCAACCACCACTAATATATATATCAACACATATATATACTCCTCAACTCAACGTTAAAGAAACATTGATGGACCTTGGACTTAGAATTAAACCCCATCGCTAACCTTCGAAATGTTCGGGCCCCACAGCTTATTTCCTTTCGTTAAGTGTCAGATGGATATGAAGGCCCAACTTTTGTCGCGCTACAAAACCAAACTCAGCTCTCATCCGACGGATATAACAAAGTTTCGCGTAAATTAGGTGCTCGGGGGTTAATCCTCCAAAATTACGTGATGAGGATGGTTTTTGAATACCACCAAAGGCCACACGTCGTTCAGTTTATGACATTGCGTTTTTTTGTCACATTACACTTACCACTTAAGTGATCGCGCGACACTGCTGGTTTTCCCAACTGTGGTTTTACTGTTCAATCAGCTCACGGTTCTGCCTTTTCTTACTCCACTCTTCAACTAATACAATCCCGCACCTTTAATTAAGGACTGTGCGCCTCCATTTGTTATAATGTACAACTCCATTTACACTGCGCATTTAACTATGGTTCTGCCTCTCCTTATTTTGACATTGATCCTTCCAGTGATCGATAGGACCTTAGCCTGAATGTCCCTTCAGATATATATATATGTGTGTGTGTGTGTGTGTGTGTGTGTGTGTGTGTGTGTGTGCAGAATCTCTAATGAACCCATATTTCATTCAATTCAAACAATACAACATGTACCCTCAGTGCACTAGAATTGTTTATAAATCAAACCATTGGCATTAAACCTTGAAACAGAGCTTATCACATGTTTCTCATATAAATTCTTATTGAACTCAAGTCCACCACATAGAGGTTAAATCAATAATAGAGGTAATTTGGGATGATCGATTCACATAAACTTCCAATCAGTGCTTCAAATTTTAACATAGAGCTTCAATATGCACTTCTTATACGCTCTCTCTCTGGGACTTAAAAATTCTTCAAGCATACATTTCATACATTAATTATTTAACACAGGGTTTTTGCACGCGTTGGTTATACCATTTCTTATTGAGACTCAAGGCCCTTCCATATAGAAATTAAATCACATAATACTCATGCAGTACTGAACCAATTCCATTCATATACCAAATCTTCAACATAGGAATTTAACCATTCATGAATTAATCAATGCACATGTAATACTAAACAGGTTCCTTCATACAAATGAATTTACTTACAGTCTTATGGTCCTCAGCCAGATCTTCTAACTTAATGGCCTTCTATCCTCTTATTCTACCTCTCCGGCTTTCTAGCTCTATGCAGCTCTATGCAGGTCTGCAGGACTTTGCCATAGAGGTTTATTTTTATACAAATTAGGAATCAATCGATTCAGCTTCCTAAAATGATTCGACAAACTCCTCAAACCCTAATTTTAGCCTAACTCCTAGATAACTGAACTGAATCTTCACACTCCAACTAACCAACTTCTCTTGTCCTCTAATCATTCGAGGGCAGTTACATTTTTCTCCACAATTAACTAAAATTACTCAAATATGAATAATTACATAGGGAAACAAAAACATGAGACCCCCCTTATGTTTATTTATATACAAAATATGGTCTTGAGCCTAATGCTCTTGCATTAGACTCCCCAGGTTAAAATGATTCATGATCTCCTGATCATGTGGTTCCATCCTTATATTCCTGGATCCCACACTTTATTCTGTAGCTGATCAACTGCTGCAACATTCTTCTTTTGTACTTCTCCAGGCTTCCATACTTTATGGTGCAGCTTTCCATTGGCTGCACTTTTACATCCTCTTTTTTTTTTTTTTTGCTGTTGCTTCTTTGTTTCTTTGTTGTTGTCTTTTTCCCAGACACTCTCACCATCAGTCTTCTTATCAATGCAATTTCTTCATCTAATATGTCTTCTAACTGCATTCTCACTTGCTGAACTCTTACACTTACTTGACTCTTAATGCTACTTGCGGCCACCCAATCATCCATACCCTCTTGTCCTCTGCAACAGTAAAAATCTTTCTGATTGTCATCTAAGACAATTTCTTCATTCCCTGGCTTCAACAACTTCTTGGATTGGTATTTAAATTTCCAGTCACTGTTATAATCTCTTTTCTTCTTCTGGACTAAAAATGCCTTAGTCCTTCCATCAGTACCTGCCATCATAAGACAAACATCAAAGTCACAAAATCCTTGTGTCTCCTCCTCCTCTTTTGGCAACACTTCAATTTGTTGCTCCAACATTCCTTCCAGCAACAATCCAAGTTGTTGTTCTGCTAATTCATTCTCTCTTTTGAATGTTTGCTGCAAACAATTTAGCCATTAATTTTGCACTTGTCTCACATCATCAGCATGTTATAATTTGAATTCAACATGTTCTTCTTCTTATGCCTTGGCAATCTTCAGCAATTGCCTTCCTTCTTCTTCAATCACTTCAAGCTCTTCAAGTACCGCATTCTCATCTTCTATCAGAGTAAAACTATGATTCTCTATTGCTGTAGCTGCCTCGAAATTCTACCTTACAGTCTTCTCTTGGCTATTCAGACAAGCCAACTCTTCCTTGTCATCTGCAGAAAAAACAAGTTCCTTTATAGGAGGCATGATAGCCTCACCTTCCTTCAACATCTCATCTTCATTCAAGACAACTCTAAGTGATGGATTGTCTTCTGCAGTCTCTGTCAACACAGCCAAATTGTCAGTTTTAAAACCACAATACTCAATGGTCTTACTTGATGATCCAATCACCAATTATTCCCTCTGTAGCTCTAAGTCTTTTCTGAGACTCAGAAAATCTTCACTGCCTTCATTCCATTGTGTCTTCACATTCTGCAATCCCCAATTCTGAAATCGAGGTTCCCTCTCTTGTATTGAATCCTGCTGATTCAGCATAATCTCTAGCAATTCAATTCTCTCATTCCATGGATTAGAGTCTTCCACAGAATTCTCCTTTTTTAATTGACTGCCCCATGGTGTCAGTTTTTCTTCCGCATCAGCAGAATCTGCATTCACAAAACAATGGTCAAAACAAAATTCATAAGGCCTTAGTGCCTTTCCTTCCTCTGCCAGCATCTCAGTATGTTGTCTTGAAATTCTTTCCTTCTCAATCAACACATCAGTATGCTGATGCCAATCCTTGAGACTGTTAGTTAGTCTCTCCTCTACACCATCCTCTTCAAGGATGCCCCTCTGCTCTAGTTCATAAAAATGAACTTCCTCATCCTCAATCATCTCTGCCTTTACAATCTGAACATCTTCTCTCTGTGTCTCTGTCCTCTGCTCATGCCACAATCCTGGCATCTTATCTGAGGAAACATTTTCACAATATTCACAAGTCAAGTTTCCTGCTGTCACTATCTCTTCATCCTTCATCAGAATAGAATTCTGATCTTCCATCTTTGCAATACTTCAGTTATCTGTCCATCATATTTTATTTGGCCATTTAATAAAAGAAATTTGTCATTATCGGCGTTAACAACAAATTTATCATCATTAAACACAACTTCAATGAAATAATATCTTTCATAAAACAAGGAATTTATGAATTCCTTCTGCTGCAATAATTCAATCTGATTTTCATCAGAAAGATACTCATCATACTTTGCTTGGCAACATTCAGCTTCATTGAATACAGTCTCATCATATGAACTGTCTTCTTCAATACCTGCATTCACACACAACTTGTCAGTTGTAAAAACATAAGACCCCACGGTCTCATTTGATGAGTTGATCATCAAATCTCCCTGTTGTTCCAAGTCTTCTATACACTTCAGAGATTCTTCAATGGTCCTCTCTTCAATTTCCTCAAGCTGTTCAACTTCCAGCTTCTGGCCATCCTCATAATTCAAATCTCCTCTGCTTCCAATAGGTTGGAAAGCAAGGCTTTTCTCCAACTGTGTATGGACATATTCAAAACATCTGGTTGTTCCATTTTCCTTCTCAGTGACAACATCAACATTTTCTCCCTCTTCACATGTTTTTCCCACAAACATACAAAATATGTCAGATGTAAGGCTCTTGGACCCCTTGGTCCCACTTGAAACTTCAGTCTTCAAGTCCTTCTCCAGATACTCAATCATCTTGAGTAATCTCTCCTTCAGCTGAGCATTTATCATTTTCTCTCTCTTCATCTGTAGCCTCTGCCACTTTATCTTCTTCTTCATGAGCCAACCAATTCTTTGGCTTTCCTCTATCATCCTCTCTAGTTTATAAAACTGCTTACTGATCTCAGCTATCTCTTTCCAATATTCTTCATCAATGAGTTTCTTCCTCATGCCATTTGCTTTGGCATCTTCCCTCACTCTTCTATTGTGGCCTCTCTCAGAACCTCTAAAATCTATGCTATGGCTATCAGTAGCCATTTTCTCCTCCAGGAGTTCTTCACTCACAAGTTGCACTAAGCCTCTGCAATAGCAAGCTCTCTTTCTGCAACTTACCTCTCCAATCCTTTCCTCCGGATCCGGCTTTTGGCAAGTACTGGTCCCCTATCTATTGGAACCTTCTGAGCACTCTCTTCTGCTCTCTCTAGGCTTCACTTTGCAACTTCTCAAGAACACATATGTTCTTCCTTCATCCAACCTCTGTTGGGAATCTTCCAGGTTCTGCCACACTTCTTCTTCACTCAGAATCCCTTGCTGGACTCTTTCATCACTGCTCTCAAAGTTGTGATCTAATTTTGCTAAGATTTCTTCCTCAATTGCTTGCACTTTGCATTCTGCAAACAAATCCTTTAAACCAGAGTCAAGTAAGGCTCATCAACTCACCTCCCAAGATCCCTGAATGATCTTGCTTCTTCTTTCACCTGCACTGCATCTCTATCTGCTGAAATCTTCAATATATTCTGCTCCCAAATTCAGATTATGCAAATCTGAATACCTTCACTGCACACTCAATCAAATTTGTAAATTTTGTTAAACAGATTTAAACATCATTGTCCTCACTATTTCAGTACATGTGCATTTCAAAAATTAAATTGTCAAAGATCTATTTCAATTCTAGCTCTGATACCATTATGATGTCAGGTAAAACCCACAATCCCCTCTTTCGTGTGCTCATAAATGCACCTCCAAGTTTTCACTCAAATAAATCTCAACTATCTGAGAAAACTCACAACATTATTTTTTTTGAGCTGGCAAATTAAATAAATAATCTGGAAGCTTTAATATCTCAAATCTGTGATTTGAGATATTAATTCAAAACTCTCTTATGTTATAAACTTACTCACACAACCTAGATTTATGATGTGGAAGCTTTCTCTTCAAAGGTTATAAAAACCTACAATGCCTATAACATACCCTCTTATTAAAACCCAACGCTCAATTTTCATACAATTCCACAAGCGGAGGTTTCATTTCTATTCTATGGTTCAAACCATAACAATACAATGCATATAATATGCTCTCATATTTGAAACCCAATGGAACCTTGCATCATTTAAAATGTCACCATATATGAATGTGTGTCCCTATATATATATATATATATCCCAAACTTTAATAAAAGACCAACCACCACTTATATATATATATATCAACACATATATATACTCCTGAACTCAACGTTAAAGAAACATTAATGGACCTTGGACTTAGAATTAAACCCTAGCGCTAACCTTCGAAATGTTCGGGCCCCACAGCTTATTTCCTTGTGTTAAGTGTCAGATGGATCCGAAGGCCCAGCTTCCGTTGTGCTACAAAACCCAACTCAGCTCTCATCCGATGGATATAACAAAGTTTCGCGTAAATTAGGTGCTCAGGGGTTAATCCTCCAAAATTACGCAATGAGGATGGTTTTCAAATACCACCAAAGGCCACGCGTCATTCAGTTTATGACATCGCGTTTTTTTGTCACATTCCACTTACCACTTAAGTGATAGCACGACACTGCTGGTTTTCCCAACTATGGTTTTACTGTTCATTCAGCTCATGGTTCCGCCTTTTCTTACTCCAGGTTCTGTCCACTCTTCAACTAATGCAATTCCGCACCTTTAATTAAGGATTGTGCGCTTCCATTTGTTATAATGTATAGCTCCATTCACACTGCGCACTTAACTATGGTTCTACCTCTCCTTATTTTGACATTGATCCTTCCGGCGATCGATAGGACCTTAGCCTGAATGTCCCTTCAGAGATATATATATATATATATATATATATATATATATATATGCAGAATCTCTAATGAACCATATTTCATTCAATTCAAACAATACAACATGTACCCTCAGTGCATTAGAATTGTTTATAAATCAAACCATTGGCATTAAACCTTGAAACAGAGCTTATCACGCGTTTCTCATATAAATTCTTATTGAACTCAAGTCCACCACACAGAGGTTAAATCAATAATAGAGGTAATTTGGAATGATCGATTCACAGAAACTTACAATCATTGCTTCAAATTTTAACATAGAGCTTCAATATGCACTTCTTATACGCTCTCTCTCTAGGACTTAAACATTCTTCAAGCATACATTTCATACATTAATTCTTTAACATAGGGTTTTTGCACGCGTTGGTTATAATACCATTTCTTATTGAGACTCAAGGCCCTTCGATACAGAAATTAAATCACATAATACTCATGCAGTACTGAACCAATTCCATTCATATACCAAATCTTCAACACAGGAATTTAACCATTCATGAATTAATCAATGCACATGTAATACTAAACAGGTTCCTTCATACAAATGAATTTACTTACAGTCTTATGGTCCTCGACCAGATCTTCTAACTTAATGGCCTTCTATCCTCCTATTCTGCCTCTCCGGCTTTTTAGCTCTGTGCAGCTCTATGCAGGTCTGCAGGACTCTGCCACATAGGTTTATTTTTATACAAATTAGGAATCAATTGATTCAGCTTCCTACAATGATTCGACAAACTCCTCAAATCCTAATTTTAGCCTAACTCCTAGATAATTGAACTGACTTTTCACACTCCAACTAACCAACTTCTCCTGTCCTCTAATCATTCGAGGGAGTTACATTTTTCTTCACAATTAACTAAAATTACTCAAATATGAATAATTACACAGGGAAACAAAAACATGAGACCCCCCTTATGTTTATTTATATACAAAATATGGTCTTGAGCCTAATGCTCCTGCATCAGTCACCCTCACATAGCCAACACTTCAAAATTTTCTTCACCTTTGGTTTACCACTTGACTTTGCCTCGTCTTCCTTTGAAGCTTTCTCTCTCAGTTTATTAGGTTTCTTCTTTTTGTCTTCTACCCTTTCTTCATGATGGTTCACCAACCTATTAACTACAACAAATGCCTCCTTAAGTGTTTTTATCTTATGTAATTTCAGCTCATTGTGTGCCCAAGTTCTCAATCCAATGATGAATTTGAAAATCTTGTCCTTCTCCGCCATGTTGGGTAGCTCCAAGATCACTTGCAAATTCCCGTTGATAAGCATGTAGACACTTGGTTTTCTAGATGTATTTGATCTTCATACATGCGTCACAGATCTCATCTTGTGGCTTGAAATGAGTCAATTAAAAGAGGAGAATTTTGTGGAAGACTCTAATCCATGGAATGAGAGAATTGAATTGCTAGAGATTATGTTGAATCAGCAGGATTCAATACAAGAGAGGGAACCTCGATTTCAGAATTGGGGATTGCAGAACGTGAAGACACAATGGAATGAAGGCAGTGAAGATTTTCTGAGTCTCATAAAAGACTTAGAACTACAGAGGGAATAATTGGTGATTGGATCATCAAGTAAGACCATTGAGTATTGTGGTTTTAAAACTGACAATTTGGCTGTGTTGACAGAGACTGCAGAAGACATTCCATCACTTAGAGTTGTCTTGAATGAAGATGAGATGTTGAAGGAAGGTGAGGCTATCATGCCTCCTATAAAGGAACTTGTTTTTTCTGCAGATGACAAGGAAGAGTTGACTTGTCTGAATAGCCAAGAGAAGACTGTAAGGTAGACTTTTGGGGCTGCTACAGCAATAGAGAATCATAATTTTACTCTGATAGAAGATGAGAATGCGGTACTTGAAGAGCTTGAAGTGATTCAAGAATAAGGAAGGCAATTGTTCAAGATTGCCAAGGTAGAAGAAGAAGAACATGTTGAATTCAAATTACAACATGCTGATGATGTGGGATAAGTGCAAAATGAATGGCTGAATTGTTTGTAGAAAACATTCAGAGAAGAGAATGAATTAGCAGAACAACAGATTGAGGTGTTGTTGGAAGGAATGTTGGAGCAACAAATTGAAGTGTTGCCAAAAGAGGAGGAGGAGACACAAGGATTTTGTGACTTTGATGTTTGTCTTATGATGGCAGGTACTGATGGAAGGACTAAGGGATTTTTAGTCCAGAAGAAGAAAAGAGATTATAACAGTGACTGGAAATTTAAATACCAGTCCAAGAAGTTGTTGAAGCCAGGGAATAAAGAAATTGTCTTAGATGACAATCAGAAAGATTTTTACTGTTGCAGAGGACAAGAGGGTATGGATGATTGGGTGGCCGCAAGTAGCATTAAGAGTCAAGTAAGTGTAAGAGTTCAGCAAGTGAGAATGCAGTTAGAAGACATATTAGATGAAGAAATTGCATTGATAAGAAGACTGATGGTGAGAGTGTCTGGGAAAAAGACAACAACAAAGAAACAAAGAAGCAAAAAAAAAAAAAAAAAAAAGAGGATGTAAAAGTGCAGCCAATGGAAAGCTGCAGCATAAAGTATGGAAGCCTGGAGAAGTACAAAAGAAGAATGTTGCAGCAGTTGATCAGCTACAGAATAAAGTGTGGGATCCAGGAATATAAGGATGGAACCACATGATCAGGAGATCATGAATCATTTTAACCTGGGGAGTCTAATGCAAGAGCATTAGGCTCAAGACCATATTTTGTATATAAATAAACATAATTCACTTTGGATTCACTTTGTAGGGAATTATGCAACAAAATTCACTTTGGATTCTTTTGAAGCAAGATATAACCATTCAAGCTCCTCCTCCATAGAAAGTTTCCAAGTTTTTTCATGCTTCTAATCCCATTATATGAATCCGGTTCTTTTATTTTTATGTGGGTAGCTCTACCAATCGAAGTTTTCCCAACCGATTTCTTCAATATCGCAATCTTGTTCAGAGCTTCGGAAAGACTCTTCTACAATTTTGCGATCTCTTCCATGCCTTGATACCTCACAACTTCAAGTCCTTTGAATTCGTTCATGGTTTGATTGTATCTCCATTCAAGATAATCGTATTTCACCTTAAGGTTCAGATGACTTTCTTGCCAAAACGTGCAGCCTGCCTGCAATTTCTTGCCAAAACGTGCAGCCTCAGCCCACACCTATCAAGAAACCAAAAAAATCTTGCCCAGAACAAAGACTAGATTAGCTCGGCCGTGCAGTCTTGTTGGGCACGCCTCACTCTCCCCTGCGCTCTCTTGTTACGTCCCTTTCTGCCTTTACGTGAATTCTTGTTTTCCTGCGATATTGCAGATTCGCCTAAGTGCAAATTTTTCCTATGTGATATGCTTGGTCGAATTTCCTTTCTTTCCTTTTGGTCAAACTCCTTCTTTGTACTTATATGCTCCTTATCTAAAATATTTAAGTGCGTTAATGCCCTTCATGTCTTTGAGTCGACTCAACAATTGTTTTGAATGCCCCTAGTCGACCTGTCATTGGATAGGTGGGTCCCTCTTCATGGGCGGGCACGCCTTTTCCTGGGCATTTCCCTTTACCTTAACGCTCACGTTATCGTATCGTTGGTCGCTTGCTTGAACCGCACTTCATGTCCCATTTCCTCCCTATACCCTTGCCCGCTCTGCCTCCGCCCGTCGCCTTGTCAAATGGATCGGGCGCCCGTGGGCACATGCCACTATGACTTGCAATTTTATTACGTGCCCTATGCTATGACAAGTGCTTTCCACTACAACTCCCTCTGCTATAATTTGATTTTTTTCGTCTCTAAGTGTTCGTGGGCGGTCATGGGTGCCGGTTGGCCTTGGTTCTAACTCAAGGTCTTAACATCAATGCTTGGTAGATACGAAGTTAAGATGGATCTAGATTGGTTTATAATAATTGATTTTAATTGTAATATTTATGAGTGTAAATTTATTTTAGCTCTCGATTTATTATTTCTAGAGACATCAAATCTCTTAATATGCAAACTTTTCCTCAAATTTTTCAATTTTAAAAATATTTACACCTAAAATAATTTGATCACTACACACATCCCAATCTAAGATATATGTATGTATGTATGTATGAATTCCAAGTGTCAATTCCATGTTGAGCATGGAAGGAATTACACAACACAAAAATGAATCTTTTAAGCAAGATCCATCTAAAGTATGAATCTATCGTGTGTTGGGAGAGATCAAATCCCTTGAGTTGCAAACATCTCCTCAAGTTTTGCAATTTAAAATAGATATAATGTCAACTCCATGTTGAGAACTCAAAGAATTTCATGAGACGCCATTGGAATGTCTTAGGGATAATAATTTTTTTACTTTCATGTTTTTATGAATTCCCTAACACTGTGAACATCATTGGCAATGTTATTATAGAGGATGAAAATATTTTCTTTGGAAAATATAGAGTTTGAGGTTAAGTTTCTTATTAATGGGAAATCGAAGGACATTCAAATCTACCGAGCTAGAATTTTTAAAATCAAAGGGCCTATCATCATCCCCCATTTGCACAAGCTCGTCAATCTAGTTGTGATGCAAGGATTCTCTCCCTCAACAAATCCTTATTTTACTTATTTTTTTAAAATTGGGATAAAATCATTCCCTCTAGCTATAGGACAATTATGATAAGCATGATTTTATACAAGTTGTACATAATTATTTTGGGATAAATGATGTCACTCTCCTCATTCACATTTAGTTCCTACATATAACATGTTGAGTTCCTAATGCATATTTCTTGTAATGACTTTCGAAATTATTATTTAAAAATTTACTAGAGGACAAAAAGATATATATTCCTCATATAGAATATAAAAATATATCTCATGGAGTGTGTGGGTGTATAATTGATATGTAGTTTTTATCAATTATCAATTATACACCCACACACTCCATGAGATATATTTTTATATTCTATATGAGGAATATATATCTTTTTGTCCTCTAGTAAATTTTTAAATAATAATCTTGGAAGTCATTACAAGAAATATGCATTAGGAGCTCAACATGTTATATGCAGGAACTAAATGTGAATGAGAAGAGTGACAACATTTATCCCAACTACACTTAAAAAAAACCATATATATATATATATATATATATATATATATATATATATATATATATATATATATATATATATATATACCATTAATTCTACCCATATTAATTGTTCACCCCCACTTCAAATTAGTCTAATCATTAAAGAAATTGTGACAAGTTCATAAATATTTAATAATTTTGGCATGACAAATAATAAAGCTCAACAACAATTCCATGTGGAATATATATATATATATATATAGAGTATTGTTTTTATTAATATATAGAAGATAAATATGGATATTTGTAAAAAATTAAGTTTTAAATTTCTATGTTTGTATGTTTCCATAACATGTCATCATGTTGTATGTCAATTTTTTGAATTTTATTATGTGCACATTTAGAGTTGTTCATCCTACAAATTCACCCTTTTTTCGCACTAACTAGTTGAAAAATTCCTGGTTTTCTAGGTGAAATTTTATCCTCATTAAAATGCCCTCTACAGGCTATGGTGGAAAAACATTTTTTAATAAAGGCCCATCGACAGTTTTTCCAACTGTCGGCATGCGGCCACCCTGCAACATTAAAATTTAACATTATATGTAGGTGTTTGGGGCTAGCCTCCCGTGAGAGGTCCCACCATTGGTGTTGGCCAAGGCTGGGGCTAGACCCCGACCCCCTCCCCCAATGCGCTATATAATATGTAATAAAACAATGATGCGACCATAGGTTTATAAGGATCATGACGAAGGGCACGACGATAAGGTTGGTTGTTGTTTGCTATGTGGTTGCAAACTCAACCCCTGTGGTTGCGAGCTCAACCCCTGCTTGCTCCATTCAGACTTAACAAATTTTTTTTGGCCTCCCGTGCTGCCACGTGGAGGCCTTTGGTTGGGGCACGTGGCAACATCATGTGGTTGGCCATAATCTCAACCAATCAAAAACTGCCACAAACGAACCTATTAGACTGTGCCACTTGGTACTCCCTGATTCGCCGGAGGAGAACAAAGCATTGACCAGTCAAACTGCCACGTAGGCATGCCTTGTTCGTTGTACAGACTGCTGACTGGGCTATTTGCACATTTTTTTTTTAAATTGCATGTTTGACAAAGTGGACAGAATGCGTTTCTGGGAGCATATGGTGTCGGTTTTCTGCGAAACGAGTTGCACCAGATTCAGAATGACGAGATCTACGTGGTTGTTCAGGTTCCACACTGATCCGAATTTTTTTATTTTTTAGCATGATTTTGAGCACCTGATCAATAGTCCATAGTGGCTCTCAAATATATGAGAATTCTCTTTGCTGTTGAAAGTTGACTTTGTCTGGGGGTTGCTTAAAATCTTCCAACAATAACAATTTCCTGGATGATATTTGGTCTTAAGGCTGTCAAGTATAAAAGGTTTCCAATGAGATATATGTATAAGGTTTGATCCACCTTTGGTGACTCATAATCCTTGCTGAGTTTGCATTATGTTACCATTGGAATGATTACAAGCGAACATTCCTCCATCCCAAACTTCTTCAAAAATTCCTTGAGATACTTTCTTTGTGAGATAAAAATTCCTTTAGAGGATTGTGTAATCTACAGTCCAAGGGAATAATAAATTTATCCAAGAATATACATATCAAACTTAGAATTCATATCAACTGCAAACTTTTGAGTTAAATTATTTGCATTACTTCCAAATATTATATCATCAACATAAAGAACAACAACCCAGAGTTTATCATTCCCAGTTTTCACATATAAGTTGTCATTGATGGTAGCATATATGTATCCAGTCTTGAATACCAAGCACCGAGTGCATTTTTAAGGCCATACAAAGCCTTTTTTAGCCTACAAACATAATCAATTTTATCTGTTAATTAAAAACTATCTGGCTACTCAATATAAAATTCTTCTTGTAATTAACCATTTAAAATGAAAATTCGACATCCATCTGGTATACTTCGAATTTCTTGAAACCAGCAAAAGCCAAGAAAATTCTTATGGCCTCTAGTATTCCAATTGGGGTAAAGGTATCATCGAAATCCAATCCTTCTATTTGGGCTAACCCTTCCACACCAATCTAGCCTTGTTTCTTACCACTTCTCCTTTTTCATTCAACTTGTTCCTAAAGACCCAATTTGTGCTAATGATGTTCTTATCTGTTGGTCTTGGAACTAGCTCCGAAGTTTGATTATTTTTTATCTAAATAAGCTCTTCGTTCATAGCCTTTACCGAAGGGTCATCTTGGCTAGCCTATGAAAATTCCTTTGGTTCTATCATGGAAAACAAGGCTACATGCGGTTGAGTAGGGGGATTCATAAGTTTTCTTCTTGTTTGGACACCTGTATGAAAGTTACCTATAATATGACCAATGGGATGGTGTTTTTGCTCATACCTTGAAGGATATTTTACTTGAGGGTTTTCTGGTTCTTCAATAACTTCATTGTTAACTAGTTCATCATCATCCTCACCACAATTGACTTGATCAGAGGAGTTGATGTTTGTTGGTCGTTTGTCTTCAAAAATAGTGTGGTCATCAACTTTTAAATCAATACTTTCAACTATCATTCTTGAGTTTTTGTTGTATAATCTATAGCCTTTATGAGTTCCCGATAAAAATACCTTCATTAGCCCTTTCATCGAACTTGCCAAGCTTCTCATTGTTGTTCTTAATGAAACACTTGCTCCCAAATACCTTGAAATATTTGATTGGCGCTAGTCTACCATACCATAATGCATATGGGGTTTTATCTTTGTTTGGTATGAAGTGTGCTTTGTTCAAAATATCAAATGTTGTATGTATTTCTTCAGCCCAAAATATCTGTGATATATTTCTTTCACTCATCATGGCTCTAGCCAACTGTTATAAAGACGTGTTGGATCTCTCTGCCACACCATTATGCTATGGAGTCTCAAGTATTGTAAAATATCTCTTAGTGCCTTGATCTTTTCAATAACCACCAAATTCCTTGGTTGTAATTCCCCACCATTGTCTGATCTTATAAATATTATTCTACGACCTGTCTTATTCTTAGCCATAGCCTTAAATTTTTTTAATTCCTCAAAGGCTTCTGATTTCTCTCTTAAAAATGCAACCTTGATCAACCTACTATAATCATTAATGATTGGCATGAAGTGTAGGTCACCTGTAGGTGTCTGAATTCTTGATGGTCCACACAGATCCATATGTACCAACTGTAAAGGCATGGTTGCCGAGTTATCCATTGATTTGAAAGGAACACATACTTGCTTACCAATCTAAAATTATTTGAAAATAGTATTTTCAAGCTTGGAGATACTTTACAGGTCCCCAACTGCATTTTTATTACCCAACTTTACAATCTGATCAAAATTTAGATGTCCTAGTCTCCTGTGCCATACCTAACTCTCAACAAACTTTCTTAAATAAAATCGTTTATATTTATCTTCCAACACAAAAAAAAATTATCTTCCAACACAAAAAAATTGTTGTCTATTCTTATAAATTCAATTGCAATTTCACTCGTGCCTGTAGAATTGATTTGGAAAATTTTAGATTTGAACAATGCATCATAACCTTGGTCACCCATCTGGGAAACTTTGAGAAGATTATGCTTTACGCCTTCAACAAACAAAACATTCTTGGCCTTTCCTCTTCCATTTGATAGGCCAAAAATTCCTTTGTCCACAATATTGCCTAGTGCATTATTTATAAAGGTCACATTACCTTTGATGACCAGTTTTAGTGACAAAAACTTGTCTTTATCTTGTGTCATATGCTTGGAACAACCATTTTCAATATACTAATGAATTCACTCATCTTAAGCATATAGAACCATGTCACACCTTTCTTCTTCTTGCTTATGTTTCCACACTTTGGGTTGTTGATTTGATTTCTTAGATTCAGGGGCTAATCTAAGCTTTTTGATTTTGCAATCAACAACTTTATACCCATAATTATGACAATAATAAAACTCTAGCATATGAGTGAATAAGGAAAAACAATCATTATTATTTTTAATGTTTTTCCTTTACATGGTAAATCCATTATTTGATGATAAAAAGGTATTTATCCTCTGATTTCTGATCTATGTGTAAGTCAAATTCACCCTACAACTAGCATCTTTATGACCATAATTAGTACATGTACAAGAATAGTCTGGAAAAATGATTTCATACATGGGACATTTTGACTTATGAATTATTGCTTAATTCTCCTTCCTAGTGGCTCAAAAGGGATTTGTTGCTTTATTTTCTACGGTGCATCATATCTCTATTGAACACGTGGCAAATTGTGGTTGTTGCTTACCTCAAAATTTTTCTGATGGATTGATATTTCTTTGGCTATAACACCATTTGATGCTTTTGCAACTTCAATGAAACTAATAGGTTTATTACCCTTGCTTCTTGTTGAAATCGTTTCTCCCTCCAAAACTAAACTAACTTTGATTTGAGGGGGTATTTGAGCAATTAATAATTCATTCAATTTGTTGTTCCCTTTGTAAAATTTCTAATTTAAATTTCAACTGAGTTTTTGTCTTTTCCAAGTCATTTCTCAGAGTGATAACCTCTTGTTCAAAATTTTCACAAGATTTTTCTTTCTCTATCACTTACACTTGAAGAGTGTCATGGATTTCTTACTTTCTTTGATTTACAAGAGAAACAGTTCCATAGTTTCAACATTACCATTGGCCAACAATTCCTTATATGCCTTATTCTTTTTCCCCAGTCCTTGAATCTCTTCTAGAGCACTAGTAAAATCAACTTCTAAGCCAACTTCACCTTCTAATTCTTCAAATTCATCATTATTTTCTTATTTGGTTTTAATGGCCATAAGTACAAAATATTTTTAGTTTTCATGAGCCCTATCCTCATCTTAAGACTGGTTGTCTTCACTTTCAGAAGAGATAATATCTTGAGTGTAAAAACTTTTCTTTTGAGTATTTTTCTCCTTTTATAACTTTCTATATTTATTCTTGGGTTCATGCTCATTATTCTTCTTATCCGGACACTTAGAAGAATAGTAACCTATTTTACCACAATTGAAGCACTTAAAGGGTAGCTTATATTTGTACTTACCTGAGGCTCTCTTTAGATTTCTCACAAACTTAGCCTCCTCTTCATTTGATTCACAACATGAGTCATCATGTTCTTCCTTTTGATTCTTGTCTACTTTGAAGGATGACTCCATTTTTGTAGATTTTCCTTTTGAAATACTCATTTTATAGGCAGTAAGTTTCTATCAATTGATCCAGTGTGAGAGAGGAGATGTTTTTCATTTCCTCAATGGCTGAAACTTTGGTATTAAATATTTTAGGAAGAGATCTCAATATATTTTAGAATAAAACTGTCTCTTTCAGTTCTTCATCAAGTCCTCTTACGATATTGGCAACTTCTTCAACTCTAAGAAATAACTTTGCAATTTCTTCATCATCATGCATCTTCTAACATTCAAATTTAATTCTAAAACCTTGTTGTTTAGCTTTCTTTACCTTTTTGTTAGCTTCATAACATATGTCCATCTTGTCCCATATTTTCTTTAGAGTAGTGCAATCCATGACCTTGACTAATTATGATTCAAGTAGGTCAACAAGAAGAACATTCATAACATTTACATTGTCTGTAAACTGAATATTGTGATCTCTATTAACTATGAATGGGGGCTTCTCATAACCATCTTGAATGGTGTCCCAAACACCTGCACCAAGTGATTGTATATAAGTATCCATCCTTATATTCCAAAAGGTATAGTTTGTTCCATTGAAATAGGTGCCCTATTGGTGTGTCCTCCTTCCTAGTTTTCCATTGTCCATGATATTTATTATAGATGTTAAATTGATCATTAAGTAACTTGGCTATGATACCAATTTTTAGAAACCATGACAATACCGAGAGGGTGGCTGAATCAGTATTATGAGAATTTAAAATTTTTTCTCAATGTAAACAATAGTTGAAACAATAAGGATAAGCACACCAATCCATAAATCAGGAGACAATAATAACAACTGGAAACCCAACTAGGAAAACCAACAAAGTTCTTGTATTGTGAAGCAATTTATAAGCTTCAACTTGTATTACATCAGTCTGGTAGGCTTCAACCCTTAATTTGCTGCAAGCTCCAACTTGTTGTTTTATCATAATCTAACTTAAAGGAAACTACTACTTGTCAATTTATAAGTTGCTACTGAAAGGAAGCTCCTACTCCTTGTTTTGTCAACTCCAATTGAAATGAAGGTCCTAATCCCTAATCTACAAGCTCCAACTTTCTTGTCCTTCCTGATTCATATTTCATACCATTTTCAAACTTAGATCACGAAGGCCTCACTCTCATAAAAATAAATCAATCTCAACTCATAAAATGATCATAAAACACCTCCAACACAATATACTTCTTTGTTCTATGATTTGAATCACACCTGATATACTAATTCTGCTCAATCTTTGGTACTTATAAGGAATTTTGAGCTGATATATTTAGTTTCCAACCATATTTAACTTCAACTCATAATGCACACTTAACTGAGGTTTTGATCTGATCTTCTTGTTTTTCAATTTATGTTACTCATGTTGATGTGTACAATTTTCCTTCAATCTTTGATTTGTTGTTCCAAGGCGAGAAAATGACTTAAACTATTGTTTTAGGTAACTTTGGAGTTTACATAGAGTTTAACAAAGGTTCTAATTTTTGGCAGAGTGCTAAATATGGAACGAACTACCAAATTCACCACCGGATTATAGAGCGCTACTATAGTTGTACTTAACTCCATTGCTAGTTTTAGTGAGCTACCAAATATGACAGACTTCGCAAAAAGAACTATTGAATACCCATCGTTTTCTACCAAATTCCAAAACACCTACACTGTAGTGCCTTCACCCTAAAGCAACAGTTTTTGACCAAAGCCTAAATACTTCGAGGAGCTAAATTATTTTAGGGTTCAGGGTCTTTATGTTGTCGCACTATGCAATTGTGTTATGAAACCAACTCCAAAATTAGAAGAAAAGAGAGAAAAACGCCTTAGAAATCATCCACTTTGAGAGGGAAACCTCCTTTACATTACATAAATGAAAAAATATTGGATGATTAAAATTAAAAAACCTCCTTTCTATATATAGGAATCCATGGGGTCATAACATAATCCTAGCTGACCTACCAATAATAATGTAAGGGTACAACAATAAAAATTGTGGGGTTTTATGGGGCACAATATTAACAATATGGGGACTACAAGGGTACAACAATAATAATAAGGGGGCTACACTAATAACAATAAGGGACTAAACTAGTAATATAGTAACCTAATATGCCCCTCTCCATCAAAAAATTTTTGTCCTCAATGCTTGAGTAGCTCTCGATGCTTCTGTATAAAATTATCATGTTCCTATATGGAATCTTCAGTGGGTAAGTTCTTCCACTTGATGAGATACTCTGAAATTGATCGATTTCGTAGTTGTCGATTTCTTGTTTCCTTGACTGCTTCAGGTTCTAATGTGATTTTTCCTTCCTCATCAAGTTTTAGCAATATTGTTTGAACTGGAAGTTTGTCACCTATAACCTTCTTTAAGCATGAAACATGGAAAACTAGGTTCACTCGAGAAGAAGCAGGAAGCTCCAATTTGTATGCCATAGTACCAATATTTTGCAACACCTTTTAAGGACCATAGTACTTTAACGATAATTCATTATCCTTCTTAGCTTGCTTGAGGTAGATTTGTTTGTATGGTTGTATCTGTAAAAATACCTAGAGTCTCCTACATCAAAAAATCTCTTGTTGTGATGTTGATGTGCCTCTCGTTTCATTCCATTTTGTGCCAAATTTAAGTTTTCCCTTAATATTTGGAGAACTTGTTGTTGATGCTCGATGTGATCTTCCACTTCTTGAACCTTAGAATTTTCTCTTAAAGATGATGTGATGGACAATGGATGATATCCATTAAGTGCCATAAATGGGGTCATTTTTGCTGCAGTATGGAAGGAAGTGTTATACCACCATTCAGCCAGAGGTAACCACTTGATCCATTGTGTTTGTTTATCAGATAAAAATAATGAATATATCCTTCCAAACATTTGTTCACTATCATATTTTTCCCATTGGATTAAGGATGATAAGATGAGCTATGGGCTAGTTGAGTACCCAAACAAGAAAATAATTCCGTCCAAAAATTTCCAGTGAAAATGGAATATCTGTCGCTTAAAATAATCTTTGGGTTTCCATGTAGCTTTTGAATTGTTTCCATAAATGCAGTAGCACCTGTAATTGATTTAAATGGATGAGATAATGCACAAAAGTGTGCATACTTTGTAAGTCTATCAACTACCCCCATGATGACACTTTTTCCTTTGGAATTAGGTAAACCTATGATAAAATCCATTGAAACCTCCTCCTAACGTTGACTTGGAATGGGTAAAGGTTGTAGCAGACCTGGGGTCCTAATTGTCTCAAATTTATTTTGCTGGAAAACCAAACATTCTGCCACAAACTTTTGAATACCAGATTTAAGGCCATCCCAAAAAAATTCTTTCTTCACCCTGTGGTAAGTTTTTAAAAATCCCAAGTGTCCTCCTACAGGACAGGTGTGCAATTCCAAAAGAATATTTTGTTTTAGTTAGGAATTATTACAAAGATATAAGTGATCTTTGTACCATGAGGAATAATTTTCCAACTAAATGTGTCGAATGTACTAGGATATTGCTGCAAAGTTTGAATGAGTGTCCACAATTCTTCGTCATTCTTCCATTCCTCTTTTGCTTCGTTTATCCGATATGGTTGGATAATAGAAATGGCACAAAGCAATGCTTCCACCTCCTCATCCTTTCTTGAGAGTGCATATGAAACAACATTTAGCTTCCCTTTTTGTAGATGATTTCAAAGTCATAACCCAACATCTTTGTGACCCATTTTTTTTACTCTTCTAAAGATAGTTTTTGTTCCAAAAAGTGTTTAAAACTATCATGATTAGTTTTTACCTTGAAGTGTCTTCCCATTAGGTAAGGTCGCCATTTATTTAGTGCATGTAGTATTGCCAAAATTTCTTTCTCATAAATGGCTTTCTATAAATACTTTCTTTCTATTGGATGAATTTCAAAAGAAACGGGTCTTCCTTCTTGGATTAAAGCAGCACCAATTCTATTTCCCGAGGCATCACATTCCACAATAAATATTTTTGTGAAGTCTGGCATAGTTAAGACCGGTGCTAGGCACATTGCCTCTTTAATATGTTCAAAGGCCTTAGTTGCTTTAGGAGTCCATGAAAATACATCTTTCTTCAATAATGTTTTTATAGGTGCTTCTATTCTCCCATAATTCTTAACAAACTTACGATAATACCCTGTTAACCCGAGAAATCCTCACAACTGCTTTATGGTTGTGGGGAATTTCCATTCCTTAATGGCTTTAATCTTGTTAGGGTCTACCTTAACACCCTTATGAGATACAATATGACCCTGACATTCCACCTCTTGTACTCCAAAGAAACATTTGGAAGTTTTTTCATATAATTGTTTCTCCTCCAATAGTTTGAGCACTCTGTCAACATGTTGAACATGATCCTTCCAAGACCTGTTGTAGATTAGTATATCATCAAAAAATACTAACACAAATTTTCTAAGGAAGGGTTAAAAATGGAAATCATCAACCCTTGAAATGTAGAAGGTGCATTGGTAAGGCAAAAAGGCATGACCAAAAATTCATAATGACCCTCATGAGTAAGAAATGTCATTTTCAGAATATCTTCAGTCTTCATTCTAATTTGATGATATCCTGAACGAAGATCCAACTTGGTAAAATAAATTTCTCCATGTAATGCATACAATAATTCATCAATCACAAGAATGGAAAATTTATCTTTAATGGTGAGCTTATTGAGCTCCCTATAATCCAGACACATGTGCCATGATCCATCCTTCTTATGCACCAATACTATTGGAGCAGAGAAAGAAGTTTGACTAGGTTTAATTATACCAGCCTCTAACATTTTTGTAATCATACGTTCAATTTTGATCTTTCAGACATAAGGATATCTGTAAGGCCTGATGTTTGGAGGAACACTTCCTAGAATCAAATGAATAGCATGATCATGATCACGAATAGGTGGGAGTCCTTTGGGAGTGTCAAACACCTTGGAATGATTGTCCAAGTCTTTTTGGATGATTTTTATGTTGGAACTTCTAGTGAGCATATTTGTGTAATTACGCCTCGTTTTTCTTTCTTCAAAAGATTTGTCATGACATTAGAGCTTATTATCTTTCCTGTCTTCCTTGTGATACCATGTAATTCAACTTCCTTTCCTTCTGAAAAAACTCAAGAAAAGTTCTTAAAAATTAAGAGTTATTGTCCCTAATGATTGTAACCATTTTACTCCTAGTACAACATCAACAACTCCCATTGGAATGGAAAGCATTGGAATATTCAATACATATTCCCCCATGGTTAGCTTGATATTATGGCATTTTCCAGAGAAATTTATAGTCCCTCCATTTGCAACCATCACTTGAAACTCTGATTTTGGGTATAGGAAGCAATTCAATTCCTTAGCTACCTTATAATGAACAAAATTATGGGTACTACCTGAATGAATCAACACTATTACATTTTTCTTCTTTATATGTCCTTATATCTTGAGAGTTTGAGGAGTGGTAATTCCTGCCAATGCATTACAGGATATGGTTGGAATCATTTCTTCTTTCTCTAAGGTTGGTTCCTAGTGTATATCCTCTTCTTTTGAAGTTTCTTGTTCATTTTCTTCCCTCTCTTCACAATCTATGTAAAATAATTTCTTCTCAGCATGCTTATGACCTTTAGTGTATTTTTTATCACAACTGTAGAAAATCCCTTTTGCTATTTTTTCTTCCAATTGTTGTGGTGTCAACCTTGTAGGTTGTGGAAGTCTAGGAGTAGTAAAAATTCCATCTTTATAGATGTGAGTGGTAGGCTTCCTTGTTGCCATAATTTTTCTTTCAATTTTTCTTTCCAACTTGAATGCATTCTCCAATGAATCAGGTTCCCAAAGGCAAACCTCATGTTGGATGTTATCCTTTAAAGTCCCTTTCAATACATCAATCATGTGTTCCTATGGAATATCAGTTACCCTTGCATTCAATTTTTGGAAGTCCTCAATGTGCTCCACCATTGAACCCTTTTGTTTGAGATTTATCAATTGGCGAAAGAAGGTGTTGCTCTTTGTATCCTAATAATGTGCTATCATTTCCTCCATAAAAATTGACCAAGTGACAATTTTTTTATGAGACCAAAGCCATTGATACCATACAAATGTATTTTGTTCTAAATGTAAAGTCGCAATGCGTACCTTTTGTGTGTTTTTCACATTATGGAGATCAAAATATTGCTCCATATGTAGTATCCATGTTACGGGATCCATGACATCAAACTTCCTCATATCAAGCTTTGAAATATTGTGGGTCTTCAATCCAACATCAGAGTTTATGAAATCACGATTAAAATTTATTCTGTTCTCATCATGAGTTTCCTATACTACCTTTTCGCCATTAAGAATAATTTCTTGTATCAACTTTGCCAAACCTTCCATGTCTACTTTTAGATCATTCTTCATGTCTTCCATATTTTATTTCATTTTTCATCTATATATCATCCATCTTAGCTTCCATGTCATTCTTCAAAACTTCCATGCCTTTCTTCAAACCAACCATATTAGCTTTCACATCTTTCTTGAAAACTTCCATTTCATTTTTTGTTGCTCTTTGCAAGAGCGAAATTTGGTGCACTTGGTATTGTAATTTTGATATATCATATTGCATTTATTCCTCTTCATGAGTCATAATAGAGCCTTTTGAGGGCATGATGGGTGTTGAATTATTTTTCGGGGAAATTTTAAAACCCAATATTGATATCTATGCTTCAATATGCCCTTGGAATCACTTCAAACTGATTTTTCAAACAAGACTTATGCAACTTGAAAAACAAAATACACACCTTTTTGTTTCTCTTGAGGAACTCAAAATTGAAACTGATGTATCTCTGGAATTTCGAATCCCCAAGATTTTATCTTTGGTCCTTTAGTAGCCCTCTGAATGTTCTTTCCAATGCCGCAATTCTGAACTCATTTTGATTCTTTAAGGAATAGTTATGCCTAATCTCTCGTAATGACCTAATTATGGACTAGTTCAATAGACCAAACTTGTACGACATGCCATGTGTCACTGTCTCCTCCTTCAGCTCTGAAATTAATACAAACTAAACTATAGTCCATGTAATTTCATATGATTTTTACAGAATTCCAATCAGATGTTCAAAGAGAGAGTTATGAGGATTTTCCCAAGGTCACCTCTTTGAGATGAAATTTGGGATCTTGCAAAAACCCTAACTTCCACATATCATATCTTGAAAATATTGCGAACCAAGATCTAAAATTTTTACACGACGTTCATAAGGATATATTTGCAAATAGGTTTGTGTTTTAGCTTCTGAACCTTTGTAGAAAAAAATTTAGAGCGAAAATTCCACGATGACCTGTTTGAAGTAGTGAAACCCTAGAATGCAAAGCTCTGATACCAAATGTTATGAAACCAACTCCAAATATAGAATAAAAGAGATAAAAATACCTTAGAAATCAACCACTTCGAGGGTGCAACCTCATTTACATTACATAAATGAACAATTCTTGGATGATTCATATGACAAAACCTCCTTTCTATATATAGGAGTCCATGAGGTCAGAATATAATCCTAGCCGACCTAACAATAATAATGTAAGGGCACAACAATAACAATAGTGGGGTCTTATGGGGTACAATAATAACAATATAGGGACTACAGGGGTACAAAAATAAAAATAAGGGGGCTACACTAATAATAATAAGGGACTACACTAGAAATATAATTACCTAACAAAATGCCTCAAAGAGATGACTTTCTAACTACCTACTACTGAATGCACACATTTTGCAAAATTTGCATGTCGATCACCAAATTAACACAAGATTTTTAAAATTGTCCCCTTCATTGTTTGAGGACATGTCGATGATGAAGTTGCTTGTGCCACATGGAATCCTATGAGTGGTCCACGTGTCACATGGAATTGGCCAACTTGGCCACCTAAGTAGATAAACTTTGTCTTTCCCAGAGCCTTGGTGAGGATGTCTGCCACCTATTCTCCTGTTGGAGTGTACTGCAACTAAACAGATCCAAATTGTACATAGTCCTGGATGAAGTGACACTGGATGTCAATATGTTTCGACCTATTAGGAAACACAAGATTCTCAGAGATCTTTATGCAACTCTGATTATCACATAAAATGCTGGTTGCTTCCATTTTCTCCTTGAGTAGATTTACCAATAGTTTCCTAAGCCATATGGCTTCGCACAAACTGTGCTAGCTGCCATATACTCTACCTCTGCTGAACTCAGTGTTGTGAACTTCTGTTTCCTACTGCACCAGGAAGTCATTCCTGATCCCAGACTGGAACAGTAGGCCCTGGAGCAAATTGTGGAGCGGTTAGTGGAGAAACTTGGGGAGATCATAACTTCTCCAATTTTTGGTCAAATTTGATGCAGAAAGAGGCTATAAATTCATTTTTGGGAATTCTGGAGATGATGGAATAGGTTTTAGAGTTGTTTGAGCATTTTAAACACATGTAAACACACTTTTGAGCATAATATAAGAGGGCCAAGCCATTGGAAATTGGACTAAGGAGCCGTAGCCCAGGCGGGGTGAACTCCTTCATCATGTGTTATTGTGTTACTGTTTATGGTGATGTTAATGTTTGTTAGATGTTGTTGTTCAGTGTTTTAATTGTGTTGATTTACTTATGAAATTCACATAAAAACACATAAATCTCTTATTAAACTTGCAATTAACCTCTCATTCCTCAAGCACTTTGTTTATATTCTGAATTGGATCTTAGCACAACAAAAATAATGTTCCCATTCAGATCAAGTTGGTTTTAGAGCACTAGGTTTTCTTGTGCAATGATGATTAATTTTTTTTGAAAGGGTTTAAATTCTTACAAGGTTGAAGCTCAAGATAGGAGAAGGGAGACTTTGGGTGCAAGTTATCAAATTGGAGCAAGGAGAAGGAGGGAAAAGTTCCCACAATATCCACCACAAGTTTCACTTCATGTTGTACCTGAGGCTTCGGTAAGAATGTCACATGGAGGAGGCCTGAAGTATGTCAAAGGACGTGAAGGATTTAAGGAAGATTTTCTTTGACATGGCAAAAATGGTGAAACTACTCTATGAAGAGATGAAAACTAGACTGTAGGGTGAAAGCTCCAGACCTCCAAGAGGAGAGTGTTCTCTAGGAGGAGGAGGTAATGAGAATGGTAATAAACCACCATCTTTTCCAACATCATCATCCTTTTCCACAACAACTCTTATACAAGAGGGTAGTGAAAAAATTCCCTCAGAGAAATTCTACACCTTTTGTCCACATGATGATGAGGATGAGGTTCTATTAGCACCAAATTCCAATGATTTGAAAGAAGAAAGACCAAGAATCTAAGACGACACCTCAAGAATTAGGAAATATTTTAATAGCATTTTTGTCCCTCGGTCTAAAGATGAGGAAAATGGTAAGCATTTACATGTAGTTTCTTTACATGAAAATGTTGATTTAAGCTCATTTGCAGCCTTTGAAAAGCATAGAAAAGGCATAGTAATATGATAATGGGTGGATAACTTGTTATGCCTTTCAAGAACCTCCCACTCAATTAAACAAATTAAGATCCAGCTTGTTCTTGACTGTGCGAAATTGAACACTTGAAACATGTGTATGTGTTTTTAACTATTTTAAACCTTTATGTGTGAGGAATTAAACATTTGTTTTTTCTGATATTAAGCATGTAAAACAACCATAAAGTGCAGCAAATAAGCATCAACACATAACATCAAATTTCATATAGGAGTTCACCCAAATATCATGGGCTACGTTTCCTTGAGCCTATGTCAACTTGACTTGGCTCTTTTGGATTATGATGGGAATTTATTTTACAAGTTAATAACTCAACTCCAATGGTTATTTTTACTGTACCATTTTTTTTAGAATACCATCATACCCCTGGAATGGTTTTCATCACTCTGAAGATAGACCTAGATTCCCTTAGACTTGATCTCTTCTATCGATACCCTTAAGATTCCCTAAGCTTCTCTATGGCACTAAATCCTTAAGAAATCATTTTCTGTCCCTAAAACCTGACCTATTGTCTTCATCACATATCATAGACTGATCATTTTCTCAAAATAAGCTTTGGCTCCCCAATCTAGGCCTCCATCCACTCTTGGCCCTGGGCTACCCGAAACTTCCCTATGGATTATTTACCTTAAGAAGTCTCAAAATGGCTCTGAAAATCATTTCAATGGATTTATAATTTCATAAATAGTAATAATAGACTATTCACTTACTGAAATTGGCCTCCGGCTGCTCCAGTTACGCCTCCAACACCTGGTGGCACCCCCTGGCTCTAGGTTCATTGAAAATTATTTGAAGCATCTCGACGTTTAGAAGTCTTGAAAAGCTTCTACAAATCCTTCCATTGGAATCATAAGACTTAAAATAGTCAGAATAGACTACTAGTTTGCTGAGAATGGATATTGGTTGCTCTGGATAGGCCTCATTCTCCTGTTGGCACCTGATGGCCCTTGGAACTTCTCTGAAGAAACTTGGCCTTCAAAAATCCTCTACTGGATCTGAAAACCTCACCATTAGTTCAAGAATTTCTGAAACATCAAAAAATGACTATTGGTTTCCTGATTAAGGCCTCTAGCTGCCATAGCTAGGCCTCATTATGTTGCTAGCTGCTGATGGCCCTAGTGGCCCATGGACTTCTCTCAAGAAAAATCTCGCTCAGAAGTCCTCTGCTGGCTCTGCAACCCTCACCAATGATTCTGGCGTTTCCAAGAAAGTATAAATTTACTATTCACACTCTCAGAATGGTTGAATAATGCTCAAGATAGAGCCTAATCAATTTTTGTCCAGTTTCACTCTAATCAGCTCCACTAAATCTGGGGCACTTAAGTTAACTGGAGATAAAATAGTGATTCCACCGTAAATTTGGGGCGTGCTCCAAAACCCCTTGCCATTTAATCTGCAACATTAATTGTAGCCGTTGGGGTGGCCACATGATCCCAAACCCCGTGGCATCCGTTACGGTCAAGGGAACTCCACTTAAACTGGGGTAATGGCATTGAAACTCGATTTTACTGTTGCATAACTGCTTGCGAAACTATTGGAGTTAACACTACAACGTGGCCATGTGATAAGTCCACAGGAAACCATTTGTGGTTGGTAGTTCAGCCCTTAGGCCATGGGCGACGTCCATATGGGGAGGGGCTAGCCCCTCCAATCCACTGCATTCAAAACAGTTAAACAATAAATAGAACCCGCAGACTCATAGGTCAAGAAACAACCTATAGAGTGGATGATAAGAATCCCATGTGCTCGGCAGGATGTCTTGTGATCAACCCCGTGGACTCCAAACAAACTTTTGCAACATTATTCAAGGGCCACATGGTGGCCTCAGGGCTGGCTACATGGCGCCTTCTGATTGGCCCAATACAAAATTCAACTAGTAATACCCTACCATTTGTCATAATACAACTGGCCCGGAAGGAATATTCTAGGAATTTTTCAAGAATATTCCCTAGAATATTCTTCTTTTTGACTTTTCAAAAACCCAGTCAAACTTGGTCAACTGTCGAAATTTGCAGTTTATTGGACTTTCCAAAATGCGATAACTTCTTCATATGGTGTCGGTTTTTCGAACCATTCATGGCGCCGGAATTAGGAAGATGAGATCTATCTGGCTGCTTAGGTTCGACACACTTTCAAACACCTTGAAATCTAAGCTATCACTTAGGTCCTTGATCCAAATCTGATCACTCCTCCCCATTAGGAATATTTTGGACCCCAAAAGACTGGTTACATGTTCAGTAGATTGAGAGTACAACAACCTCACATTTCCAGCCTCCATTCACTTTTCCTTGCTTGGCTTAGTGCCTTTGATTCCCAACTCAAAAGTAGTCAACAATTCCCTTCTTGGGTGCTCTTGTCCTCCTTTCAAGAACTGTGTCTTCCTTGCTCATCCAGAAATTTCTGGCGAGAAATTTATAGAAGGTAGTTGAACATCATTTCCTTGATCATCGATCAAAGGTGGCTCAAATAAACGTAAGCTTCTAAAATAAATGCATACATGACTAAAATTTTCATATGTACAAACAAATGAATGTATGTATTACTGGGTTAAGAAGTCAAACAACTTCCATGGAAATTTTTGCTGCTGAAAATCTTCTTCATGTGAAACATCTGTTCTCACATCAATGATGGAATATTTGGTTCCATTTGCGCCAATATATTTATCCTCTTGCTTCAAATGCTTAGGATGATTATTTGGATGTAATTTCCAACATTGGACAATGACACATCCCTTTTTCTAGCAATGTGTGCAGGTCTTTTGCATCTTTTGAGCAAGTTGCCTTCGCTTCAATTGTTTCCTGTATGCCTTCATCCTCTTCTAGCATTTTGAAACTTCATGGTTACACAGACCACAATAGGAACACCAACTCTTTCTTCCTTTCACGCATGTAGATTTTCCATGCTTAACATAAACATAATCAACTTTACTATGAGAATAATTATACCTCAAATGTTTCTTTCCATGTCCATCTTTTTTACCTTCTTGATGAGATGAACTTGAAGAGGTTCTAGCTTTATTTTGAAGACTAACATCAGTATTCATGTCTTGATATCTGTGGGAACTCTCTTGCTCACCATAAGTTGCATGTCTACAAACATCCTGTTGCAACATAGGCTTCAAACTTTGGAATTCAACTTGAAAACAAACCTGACATGTTTGTGGTTTAGAACTTGCAACAAAATTTCTTCTTGGAGTTGTCTCAAATGCCTTCATGGCTTTGGAGTTTTCGCCATAAGATTGAACATAGCCTAGACCAAACTTCTTAGGCCTTTCCTCAACCAAAATAGGACCAATCACGCCTTGTGAATGTTTTGCCTAAACCCTTGCCTTCATAGCCCATTTTTAACATCAACTTGGACCCTATACCTCTAGTGTGCTTTTCAAATGAACCTACACATATTTCTGAAAAGGAAATTGAAGAAAAATTTGAGTGATTTACCTCTGCTTCAATCATGTGTTTGGTTAAGGCCTCTTGAGAATGATGGAGCTGCATCTCCATCTCAGCAGTCTTTGAAGAAGTCCTTCTTTCTCTTTCTTCATAGCAACCAATTTCTCATGAAGTCTAGTGCTTTCTCTTCCATCTTCATACAAAATTTGCACCATATCCTTTAGGATGTAGAAGTCTCACTTCATGTCTTCATCAAAGAATCTTGTGAAAGAGGAGGATTTAGAAACCTCACTTGATGAAGTTGACATCATTATGTAAATGAAATAAATAAATTCAACAAATATTCACAAAGATTTCAAAACAATTGACAAAGCTTCTGAAAAAAATGGTTGTGGATTCAAGTAGCCACTTTTGCAAACAATTCCTCTTGTGCTTCAAGGGTTTCCTTGAGGTCCTTTAGGTAAGGAGAATTATTTCTGCCTTCTTCCTTATTATCCTCTTCTAGAATTAGCTAACAGTAGCTTCCCTTCACCTCTAGCAAACTCAAACTTGTAAGAAACAATCAATTTGCAAACAATAAAATACTTTGCACTATTAAACACCTTTCAAGTCAAACAAGCAACCTAGTGCTTTTTCAAGCAAGCAACCCAATGCTCTGTCAAGAAAGAAACCTAGTGCTATGATACCAACCTAATCTATTAATGGGTGGATAACTTTTTATGATTTTCAAGAACCTCCCACTCAGTTAAACAAATTAAGATCTAGCTTATTCTTGACTGTGTAGAATTGAACACTTGAAACATGTGTATGTGTTTTTAACCATTTTAAACCTTTATGTGTGAGGAATGAAACATTTGTTTTTGCTGATATTAAGAATGTATAGAAACCATAAAGTGCAGAAAATAAGCTTCAACACATAACATAAAATTTAATATACGATTTCACCCAAATATCTTGGGTTACATCTCCTTAAGCCTATGTCAACTTGACTTGGCTCTTTGGGATTATGATGGGAAATTTATTTTACAAGTTAATAACTCAACTCCAATGGTTATTTGTACTATACCATTGGGTTTATAATACCATCATACCCCTAGAATGGTTGTCATCACTCTGAAGATAGACCTAGATTCCCTTAGACTTGACCTCTTCTGTCGGCACCCTTAAGATTCCCTAAGCTTCTCTGGAACTAAATCCTTAAGAAATAATTTTCTATCGCTAAAACCTCACCTAATTTCTTTAGCACATATCAGATATCCAAAATGTACTGATCATTTTCTCAAAATGAGCTCTGGCTCCCCAATCTATGCCTACATCCACTGTTGGTCCTAGGCTGCCCGAAATTCCTTGTGGCTTCTCGACCTTCAAAAGTCTCCAAATTGCTATGAAAATCACTTCAATGGATTCAAAATTTCCAAAATAGTAATAATAGACTATTCACTTACTGAAATTGGCCTTCGACTGCTCCAGTTACGCCTCCAACACCTAGTGGCACCCCTTGGCTCTAGGTTCACTGAAAAATTCTCTGAAGAATCTCAACCTTCAAAAGTATTAAAAATCTTATTCAAATCCTTCCATTGGATTTAGAAGGCTCAAAATATCCATAATAGACTGCTGGTTTGCTAAGAATGGATACTGGTTGCCCTGGATAGGCCTCATTCTCCTGTTGGCACCTTGTGGCCCTAGTGGCCCTTGGAACTTCTATGAAGCAACTCGGCCTTCAAAGGTCCTCTACTGGCTCTTCAAACCTCACCATTAGTTCCATAATATATGAAAAATCAAAAAATGAGTATTTTTTTCCTAAGTAAGGCCTCTAGCTGCCTTGGCTAGGCCTCATTCTATTGCTGGCCCTTGATGGCACTAGTGGCCCATGTAACTTCTCTAAAGAAAAATATCACACAAAAGTCCTCTCTTGACTCTGCAACCATCACCAATGATTCTGGAATGTCCAATAAAGTCAAAATTTACTATTCACACTCTCAGAATGGTTGAATAATTCTCAATATAGAGCCTAATCAATTTTTGTCCAGTTTCACCCTAATCAGCTCCACTAAATCTGGGGCACTCAAGTTAACTAGAGATAAAATAGTGATTCCATCCTAAATTTGGGGCACGCTCCAAAAATCCCCTCCATTTAAGCCGCAACATTAATTGTAGCCGTTGGGGTGGCCACATGACCGCAAACCTCGCGACATCCGTTAGTAAGAGGAACTCCGCTTAAACTGGGGTAATGACATTGAAACTCAAGTTTACTATTGTCTAACTGCTTGATAAACTATCAGAGTTAACGTTAGAACGTGGCCATGTGATCAATCCATCAGAAACCATTTGTAATTGGTATTTCAACCCTTAGGCCATGGGCAACGACCATATGGGAAGGGGATGGCCCCTCCAATCCACCGGATTCAAAACAGTTGAAAAATAAATAGAACTCGCAGACTCATAGGTTAAGAAACAACCTATAGAGTGGATAGTAATAATCCTGCGTGCTGGGCAGGAGGTCTCGCAATCAATCCCGCGGACTCCACACAAACTTTCGCAACAATGTTCAAGGGCCACGTGGCAACTTCAGAGCTGGCCACATGGCGCCTTCTGATTGGCCCAATACAACAAGACCAGTAATACCCTACCATTTATCACAATACGACTGTCTCGGAAGGAATATTCTAGGGAATATTTCGAGGAATATTCCCTGGAATATTCTTATTTTTTACTTTTCAAAAACCCAGTGAAACTTGGTCAATTGTCGAAATTTACAGTTTACTGGACTTTTCAAAATGCGATAACTTCTTCATACGGTGTCAGTTTTTCAAACCATTCATGGCACCAGAATCAGGAAGATGAGATCTATCTGGTCGCTCAGGTTCAACACACTTTCGAACACTTTAAAATTTTATCTATCACTTAGGTCCTTGATCCAAATCTGATCACATAGGAACAAATCTCTTGTCCAAGATGGGTTTCTTGGAGTGAGAAATTAGGGAATTATCCATCCAATTGAGGCAAAGGAGAGACCTCGATATGAATTTTTGGGCTATGTTAAAAAGGAAGAATGGTCTTCCAATGATAACTCTTGGGTATCTTGTCCTTTTTTTATAAGAGAGGACACGAGGAGGAAAAATGTTGGGATTTTCATTCGGAATTGGTACCAGCTTGGTTTCTAAAGAAAAATTAGGACATGAAGTGAAAAACATCTCCAAAGAGAGATGAGAAAGTTGAAGAAGAGACTAATACAAGTTCTTCTCGCCATTTAAGTTCCTCGCATAAAAATCATAAGCCAAAGGTAAACCATGAGAGGTATAAGCATCTTGATTATTCAAAGGATTTATGATGACAAAACATATGATGACTTGAATAACATGTTTTGGAATCTTTTTCTATGCACTTTATGTCATGCACCTAACCATTGTGTAGCTAAGTGCCACAAAAGGAAAGCATTAATCAAGAATATGAATATGTCAATTGGACTTGAGACTAAGAAGGGAAATTCTCATCCAAGTTTAAAGACATTTGTGCCAAGAGAGGCTCACAAAAAATTTTGTACTCATTGCAATATCAGTGGGTATTAGGTCGAGAAGTGTTGGAAATTGCATCTGTGACTTTATCCTAACAAGGGCAAGCAAATCATGCAAGCACCTGAAGAGGAAGCGACAAAGGAAAAATTAGCGCAAGTTACGGTCACCATCCATGAAGCGACTCAAGAAGGAAAAAAAGTTCAATTAGAAGGTTCATTCACCTAGTTGAGTAAGAAATGGACGGACTTCTTTTCCAGTTGAATACCATAAATATTTGTAAAGCACTTTTTTCATATCCCCACAATTGGGAATTTTGAAAAAGCGATGTTTGTAAATAAATCACTTATATACAATAGTGATTTCTTTAGTATCCTTATGATATTTTGGCTTGATGATGAGTTCTTTTGTATGGGAATTGGGAGTCAAATTTATTCCATATTGTAAAATTCATTTCTATTTGTGGAAATTTTAGTAAGAATCATAAACTTTGGGATGAGTAGTTTCAGCACATTCAGTATGTTACAAATGTGCCAAGCACTCATTTACACAAGTATTTACCATGTAAATATTGTTTGGATTATTTGCCAAAGTATTTTTGGATTTTATCCTCGGTAAATATTTTGCAGCAAGAATGTTCTCCTTGTGACATTGGCATACATCGGATGTCAAAAATGCAAAGTGAAAAAATACCAAAGAAAAGCCAAAAGTTTTTGAACAATGAAATAACTCGACCATGTTTTCCGCCATGCAGTGCACCTATGGTTTTGGTGCCCAAAAATAATGGAAATAATTTTATTGTGAGGAACAAAAGGAGTGGCTTTCATCAAAGAAGAGTTGTTGAAGGAGGTATGTGGAAGACGAAATTTAACATCAAACAAGGTTTGTTTGAATGGCTTATTATGTTTTATGGTATTTTCCACACTCCTACTACTTTCATGCATATGAAGAATGATGAAATGGAGCCATTTATAGATGTGATATTCTACTTGTATGACATTGTCATTTTTAGAAAATTTCATTATGAACGTGTCTTGTATAAGAGAAAAATACTTGATGTCATAAGGCATGAACATTTGTTTTTTAAGATGTCAAAGTATGATTTGGGTAAAACTTCTTTGATATACTTGGGCTATAATGTTGGAGGAGGTAATTTGAACGTATACCTCTCCAAGTTTGACACCATTGTGGATTGGTCAATCCCCAAGATGGTCATATCGATAAGAGTTTTTTTGGGAGAAGCCCGATGTTGGAGTAATTTTTTCGAGAAGAAGGCCTTCCCTTGCCTCTTATCCCTTAAAACTTGATTGGTGGAAAAGATTTGTAGACGACACCAACATAAAGTGGACCAATGGTAAAGAGAATCTTGAAGGATTTTTTAATCACCTCAACTCGATTTCCACTAAGATCAAGTTCACAATGGAGGTTGAAGAAAATAGGAGCATTTCTTTTTTGGACGTTCTTGTCACTAGGAATGAGGATGGAACTCTTGGGCACTAGGTGTTTAGAAAGAAAACCCACACTGATAGCTATCTCCATGCTGAGTCCTACCATCATCCAGCTGAAAAGTTTGGTGTCCTTAATACCATTTCCGTTAGAGCCATGAGAATTTATGATTCTGAACACCTGAGTGAAGAAATCAGTCACCTATCATCGGTATTTAGGGATTTATGTTATAAAGAAAGAGATATCAAAAAAGCCTTGAAAAAAGATGAGGGTTCAATCCTACCTCGGAATCTCCACGAACCACAAGAAAATAAGGTGAGGATTTTTCTACCATACATTAAGGGTGTTACTAATAAAATCGCCAAGGTTTTGAGAAAGAACAATATTTTCGCACAATTTTCAGCATCTGGGACTGTTAGGCAAAGAATGTGACCAATTAAGAATGGCATAAACCCTGAACAACTCAAAGGAGTGTACAAGATTGATTGTTCATGCGAGAAAAGTTATATTGGGGAGACTGGGCGTTCACTTCAGAAAAGACTTAAAAAGCATGGGGCTAATATCAGGTATGAATGATCACACACCTCAGCCCTTGCAGAACACTCCTCAAAAACCAAACATCAAGTACGTCTTGGGGATGCAAAGATCATTGCGAGAGAAGAGCACTATCTAAGAAGAAAGATAAGAGAGGCCCTTGAGATTATAAAGCATCCAGATAATCTTAATAGGGATGGGGGAGTTGAAATCAGTGACAGTTGGAGACTTCTTCTTCAACAAATCTGCTCCTCCAAAACACCATCCGCCGAGACATGGTTTTTCAGGTATAAGAATATCAGGTATGTTCCCCTTTTTTGAATTCTAATTTCGTATAAAAAATTAAAATTCTAATAATTATTCCTATTAATTGATTTTTATTTTGGTTAAAATAAAAATTAATTAATTAAACAATAATTATTAGTAATTTCTACTATATTCCTATAAAAATTATTAATTATATAAATTATAATTTATTAAATCATTAATATAATTAATTAAAACAATTAATTAATTATAAATAAATAATTAATGATAAATATAATTAATTAAATTATAATTAATTATATCTAATTATATCTTTTTAAATTAATCAAAAATTAATCATGAATAAATAATTTTCCCAATTAATTAATTAATTAATTATTTTTATAATTAATTATTATAAATATTAATAATTAATCATATTCATAAATTAAAAACTAAATAATTAATTTATATATTATATTTTAAAACCTAACCAAAAATTATTCAAAAACTAAATTAACCAATTTAGTTACTTTATAATATAATAAATAATAAACTTAAAAATTAAAACCAACCATTAGTAAAATTAAATAAATAAAAAAAATAAGAATGAAAATATAATTAGAAATGTAATTATTAAAATTAATAATAAGAAAATTTATTAAATTAGAAATGTAATTATTATAATTAATAAAAAAATAATAGAAATACAGAAATACAAAACCTTAGTCGGCTCTTTTCAAGAAATTGATCTCTATTAAAGGTCTGAAACCCTTCTCTAAAATTATTCATTCTAAATGTCCCGATGATGGATCCTAGTTGGGATTCAAAACATCGACACATGTTCCTCAATACTGTGGATAATTTGGAAAGCTTCTTACAAAATGATCACCACAATCACCAATAAGAGTTTAAAGTCCAAAAGTAATTTTTTTTGTTAATATTTTTCCTGGGGCAGTTAGCTCCTTGGCATGCATTGACATGTGTGCAAAAGTTCTTCTAGAGGGGAGGAAGAAAACAAGAGGCATGTGATTCTTCGAAGCAAAAGATCATTTCAACTCTTTTATTTTCTCTTTTAAACTTGAAAAGGTCATTTGAGTTTTAGGTTGATGCAAGTGACTTTTCCATTTCATTTCATTTTTTAAATTTTAATGGTGCAATGATTAAGTTGTAACGATTAAGGCACTTTCATTTGATTGGTGTTCGTCAACAATTCCACTTGGTCAAAATGTATAAGAGAGTTATAAGTGACAAGTTTGTGGATATGACTTCTAGGCATGTTATTTGTGTAACTATTGTACTCAAGTATCATTTTGTTTTACATGAAAGTTATGTTCAGCAATATTCATATTTTCAAGATGTACATTCAAGCTTGAGTCAAGTAAACCAAGTAGTGGAAATTTTTTACCGTTTGTATCATAATTTGTTGTGTCATCTTGGTAAGAAGGATGTTGATTTTGATGGCGAAATGGAAAAACCCAAGAATTCTCATCAACGGTTTCAAAATGGTACATGGAAATGGTGAAAACACTCGTGTGGCTCATGAAAATACAAGGCAAGTCATTAATACAAGGCAAGTCAAGCTAAAAATTTCCATGTCGATAGTGTTCGAGGTGAGAATTTTTTTCAAGTTATTTAAGTTTCCTTGATCGACAACCATAAACTAGTTTTTTTATTCAAGGACAACTGATGTTTGAAAATTTGGAAATTCTGCAGATGAAATGGTGTCTACAACAAAGAAGACAGGTCTCTAATTAAGGAAAATGATCGCTTTTCATGAAAATCTCAAACTGCTGAATTCAAGCAAATTCCAGTGGATTGAGACTGGAAGGGTGAGGGGGTTGTACCCTCATCCACATGTTCAGTAATGAAAGATATTTTGGGTTCAAAAAGCTTCCAGTGGGGAGGAGTGATTAGGTGCTCAAAAATCAAAGTTTTCACATCGGTGTGGAAATTGAACGTCCATGTAGATCTCGTCGTTTTGAATCTGGTGCAACTCATTTCGCAGAAAACCAACACCATATGATCCCAGAAATGTGTTTTGTGCACTTTTTCAAACAGGTAATTTAAAAAAAATGTGCATACAACTCAATCAGCATTCTGTATAGCTAACATGGCATGCCTACATGGCAGGTTGATTGGTCAATGCTTTTTTCTCCTCTGGCGAATTAGGGAGTGGCAAGTGGCATAGTATGACAGGTTCGTTTGTGGCAGTTTTTGATTGGTTTGGATTGTGGCCAACCACATGCTGCCACATGGCCCAACCAAAGGCCGCCATGTGGCAGCATGGGAGGCCACAAAAATTTTGTTAAGTCTGAATGGAGAAATCGGGGGTCAAACCTGCAACCACATAGAAAAAAATAGCTAGCCTTATCATCGCACCCTATGCCATGATCCTTGGCAAACCTATGGTCACATCATTGTTTTATTACATATTATATGGCGCATTAATGGAGGGGGTTGGGGTCTAGCCCTAGCCCTGGTCACTGCCACTGGCGGGAATTCAGGCAAGAGGCTACCCCCGATCCCCCATATATAATGTTAATGTTTAATGTTGCATGGTGGCACATGCCGATGATTGGAGAAACCATCAGCGAACCTTTATTAAAAACCATTTTTCCACCATAGCCCATAGGGGGGATTTTAATGAGGCGAAAATTTCACCGGGAAAACAAGGAATTTGTCACCCAGTTAGTGCGGAAAAAGGGCAAATTTGTAGGATGATTCCAGCCCTAGAGAAAATTGAGGAGCGGTTAGTGGAGAAACTTGGGGAGATAATAACTTCTCCATTTTTTGGCCAAATTTGATGCAGAAAGAGGCTAAACAATCATTTTTTTCCATTTTTGAGTTAATGGAACAGTGTTCAGAGTTGTTTGAGCATTATAAACACATGTAAACACAATTTTGAGCATAATAGAATAGGACCAAGCCATTGGAAGTTGGACAAAGGAGACGTAGCCTAGGCAGGGTGAACTCCTTCATCATGTGATATTGTGTTACTGTTTATGGTGATGTTCATGTATGTTAGATGCTTATGTTTAGTGTTTTAATTATGTTTATTTTCTCATGAAATTCACATAAAAACACATAAAATCTCATATTAAACTTGCAATTAACCTCTAAATCCTCAAGAACTTTGTTTATATTCTAAATTGGATCTTAGCACAACAAAACTAATATTCCAATTCAAATCAACTACGATCTGTGGTATCCAAGAGGTAAATATTTTTCACTAACATATTTCACTGATGCATACTGCAGGTGATGTGGATGACAGAAAGAGCACAAATGGTGGTGCTTTATTCTTGGTGAATGTCTTGTGTCACAGTTAAGAAAGAAGTAGACCTCAATTTCTCTTTCTACTATTGAAGCGGAATTTGTTGTAGCAACTTCTTGTTGCACTCAAATCTTATAGATGAAGCAAAATTTACAAGATATGAAAATGAGATATATATACCCCATTTCCATCATTTGTGATAATATAAGTGAAATCAACATCTCCAAAAACCTTACTTTACACTCCAAGACCAAGAATATTCCAATAAAATACCATTTCCTCCAAGAAAAAGTTGCAAATAGGGTTGTTAAATTAGAGTATGTACCTACAAAAGAACAATTTTTTGATATTTCCACTAAGCCTCTAACAAGAGAACCCTTTTAATACTTAAGGCAATGATTAGGAGTAGCCACTCTTTCCTCCCTCAACTGAATATTCTCTAAGGGGAATAACGATAACTATGCAATTCAGTTCAACATTCAACACATCAAAAGGAAGTTTCCAAGTCCACAAGAACACATAAATACATGGGACATTAGTTCAATAAGAAGCTAATTTTCCATTGATGTAAAAGGGGGAGAATAATCAAACATTGGAGAGATAAGTGAAAAAATTGAAAACCTACTCAACGAAAAGGTGAAAGTGCTTCTTAGAACCACAAGGAGAGAATTATCACAAGGGGAGGTTGAAATAAGTAATTAGAGGGGTTGACATGAAAATTCATTTCCATGCTCATGCTCATGTTTTCATTGTTTTCCATCTTGATTTCATGATTATGATTGGTAGTAATGATTTCAACAGGCAAGGTTCAACATACAGCGCACAGGTGGGCACATATTCAGTGCATAGGTGGCACAGAGTTAGCATTTAGGCCCACGTTGTATGCCAGGATTTAGGTCCCACTGAGATGAAATCATAGCTACAAAAGGTGGCATACATCCATGGATGGATCGCACAACACATATCGTCGTGCCAACATCTGACAGTTTATGGGAGTCCATTCCCCATTGTATTTTAAAAGGGGGGTGGGTATCTTAATTGGATCTGTGCCTAAACCACCCTCCTAGATCAATGATTTAGATGATTTGAGGGACCCCGCTTGTATATCTCAAAACCAGAGGAAGGGGGGCTCTCAAAACCACTAGGTGGTTTCCCTAAATGTGTGACCAGCGAACATTTACATGGTTGTAGGGCCCCTCCAACATGAAAATGACAAATGGTGTGAGACCATCAATTGATAGGTTTCAGATGAAAAGCTGGCAAATGATATGGTGATACCATATCAACAACCTTGGACCCATAGATGATGTCAACATGGCAATGACGTGGCAATAATTTTCAGTGTTTTCAAGTGGCCAAGTGAGCCAATTCTATGTTACAAGTGGACCAATCATAGGAGGCCATGTGGAAAAAGTGACGTGAGCATGAAATCTAGTGTTAATTTGGTGGTGTACATGCAAAATTTAGCAGCATGCGCACATTCGAAAGTAGGTAGTCGGAAAGTTGGGTCTTTGGGGCATTTTCACAGTCCAAAAACATAAAGGCCCAGATTCACAAACTAATTTAGCCCCCAAATTATTCAAGCCTTTGTCACAGCATGTGGCTTTATGGTGAAGGCACTACATTGCATATGTCAGAAACTCGCATAAACAACAAGTATTCAGTGGAGCTTTGACGAAGTCTACCATATTTTCCAGCTCGCTAAAACTAGCAGTGGAGTTATCTGCAACTATAGTAGTGCTCCAAAATTCGATGGTGAATTTGGAAATTCATGCCATATTTAACACTGCCAAAAATTATAACCTCTACTAAACTCTATTCAAATTCCATAATTTCCTAAAACAATAATTTAACTTAGTTTCTCACCTAAAAAAGATCATAGATCGAAGACAATTTGTACACATCAAGATGAGTAAACGGAAATTGAAAAACAAGAAGAAGATAAGATCAAACCCTTATTTAAGTGTAAATTATGGGTTGAATTTAACTAAAGTTAAAAACTAAATCTAAAATCTCAAAATTCCTTATAAACAGTAGAGATTAAGAAAAATTAGTCTATCAAGTATGAGATGAATCATAGAATAGAGAAGTATATTGTGTTGAAGTTGTTTTATGGTGATTTTATGAGCAGATATTGATTTATTTTTATGAGTGAGGCCTTCATGATTTGAGTTTGAAAATGGTATGAAAGATGACTTAGTAAGGAAAATCAAGTTTAAGCTTACATATAAGGGACTAGGATATTCCTTTTAGTATTAGCTGATAAACTGGGGAGTAGGAGCTTCCTTCAGGCTAGAGCCTGAGAAACCAACAACTTGGAGCTTCTGGAAAATTGAGTGTTGAAGGCTTTAAGTAGGTTGGAGCCTAAAAAATTGATGTAATACGAGTTTAAGCTTATAAATTGCATCATTATACAAAAACTTTGGTGGTTTTCCCAGTTTGGTTTTGATATTATATTATTGTGTCATGATTTATGTATTGGTGTGCTTATGCTTATTGTTTCAAGTATTATTTAATTTGAGAAAAAAATTTAAATTCTTACAATATTGATTCAATCCCCCTCCCCAAGAATTGTCATGGTTTCCAACACATAATATTGTAACAAAGCCTATTTACAAATTAAGAATATCCATGATAAAGTGAGAGTGAATCTCCATGATTAACCATCATGTGACATGTTTTTGTTTTTTAAATGTATATATGTTCAACTAATATATCAATTCTTTTTATAATTAATAATTGTAATAACAATAATAATTTAAAATAAATTTATTTGTATATGCATTAATAATTATCAATAATTCCAACACAGACAAATTTATCCGTTGATAAATTAAAAAGTTGACCAATGTAAATTGGCTTCAATTCATGACAAACATCAACACTTACTACATGATACATCTCATGTTGCTAAAATAAAATAAAATAAAAAATGAAAACCAACTAAATTAAACTTAATATTATTATAATTATTATTAATTATAAAATAATAATAATAATAATATAAAGTTAAACATATACACATTTAAAAAAATATGGAACACGATTCTTCACCATGGAGATATACCCCCACTTTACCATGTAGATTCTTAATCTACAAATAGGCTTTGTTACAATGTCATGGCTTATCGATATCGCATGCCCAAAAAACCGTAACTCACTTCATATTAATTTTTTTCATATGACATTTTTTTTTCCTAATTAATCAATTTAATTAAAATGGAAAAAGAGACATAACTACTTTGGAGATAAATCTCAATTTTTTTTTTCTACACGTAAATGAGTAGTATTATATTAAAAACTATGACTAGATGTAGCAAATACCCAGAAAGTGCATTGCATGATTACTCTTACAAATTGATCCTCTAGAGATAATATTTCTACTAATTCCAAAATCCTAAATTGAAGTCATACAACATCTGAGCATCGATATGAAAATGATTTACAAAATTACCCAAGAAGGAAAGCACATTTTTACTTTGAGCTCATCAAAAGAGAGAGTTGGGATCCTAAACTAAAGCCTTGTTGAGGTCTGAAAGAAAATTTCCTTCATGCCGGGTAGAAGCACTAGACTCACTGCTAGTGCTTGTCCTGGTTGAATTTTGGGCATTAAGAGATCCAATTTGTTGTCATAATGTGTCAACTTCATTTTCCTGGCAAGTCGTGTTGATTTTGAGCCCCTATGTTTCTTCCATTAGTTTTATGATGAGGCTTGTTGGCCCTCAATTTTGGTCAATTTTGCTTATCAAAAATCCATCTAATTACCATCATATTCCACCTTATATCATCCATATATGACTCATTTTGACCTTATTATGCATATTCAGGTAATTAAATTAATTTTTTCAATTTTTAGAAATTTTTGTAAAAATTGGGTTTTAAGAGTATTTTTGGACAGAACTAAAAATTCCCGTAATAGCTTCATGGAAGTCATATGTGCAGGACACCTGGGCTGGATCTGAACATAGATTTGGAAAGCTTGGGAACCAAAAATGGAAAAAATACCTATTGTTTCGGTCAAAGTGAGCTAAAACGATCCCGGTCAACGCTGGTCAAACATGACTTTTTTTTCAGAAATCCCTAGAAGGGAAAAATTAGTATTTTTTGGGATCTTCCTGATTTTGTAAAACTGAATGGATGAGTTCGACCTAGATGGATGGGATTATGATGGATAATACTGTTAGAGATATTATAACTTAGTTTGTTTATCATTTGTCTATTTAAACCAAGCTTATGGACCATTCAAGCATGGAGAATTTGTATAATTTTATATTAAGACTTCTAAATATTTTGAGATAATTTGAGGAACCAGTTCCACCTTTTATTTTTTTTTCATGTTGTGGATGATTGATTGAATTTTTTGTAGCTTAGAATTTCTTTAAGTGTGCAAGGCAAGGGTGGAGGGCCGCCACAGCATGCTAAATACACTTTTTGATTAAATTAGCATAAGTTTCATGAACTAGATTTTCTTCATATTTATTTAGTTATTTAGATGTGTGAAGATTTATTATGTCTTCTGGATGATTCTTGGTTTAATTATATTTTTCATATGAAGGGACAAACAAGAGTTTAAGTTAAATTCTCTTTCTATCTGATCAAGAACAACAACTAAAATTCATCATATTTTCTTTGCTTGAGTTATTTCCTGAATTTCTAGTTTTAATGCAATGGTAACAATGATGGAATAGACTTGTAAAGAAGGAAAACCTGGACCTCCTAAGTTAGGATCCTCTTCTCCTACTTTTTATACATCATAAACTATTGTTAATGAGTTATTTAGTTTTTCTTCATGAAGGTAGTACTATGGGGAAGGACAATCAGGACCTCCTAAGTTAGGAGCCTCTTCCCTCACTTATTACATATTGAATCAGAAACTACTTAGTTAGATTTTATATTTGCAATATGCACTTCCATAAATTTTAAATTTAGAATATATTTGTAATATGCATTTCTTTCAACTTATACATTTTGTCTTCTAAAATTGACTACATATGAAATCCATATATGTTGGACATGCTTCCAAGTTTACAAACCCAGACTGATAACTAAATACTTGTGTTAGTTTACCCAATAAATTGACCCTACATTTTTGGCGTCGTTGCCGTGGAAGCATACTTCAAGATAGTCAATTAGGAAGATTCAAAAAAATAAAAAATAAAATAAAACACAACAAAAACAACTAAATTTAGTTTGTCTTTCAGTTATGTTTCTTTATGCCTAGAGAAAGAGATAAAAAAGGTAGATTTATTGAAGAAATCTCTGGATTTTCCACAATGTTATAAAACAATGGTCGATGTTTCGAATCCTAACGAGGATCCATCTTCAGGACGAGAGTTGAATTGAAGAATGAAAGAAGGATGTAAAGGACAATGTTTATATAATGAAAAATGAGAGAAAAGAGCCGACAAGAACTTGATTAATTAATTCTATTAAATTATTTAATGATTTTTTGAATTTTTTTTAATAAATAATTTGTTTTAATAAATTTTATTAACTATAATAAATTTATTTATAATAAATTTAATAAATCTATTTATAATCAATTTTAATAAATTAAATTATTATATGTATATTTATTCGTACTAAATTTATTTATAAAGTTAAAGGTATATATAATATCATCTATTTATTAATTTAATAATAATAATAATTTATTATAACCAATTCTAGTAAATGTTTTTAATAACATTAGATAGTTTTTTATATAAAAATTTCTTTTGCTGGCTTAATTTTAAGTGATAAAACTTAAATGTTTATATATATATTTTTTGAAATAATGTCTTAATTAATATGATAATTATTACTAACATAAAATAATATATCTGTTTATTCTTAATCTTTATTTTAGCGGAAAATTATAAATTATAAAATCCTAGAAAAATTGATACCAATACTAGAAAGAATCATTTACAAAATTAATAATTCATAATTCATAAAATTAATAATTAATAAAAATAAATAATAGTTCACTTTAATTAATATTAACATTTATTTAATCTAAAAATCAATTATTATTTATAATTATTATATATTAATTCTAATAATTACTATTTATTTAATTCACTATTATTATCATTATTAGAAAAAAAATTAATCAATCCTAATTAACCTAATATTAACTATGGTCATTATTGAATATAAATATTTTATTTTAATTAAAACTTTAGATACTAATGATAATTATTAATTAATTAATTCTTATTTTAAAAATAAAATTTAATTAATAAAGTTAATTATTAAAAGTAAATAACTTGATTAGTTGTTGCAACTACCAAACCCTAATTTTTTTTTAGAAGAGAAGCAAACCTATGATACTATACCTAGGAAGAAGACTAACTCTAGGGGTACATTTTTTGAATTAGAGGCCGACAATGGTCACTAATCTCGAATCCTCCATCCCTGTTAATGTTATGTGGGTGCTTCATAATCTCGAGTGCTTCTCTAATTTTTCTTCTTTGATAGTGTTCCTCCCTGGCAATGATCTTAGCATCCTCAAGCCGCAAGTGATGTTTAGTTTTCGAGGAATGATCAACATGGGCCGAGGTGCAAGATCGTTCATGTTTAATATCGGCACCATGTTCCTTAAGACATTTTTGAAGAGAGTGCCTGGTTTCACCAATATAAATCTTCCCACATGAACAATCAATCTTGTAAACACCTTTAAGCTGCTCATGACTAATACTATCCTTAACTGACCACATTTTTTGTCTTATGGTTCCTGCTCGTGAAAATTGCGCAAAAATGTATTTTCTTCCCAAAACCTTGGATATCTTATCCGTCACATCTTTAATGTATGGTATAAAAACCCTACCACAACTTTCTTGAGGTCCCTAGAACTTCTTGGATATGACCGAACCTTCAGCTCTTTTTATGGATTTCCTAATTTCTCTCTCTTTATATCAAAAACCCTTAAAGAGAAATTTCATGTGAGTGATTTCCTCTTTCAAATGCTCCTCATCAAATATCCTCAGTGCTATTATAATAAGAGTATTAAGGACACCAAATTTCTGAGCAGGATGGTGGTAAGACTAAGAATAAAGGTAGCTGCCAATATGAGTTTTCTTCCTAAACACCTGATGTCCCAATGTTCGATCCTCATTTCTGGTAACAAGGACATCCAAGAAAGGAATGCTCCTGTTTTCTTCAACCTTCTTCGTAAACTTAATCTCAGAGGAAATTGACTTGAGATGATTAAAGAATCTCCGGATATTTTCCTTACCATGCGTCCACTTTATGTTGGTGTCGTCCACAAACCTTTTCCACCAAGCTGGAGTTAAGGGAAAAGAGGCAAGGGATTTCTTCTCAAAGTGCTCCATAAATAAGTTGGCCACAATGGGCGAGCCCAACAATTCAACAACCCATAGGAGCAGGACCATCAGGACTAATTACACCAGTTGTTGGGAGACCAACTTTAGAGGAATTGGAAGAAAAACAAAGATCAGGACAAAGATTGACTCTTATTGAAAGACAAATCTTGTTAGCCTATGAAGTGAAAAGAAAACAAACACCAAAAGAAACATATTTTATAGAAAAATTGAAGGAGACAAGGAGACCAATTGTTAAACAATTAGAACAACCAGTTCTTGAACAAATAAAAAACGTTGAAGAAACACCAATTTGGCCTCTTATTGAAACACTACAACAAACTAAAAAGAAAATGATGGAGGAAGGAGAAGGATCTAATATACCAATAATGACTCTGGAACAAATAATTTTGTATGAGAGGCAACAAAAAGAATGATAGAGAAAAAGAGAGGAATAAAGGAGAATAGAAGTAGAGAGGAAAAGAGAAGAAGAGCCAAAAAGTGAATATGATAATAAGAGACGTATTGATATAGAACCAGACAATGATCAGGAAGCTACTTTTGGCTTCCCTATTTTAGACACAAGAGCAAACTTTGGAGAGGAGGGAAAAATGAAGAACATTCCACCTTCTGTTTTTCCCAATGTTTATGAAATGTCTACTGAATACCTTGATTCATTTATGTTTAATTTTGATATCTTATGTCATACTTATGGATACGCAAGTGACACATGTAACCTTCGTCTCTTTCTAGCTACTCTTAAAGCAGCTGCACTAAAATGGTTTATGGGATTAGGAGAGCATATTATTGCCTCTTGGGATGACATGAAGATAATTTTTCTTAAGAAGTATCAAGCCTATTGCAGGCCTAGAGATTCAAAATAAGATATTTTCATAATGTCTAAACAAGAAGATGAGATTTTGGAAGAATACTTATAACGATTCCTTTACAATCTGCAAAAATCCAAACAACACTCTTTGAATCCTGATACCATTCACACGATTATTCTCAAAGGTATAAGAGATGAATACCTTGATATTCTCAATGTAATGGGAAAAGGAGACATCTCAAATTTGTCATTTGATGAAATTGTTGGACTATGTCAAAAATATTTTAAGTGAAGAGCAAAGACTGGAAAAAGAGATGTTAATTCAAGAGTTTCCAAATCAACAACAGGAGGAGTAACAAGAGCATAAATAGGGAATTTGCTAGAAAATTTTAAAACATATCTTTTGAGCACTTTAGGAGAAAAATTTGATGTTTTAAAAGCCAAGAAAAATAAAGATGAACAAGATCAGATCTTATCAATATTTTTTCCTAAGTGTAGAAAGAAACATCCACTATGAGAATGTCCTTTGGATAGTATTCAGGTGTGTGGAATTTTTATAGAAAATCATTCAACCAAAAATTGTCCAAAGATTAAATAATTGCAAGTGAATTCAATGGAAGAAGTACAAGGGATTGATTCTTTGTACTATATGGCACCAAGGAGACCTTGGCAGCCAAGGATTCCTTAGCAATTTTCTCAAAAAATTCCTTAGAATTATCAATATCCTCCTCAAAATTCATGGAATGCTTCGATGCCATGGTAGGCTTGGCTGCCACAACAATACCAAAACTAACCTGCAAAAGGTTGGCAAGGATATAGTTATGGAACCTAGCCACCTCAGCAAATATATCCTTAACAACAATACCAACAGTCATATCAACAACCATATCCTCAGCAACCATTTCAATGTCAACAACTCCAGCAACATCCTCAACCAATGCCATTTCCACAACAAAATTCTGCACCCTTACTAGCTCAACCATAGTAGCTTCAGCTGCCTTCTAACCAACCCCCACCTAGACCAACTCAATTACCAGCTCAACCAATAGAAAATCCGAGTAACAAGGTGGAAAGACCAGCATATAATGTGAAAGAAGCAACATATTTTCCTACATATTCTATTCTTCCTATACAAGATGTCCACTTAAGGTCTGGGAAAGTATTACGCAAATATTCTCCACCAATCATAGAAGAACAAACTAAACAAGAAAAACAATCTGAAAAATATAATCCAGAAAAAAAAATTCGGAAAGGAAAATCTATTATGGCTCAAACACCACCTTATCCAGACGGGTTAGTAGATTAGAAAACTCCAATTTATTTTCTTGAATTCAATATTTTGGGTGAATTAAAGAATTCTTATGCCAAAATTCCTTTTTTGCAATCTATCAAAGATATTCCAATTTATGCAAAACAATAAAGGAATTATGTATTAAGAAAACTCACAGAAAGAAAAGAGATCCACCCACAATCTAAGTCATTGGAAAATTATCTAGTCTCATGTCTGCAAAAACAAAAATTGAAAAATATATTGATCTTGGGATACCTATGGTTACCATTTTAGTCAATGATTTTTCAGCTCCAAACACTTTAATAGATTTGGGAGCAGCTATAAATGTCATGACAATAGAAACTATGAAATATTTAAAATTGCCCAATATTCGACCTACTACTAAAATTTTAGAGCTACCAGATAGATCTAAGTTTGTACCAGAGGGAATATTAGAACACATCATTGTTTCTTTGGATTCATGGGAATAGCCTATAGACTTTCTAATCTTGCAAACAAAAACAAATATAGGAGGCCATCCTTTAATTCTAGGCAAACCATGGTTAGCCACAACATATGCCTTCATTGGATGCAGATCAAGAAGTATGATAATAGCACATGGGGATGAAAGGAAACATGTTTCACTCTATCCTCTAGCACAATATCCTTCTTTATTATCATGGCTTTATGATCAACAACAACAAGAAATGCAATCTGTTCTAAGTATTAATCAAGTCTTTAATTTTAGAGAAGAGGAAGAAAATGAGAATCTAATAGACCTTTTCATCTCAGAACCTGATATTTCTGAGCAGATAAGAATAACACAATATGAAGCTACAAATCATGTTTTAAATCAATGTTTTCAAGAAAAATTTACTATTCCATCATTGAAAAATCCATTTTAAAGTATTTTTATTGTTAACTCAATTACTAATTCACAAATAAAAATCATTGAAATCAATCTTGGAAAGAGTTTAAATATTGGTAATAATCTACAATCATAAAAATAACAATAGGTAATTCCATTATTACAAAAATATTCAAAAGCTTTTGCCTAGGATTATACAGACATACAAGTGATTCATCCAAAGACATTAATTCACCATATCTATACTGATGATCATATAAAACCAGTTAGACAACCAAAAAGAAAAATGAATCCTATGATGAAAGAAATAGCGAAAGAGGAATTGCAAAAATTGTTACAAATAGGATTCATCTATCTTATTTCAAATAGTCAATGGGTTACTTCCTTAGTTGTGGTGCCAAATAAAAATGGAAAGTGTAGAATATGTGTAGAATATAGGGAACTGAATAAAGCCACATTAAAAGATCATTTCCCATTACCATTTATTGACCAAGTACTAGATTCATTAGCTGGAAAGAAATTCCTTTATTTTCTTGATGGATTTAGTGGATACAATCATATTAAGATAGCATTGGAGGACCAAGATAAAACCACATTTGCTTGTCCATGGGGAACATATGCATATAATGTTTTTCCTTTTGGGTTATGTAATGCACCTGCTACTTTTCAAAGAGCAGTCCTAGCCACCTTTGCTGATCTAATTCATGAATGTGTAGAGGTCTACATGGATGATTTTACTGTATATGGAGGTACCTATGATGATTGTTTGAATAATATTAGAAACGTTTTAAAGAGATGCATAAAAACAAACCTATCCCTCAGAAATGAAAAAATGCTTTATGATGTTAATTGAAGGGATAGTGTTGGGACACCACATTTCTTCTTCAGAAATCAAGGCGGACCCAACAAATATACAATTCATTGTAAACTTAATGCCACCAACAACATAGAAATAAGTAAGAAGTTTCTTGGGATATGCAGGCTATTACAGAAGATTCATTGAAATCTTTTGTAAGATAGCTCTACCTCTGTTCAAGTTACTTGCAAAAGACATTGAGTTTCAATGGACAACAAATTGTCAAAATGCATTTGAAATATTGAAAGAAAAATTGTTAGTAGCACCCATTCTTCGAGGACCAAACTGCTCATTTCCATTTCACATATCTACTGATGCATCTGATACAGCTATGGGAGCATCAAAGACAAAAATAAAATCAGTTTAATTATGCCATATACTTCATAATAAAAAATTTAACCCCTACAAAATTGAACTATACAATAACTAGAAAAAAAATCTAGTTGTTGTGTATGCAATAAATAAATTTAAGCATTATATAATAGGCTATCAAGTATTTATTCATATAGATCATTCTGCCATTAAATACTTAATAAACAAAGAAATTACCAATGGCAAAATTACTAGATGGTTGTTATTAATGCAAGAATTTAATCTCACTCTTCTAGATCGACCAGGTAAAGATAATCAAGTATTAGATTTTCTATCAAGACTTCATTCACCTGGTGATCCAATTCCTGTTTCAGACAATTTTTCAGATGAACATTTATTTTCTATAACAGCTAAAACCACATGGTTTGCAGATGTATCCAATTATTTATCATCTGGAATATTACGATATTGTTTCACTAATAAGCAGAAAAGAAAAATAATCAGAGAAAGTGCTAGATATTGATGGGTCAATGGTGACCTCTTTTATACTAGTTCTGATCTATTAATAAGAAAATGTGTTAGAGAAGATGAAATTCTTGGTATTTTGAAAGAATTTCATGACAAGCCATGTGGTGGCCATTTTGCAGACAAGCGAACAACATACAAGGTGCTCAAACTTGGCTACTATTGGCCAACAATATTCAAGGACTCAAAAGCCTATGTTAAAATATGTGACAGCTGCCAAAGAACTGGAAGAACTATAATATCAGATGAAATTCCATTGAAACCACAAGTACTTATAGAGCCATTTGAACAATGGGCTCTTGACTTTGTGGGACCAATTAACCTGCCTTCAAATGGAAAGAAGTACATTCTAGTATGTACATATTATGTTAGAAAGTGGGTAGAAGCAAAATCAGTGGCAAGAGAAACAAAAGAAACAGTGATATCATTCCTCTTTGAAGAAATCTTTGTAAGTTTTGGAGTTCCGAGATAGATTTTTACAAACCAGGGAGCACAGTTCACCTCCAAACTTGTTCGGGATCTTACGAAAAAGTATAAAATCAAACACAGAAATTCTACTCCATACCATCCCCAAGAAAATGGACAAGTAGAATTCATTAATAAGATCTTGGAAAATATCATGACAAAAATAGTGGAAATGAACAGAAGGATTGGTCAGAAAAGTTAAGAGATGCACTATGAGCATACAGAATTACATAGAAGAATACAACTGGATTCAGCCCATATCAGTTTGTATATGGTGAGGGAGTTATTTTACCCATTAAATTTCAAATTCATACATATAAATTTGTAGCATAATTGGGACTGGACCTGTCAGAAGCACAACAACAAAGATTCATGCAATTAAATGAACTAGATGAAATCAGACAGCGAGCAGTTGAACATACATCACTAGTGCAACAACAGAGAATCAAATGGCATGATAGATTTATTAAAAATAAAAAAAATCATAAAGGATACTGGGCATTACTTTTTGACTCCAAGAACAAATATTTCAAAGAAAATTTTACAACTCATTGGCTTGGGGCATATGAGATAGAATAAATCTTTGACAATGGAGCAGTTTAAATAAAGACAATTGATGAAGCAACAATTTCATTTCTAGTTAATGGACATTGGGTTAAAGTCTATAATAAGCCTATAAATAAAGAGGACTTTCTGAAAAGAGTCTCATCTGAAAATAATATGGAAATAATAGAACATCATAGTGATATCCCTTCTTTACTTCCAGAATAAAAATAAAAAATAAAAATAAAATAAAAAATAATAAAGGAGTTTGGTTGTGAAAATCCAGGAAAATCACATTTATTTTTCTAACTCATCCTCAAGACCAAGACTTGAGGACAAGTCTCAAAATAAGCAAGGGGGAAGATTCATAATAAAACTATTCACATAGTTTAAGTAGCTGCGTATGGACCTGAAACAACATTCAGATATCATTACAGAAGGAACCTGAACATAATCAAATATCATATGATTACAGACGGGACCAGAGACATTAATATTCATCAAAAGGGACCTGAATCAATATCAGATGCAAAAAGAACATGAAACATTATAATCTACATCAAGATGATCCAATAGCCAGATACAATCATCTAAATTTCATCAAAATTAATCTTTGAAGCTATCATCATTAAAAAAGAGTCAAGTATGGAAAAACCAGAAAAGGTCATCATCAATGAGCATTGAGATTGAACTATTAAGCACGGAAGGAAAAGTACTGTAAGTAAAAAAATGTTCTTAAAACCTTTTATTTTGAAAAAATTTCTAGATTTTTTAAATTAATTTAACTTGGATATGCATCCTATTACACTTATTCTACTACATTCTACATCCTACTTCATTATCCTACATACATCCCACGTTCAAAAAATTACATTGTGAATAATTTTCTAAGTTGTTAAACTATTTAATTTGGATATGCCATTCTATTTAAATATATCACTCTACATCCTACATCCTATATTATCCTACCTACATACATTAGAAGCATTACCATTAACCTCATCCTACCCTCATCATGATCATATTACATTCATTATCCTACCCTCATCATAATCCTATTATATTCATTACCTTACCTACATTAAAATTTTCATCATAATCCTACATTAACCCCATATACTCCTACATTGTCCTCCTACATAAGAATTTTTTTATCCAAATTGAGGCTCAAATTTTTGCCTCATAAGGATTTGCCTTGCTTTCCTACAAAACCAAAAAGAGTTAGTGTCATTATAAGAAAAAAATTATTTTGAAATGACCTATGCATATGGTCATTTAAAAAAAAATTAATGATGAGCATATAAAAATGATAAACATAGGAATCGAAAGGAAAATATATGAAATGAAACATGCAATATGAAAACATGAAAAAAGGAATGAAAATACAAATGTATGATTTACATGCAATAGAAGGCATACAAAGAAATTAACGAATCCGTCATGAAGAATGTACATAACAGAATGTGGGTAATACAAATATTATGGTGATAATACAAGCATGTAAACCCGTGAAGGAATAATGTACATGAAACAAAGAATGCGGTCAAAATTGTGACACATAAGTGGCCACAGGTATAGAAGTTAGAGTATGAGCTAGGAGCGATAAACGGTCAAAACACTTTCAAACAAACAAACCAAGCTTTGTGTAATGATCTCTTTCACAATCATAGCACAAACCAAGCTCTGCATGAGGCTCTCTTCCACCATCATAGAAAAAATTAAGCTCAGAATATGAGAGAAACACTGTGCACTCACACAGCGTAAGGAGAACCCTCATGGAAGGAAAAAACATGCATAGAAACACAAAAAATGAAGAGAAGTTTGCGTCAGCGAGAGAAGCCCTGAACAAAGAAGAAATTGCATAAGAAATAGGTGAGGAGATTAAAGATTCTGTGGAGAAATAAGGAGAGACACATCGGTTTTAACGAGGAGATTGAAGGTCGAGATTTCCTTTGTGCCAAGTTGACTGTGCTTCCCAAAAAAATCCAAAAGTTCCGCAAGTGAAGAGGTAAGAATCAATCCTAGATTTCTATCAGTAGTTAAACAAATTCCAAGGGTAGTTAAGCTCGAGATGTTGGTTAATATGTGTCATTATATGAGGGAGTAAGACTTTAGTTATGGATTTGAAAACCCTAACACCATTAAACATACCTTGCCACTTGTGTCATGAATGAATCTTCAAATATGTCGAGAGGAGTTTTAATCAAAATAATATTTTTTAACACGGGAAAACGAGTTATTACTCGAAGACATTTACAAGTTTTCTCCCAGATAATCGAAGATAAGGTATTCTAGTTCGAATTCCTTCATGCATAGTTGTGAAATTGTTACATATGAAAAAACGTAGAGTCCTATTTTCATATACACAGTGAGCAATTTTTTTTAAAACAAAGAAGGGATTTTCATGAAAAACTTGGAAAAATAGAGATTGAAGCATGAGTTTATGGAGCAATTAAAACATTGTTAAGATTTTTTTATTGTCTTTTACACATTGAGAAAAATTTTCTATCAGTTTTTAAGAGCAGTGAACTCCTTTTTGCAGCAAAACAAAGGATATTGAAGAAGTTTCAAGAAAGGGAAAAATCTCATTTTTTTCAAAGAGCTTCAAAGAACAGGTAAGCCTATTTACCATGATAATTATCCATGAATCAAAATCGCATGAATAAAAATACAGAGGTATATATATACATATATTTTTGTTTTTGATGAGGATGTTAACTGTCCAAGGATACATTAATTGGTATACAGAGCACATGGCAACCAAAATTGAGCCATAGGAATTCAAGTTAGAGAAATTGGGGAAGGAAACCATAGAGAGATTGTATCAAGCAGGATTGATAGGGTTTCTTCATAAGTTTAATGGGCATAATGACAAGATTACACAAGAATTAATAAATCATTATGAACATGGACAAAAAATAGTGGGTGACCTCTCCATACCACTAAACCCATAATTTCTCTCCCAAGCACTAGATCTTCCTTTGACTGGAGATGAATATCACAAAGGTTTACATTTCAAAGAGAAAGGATGGACATTATTCCTAGAAAAACAGAGAAAGGGATCCTTTGATAGAGAAAAAGGAACTCCAAGGGGCTGATTACGTGAACCATGGTCGGAATTATTATTGATCATCCAAAGATATTTTACTTGTGACAATCGGTTTAGTGTGGACTATCTCTATCACATTAGATTGCTTCAACACATGAGAGGAGAATCCAAGATCAATCTACCCTATTTATTTTCAAGCAGCTTGATCAAAATGATAAGAGGGAGTTAAAAACAAAACTTAAGCAAAAGAAGCACACATTTACCATAAAAGGCTCATTAAAATACTTGTAGAACATCAGGTGAGAAACAAGGGATTGGTTTGGAAAGAATTTTTGGTTCAGAATCATCTTGAGGAGCAAATAACAGCGGAAAAATTTGAACAAATGCATGTTACAAAGATAATTATGATCTCTCATATGTATCCTAGGACTAGATAAAAGAAAAAGAAGGATAGTGTCATGGTTGAAAAAGAAAGATCCTTCATATACGGTCCTTGGAAGCCTAGGAGGAAAATACAAGAAGAGCCAAGTGAGAAAGAAAAAGACCCTGAGATAGAAATTGTTGAACCTCCAACAACATCAAAACAAATTAATGAGATATTACAAAGGATGGAAAGAGATGTCCAAGAAGAACCTTTGGAGAGGGACCCATACTTTGAAAATGTTTGGGTAGGAGCCACTTCATCACATTCATTTGCTAAGGAAACTGTAGGAGAAGAAAGAGAGATGCATGAAGAAAAACATCTTAATAAGATAGAAGAGTTGAAAGAGAGTTGGAGGTCAACAAAATATTGGAAAGGAATTTGAAGAAAGAGAAAAATATGTACAAAGAAAACAATAAAAATATAAGAAAATAAAATGATAAATTGACCAAGAAACTTGGTAATCTCGAAACAAAGAACATCATTATCTCTAAACAAGCTTATAGATGGCTCAATGAGAAGAAAACATGGCAATACAAATATGAGAGACATAAGGTAGAGGCTACCATCTACAAAGAAGGAAAGTATGAAGGTATTGATCATATTCTTAAGGCTTCACAACAAGATACTACAGGATTAGGGACAGTGGGCACATCATCACTCAGAAAATCAAAGAGGAGAAAGCAAGCATGAGGACATGTTTGAATATCAGCAAGGGGGGGATGTTGGCCCTCAATTTTGGTCAATTTTGCTTATTAAAAATCCACCTAGTTACCATCATATTCCACCTTATATCATCCATATATAACTCATTTTTACCTTATTATGCATTTTCAGGTAATTAAAGTTTTTCAATTTTTAGAGATTTTTGTAAAAGTTGGGTTTTAAGAGTATTTTTGGACAGAACTTAAAATTCCCGTAATAGCTTCATGGAAGTCATATGTGCAAGACACCTGGGCATGAGATGAGCATAGACTTGGAAATATTGGGAACCACGAATGGAAAAATACCTTTTGGTTCGGTCAAACTGAGCTAAAATAGGCCCAGTCAACATTGGTCAAACATGACCTATTTTTCAGAAATCCCTAGGAAAAAGGGCATAATTAGTATTTTTTGGGATTTTCCTGATTTTGTGAAACTGGATGGATGAGTTTGACCTAGATGGATGGGATTAGGATGTATAATACTGTTAGAGACATTATACCTTAGTTTTTTTTATCATTTATCTATTTAAAACAAGCTTATGGACCATTCAAGCATGGAGAATTTGTATAATTTTATATTGAGACTTTTGAATATTTTGAGATAATTTGAGGAACCAATTCCACCTTATATTTTCTATTCATGTTGTGGATGATTGATTGAATTTTTTTTTTGGCTGAGAAATTCTTCAAGTGTGCAAGGCAAGGGTGGATGGCCCCCACACCAAGCTAAGTACACTTTTTGATTAAATTAGCATAATTTTCATGAACTAGTTTTGCTTCAGATTTATTTAGTTGTTTAGATGTGTGAATATTTTTTATGTTTATTGGATGATTCTTCGTTTAATTCTAATTTTCATATGAAGGGAAAAAGAAGATTTTAAGTTAAATTCTCATTCTATCTAATCAAGAACAACAACTAAAATTCATCCTCTTTTCCTTGCTTGAGTTATTTCTTGGATTTTTATTTTTAATGCAATGGTAACAATGTGGAATAGAATTGTAAAGAAGGACAACCTGGACCTCCTCAATTAGGAGCCTCTTCTCCTACTTTGTATACGTCATAAACTATTTTCAATCAGTTATTTATTTTCTCTTCGTGAAGGTAGTACTGTGGGGAAGGACAATCAGGATCTCCTAAGTTAGGAGCTTCTTCCCATTACATATTGAATCATAAACTACTTATTTAGATTTTATATTTGTAATATGATTTTCCATAAATCTTAGAATTTAGAATATATTTGTAATATGCATTTATTTCAACTTATACATTTTGTCTTCTAAAATTGACTACATCTAAAATCCATATATTTTGGACATGCCTCTAAGTTTACAAACTCGAATTGATAAGTAAATACTTGTGTTAGTTTACCCAGTAAATTGACCCAATAAGACTCATATATCCTTGCAATTTCATTTTAGTTTCCATGATATATAAATTCAAGGTTTCTTCTTGATGGGATCACAATAAGTGTTTTGTGTGACTCGGAGAACCCAAATAAGACTCTCTCTGAGCCTTTGTTGCCACCCAAAGAAGAGAAAAACCCAAAAAATTCTGGCATCCCACAGATAGGAATACTTTAATTCGAGTTGAATTGTATCACAGGGAGAAGGCTAATTACCTATAATACCCTATTCTTTAGGGAAAGAGAGGAGCACAATAATAATACACATGGGTAGAGCACTAGAGGAGGACTTTATGTTACCAATGGAATACATGAACGAGAGCCTTGGTGGCACACTAGAAGTCAGATGGTGAAGAGGAGTAAGAAATTCAAGGTTAAAAAAGAGCTAGAACAAGAACACAATATAACCATGTTTTTTTCCAGACAAAAGGTAGGGAACCACGAGAAGAGAAAGGACGGGCATATGAATAAAATTAAGGCTAATGGTTGGCAGATTACCTATTGAAATTGGAGACCAATTATGGATTTTGGATAGTCAAGAGCTCAAAATCCAAAAGTGTTGCCGATATCTTTATGAATCTAGTTTCTACCTCTCGAAATCTCGAACCTCGAGTTATTAGCAAAAGCTTAATAGAACCACTCTAACCCTATGATGAACAAAATATATGAAAATCCACCCATAAGAGATTGGATAAAGTAAGGCCCAGGGGATAAAAGCCATGGATGCTTAAGTACCAACGAGCCATAGATTTATTCAGTTGGGAACGTCACTCCCATACTTCGCATTTATTGTAGCAAAAATCTTTATAATTTATACCGTATAGGAATCCATAATAAAATGAGATGGAAGGTCAATGAAAATAGGAAGATGTCATTGGATCATGGTACCATCTATGTTGGATCTTGAAATTAGCTACATGCAACACTTCCTATTTGCTTGACATGTGTTGAGGCCTCATAATTTCATTTCCACAACATGGGGGAAAACCACCCAGTCCGGACCTTAGAGCAAGTCCTTTTCTGTTTGGTGTGGTGGCTCCGACTGGGGATGAAGGGAGCAGTTTCCCAATAAGGATGATTTGGGGTATGTTTTTTTATATAAAATGCAATGGGAAATGATTTTAATCTATCACATGCAATTATCTAACACTTATCTATTCTACTATATACCCAGGGTGTTTCTTCCTTTATGTGATCTAAAGAGATATCCTCCAACTATTAGTAATGAATATTATTTAACACTTGAAAGAGATGAAAATTATGTAAATATGATTCTTTTAACAAAATAGTTTTATTAAAAGAATCGTGAAAATTATATCACATTCATATGTGTGATTATATATCAGATAAGAAATCATAGACAAATATTAGTACATAAGTGCATTTAACATTCATTTATGATGACATTTCAAAAATATAATGCAAGTAAAAAGATTACTGTCAATCTAGGAAGAAAAACTTAATACAAGTGAATAGAAGTACCATATGTGTGAAGTCCTACTCATATAAGCTAACAGTAGATTTTCTTATCCTCTTATCTTTCAAGCAATTTAAAGAGTACATTAGTGGAACATCAGTTAAACAGTTTCAAATTTCAAAAGATAACAGATTATGTTCCATTAATCCATCAAAGCATTTACAAACTTACAAAAGTTCATTCTTTGCAAATGTTTTTTGACAAATTCCTAAACCCTTCTCTAAATGAATGAGAGGGTTTAAATAATAAAATAAATATGTTTAAAAATAGATTATTACATAAAAATAGAGGTGGTTTCAAACAACCATCCTCGTAAGAAAAACTTTAACTGCAATCTAAAAAAATAAAGCAACAACATAACTTATGAACTCTAATCCTCCATTTGGATTTGATACCGAAGTTGAAAAATATCTAGCATGGGTTTGAGCTGAGCTGGCTGTGAAATTATCGATCTGACATGTCCCTTGAATACTGCATTTGAAAGTGTTGGCTGCGCTGTTTTTGTTGAATTATTTAATGATTGCAGGGTTTGGTACCGATGATAAGGTTTGATCAGAAAATTCTAATAATTTTCTCGATCAAACTTATTTACTTTTTTATCATTTCTTCCTATATTTTTGTCCTTTGTTTCCACTATGCTTCCAATGGCTTGACTTCTGAGAATACTTTAGATGTGGACTCTTTGATAAGCTCTACTTAAATTGTTCACATACGGATTTAGTAATTTATTTTGTTAACCTTGATGCTTTTGTTGTTGCTTTGTCTACTTTCCTTAGCTGTGTTTCCCAATCCTTAAATAAGATTTCCTTGTGAAATCTATCTACATGGGGTAGATCAACTTCCTTTCCTAAGTTTGATGCTTGCCATTGAATGTGTTCATTGATTTTCTTATCGATTTTCTCACACTCAAGTTTCTGGATAGGCACTTGCTGGATCAGGATTTCACTTGAATCATAATAAGAGCTAGTGATTGAAGCTTGTTGGAAAAATACTTCTTGTTGATGCTTTAGTTAGTGTTCACATCCAATGCTTCCCTTATGAATTTCTATAGCTATGGCTAGCTTTGTAATTTATTTACTGTTGCTTCTTGTTGCCTTTTCTTTTTTGTAAGTTGCACCTGATGCTACAAAGTTAATCTTTCAAAATAATTTTGAAACTGAGACATTTTCAACTCCATTTGCCTGTTGGAGTTAGACTTTTCTTGCTATAACAGTCTCTCTAGATCTTGTATTTTATCTTCTCTCTTCTTTAGTAACATTTGAACTTCAATGGCCTTATCAATAGTGGTAGTAGCATATGCCCCTGCAAACTGTGATAGCTTGGTTAAATGTTTAGTAGGATCAACTAGAGGATCCTTCCATAAAACGTCAACAGATTCATTTGTAAGACTTGAGACTGTATCATCAATTCTTCTCCTTTTTCTCCTCTTGACTGCAAAGTTATGATTAGGACTGTAGAAGACATCCAGTGAAGGAATTTCCTCAATTTTTAAAACTATCTTCTTTGATGGGTAGGTCGGAATTATCTCTCGATCATGAGTTTTAGGAACTTGTTGCAGTGGAGTAGCAGTTTATACTAATTTATGAGAATGTTCCAGCATTTGAAAACTGGTAGATTGATTAGTTTAAGGATTTGATTGAGGCATTTGTAGTGCCTTAGAAAAATTATCCCATTCACTCTTCAAATCCTTTGGATGAGATTTTTCTGACTGATCAGGTGTATTTTTGCTATGTTGAACTTCTTGGGAAGAAGCATAAACTCCCGAAAATAATTATGAAAATTGTATCACATTCAAAAGCATACACTCTTTGATAATCTCTACTTTCAAAAGTTTTTCACATACAAATTCAGTAATTTCTTTTGTTAACCTTGATGTTTTTTTGTTGCTTTGTCTGCTTGCCTTAATTGTGATTTCCAATACTTAAATAATATTTCCTTGTGAAATTTATCTATCTGGGGTAGATCAGCTTCCTTTCCTGAGTCTAATGCTTGCCATTGAATGTGTTCGTTTATTTTCTTCTCGATTTTCTCACACTCAAGTTCCTGGATAGCCACTTGCTAGATCAGGATTTCACTTGAATCATAATAAGAGCTAGTGATTGAGAAGCATTGAAAAAATACTTCTTGATATGGTCTATTTCTAGCTCACATTTCACGTCTGTGCTTCCTTATGATTTCTCTAGCTATGGCTAGATTTCTAATTTTTCTTTGTTGCTTGATTTGTGTTTGCTTTTATTTTAAGTTGCACAAGTCTTTAGAGGTCTAATCTTTCAAAATCCTTTTGAAACTGAGACATTTTCAATTCCATTTTCCTACTGGAGTTAGATTTTTCTTTCTATAACAGTCTCTCTAAATCTTGTATTTTATCTTCTCTCTACTTTAGTAACATTTGAACTTCACTGGCCTTATCAATAGTGGCAGTAGCATATGCCCCTGCAAACTATGATAGCTTGGTTAAATGTTCTGTAGGATCAGCTAGAGGATCCTTCCATAAAACATCAACACATTCATTTGTAAGACTTGAGACGGTATCATCAATTCTTCTCCTTTTTATCCTCTTGACTACAACCTTATGATTAGGACTGTAGAAGACATCCAGTGAAGGAATTTCCTCAATTTGTAAAACTGCCTTCTTTGGTAGGTAGGCTAGAACTCCTACAGAAATGATCTCTCGAATATAAGTTTCGGTATTGTGATGGTTTATCCCAATCTCTACTAATTTCTGACAATGTTCTGGCATCCGAAAATTGTTAGATTGATTAGTATTAGGATTTTTTTGAGGCATTTGTAGTGCCTTAGAAAACTTATCCCATTCACTCATCAAATCCTTTGGATGAGATTTTTCTGACTGATCAGGTGTATTTTGGTTGTGCTGAACTTCTTGGGAAGACGATTCAGATCCATTAATTCCTTATTTCTCTTGTATCTAAATCTCTTTGATTACTTGATCAAATACCTTTTTTGGGTTCTCATTTCTGTTTTCGGATTATATGAATTCTGAGATTGATGTTCTGATTGCCCTGAATCATCTTCAGACATGTCTTTAGCTTCATTATCCAAGCTAATACCTGGAGTCAGTCTGTTGACATCTTCAGTAGTCAATAAATCCATAGGAATATTTTCTGGTCTCTTGTTTCCGTATGCTTGGAAGGCTTCCAATTCATCTTGATTTAGTTGACTGGATGCAAACTTTAGTACATCTAAAAACTTTTCAATACCTTGAAATAAATCATCAAATATATCTATCTCTTTCACAAAAGGCTTCACTTTGAGCTCTTTGATGTAATTTTTAATTACATCATTGGGGTCATATGGCTGCTTTGACATTACAGACAAATTCAACACATTAACATTTGAAACGTCCTTGAAGGCATGACCAATATCAAAAAGTAAAAACGTACTACATTGTAAAGGGAAATTAGACCAAATGGCCTTCTTAGCATCTTTAAGCTATTTCGAAATACCATTTACCACAACTTGGTAAGAAATCTCTCTAGCAAGTAGCTTGTTAGGTACATAATATGACAGGACACAGGGAGAAGCATAACTCCCTAAAACTCTGACACAGGTGAAAATTTCTTCGGCAAACCATCTGACAATGGGAAAAATGTATGTACTAGCCTCTTTGAAAATCCTAGGGGATTTCTCATTGAATATAATATGGTGCATAGGTAATATGACTCTATGGAAAATTTTATAAAAATGTAGATGAAAATATGACTCCCAAAGGGCTCTGTGGTAAATTTGGATTGGATTGGGGTCCTGGGTCGTCCATTTCCATCCCATGGTAGGAAAACTCAAAGAAAAGAAAATTGCATCCATGACATAGGCACTCATGTAAAAGGGGGGTATTTCCTTAGAGGAAACACTTCTTTTACTGCTATACTCCATGATACTTATAGCTAAACTATTAGGTAAGATATTTTCCCAGGAATTAAAGAATTGAAGATTGGTTCAATTAATTGAATCCAATCTACAAAAAACCTAGTTGTATCAGGCTTTTCAAGCAATCTACACAACATACCAGCAACATAGCAATAAGGGGAAGGAATTTGTGTTATTGGGTACATACCAATTTTGTCCTGTTTAAGCTTGCCTTGGTCATCCTTCCATTCTTTTATAACTTTCATTAGGTCTGGATGTTTCGTTCTAATGCTTTTAACAAAATCTTTGTCATAGTTCTATTGTGGGGTTGGTAAGTGGTACATCATCCTCAAATATTTTTCCTTGAATGAACCGATATTCTCGCCATTTGAATCCTTAAATGTCCTATCTTCTATGTTCAAGTGGTCAATTACCCACTTAACCATATCTGTATAGGGGAGAACCTTTGGCATTGATGCTACCTTATGGATGAATGAGCATGCAACGTCAAAATAGGTCGGGTCTAAAGGAACTGAAGCACCTATTGTAGCAACTTTGATTATTACTCTTGGCTTTTCATTCTAGAAGAATTGATACATTGCCTCCCTCAAGGAACTTCTACAATCCTTGTAGTAGGTGGTATCTAATAATAGGAGAGAAAATCCGAGTCTTCAATAGATGATACTTGGGCAATTTTCTTGCCTTTCTTGCTCATCTTTGTTATCCTTGCTCCGTTAAGTGGTTTCCTGAATTCAAGTGAAAAGAGAAAACTTTATAAATGGAGAGAATGGAGAGACGGATAGAATTAAAGCAATATAATCACAATTCTGATGTTCAATCATTCAAAACATGCTTGAAGTAGATATGAATCTTGCAAACCTTACTCCTATTAAATGTAGTTAATCACCCACAATTATTTCAATCAAATCTCTTACACACCTTCACGTGAAATGTCTATCGATCAATTTAAGATGTTAGATCTTATATCTGGTTGATTAGATATGAATAATTTCGCACACTTGAGCAATAACTATCAATATCACATATCGCAACTTAGACTATTTCTATTAGTTATGTTACCTGTTGTGGCTCATTTGCAATATCCTTTATTATAATTTTTGAAAAATATAAAAATATGGAAAAATATATAAAATATGTGTTAAAGTATAGCTTTCTCATAATTTAACTAAAATTATATTTTTTTTGTAAATTTAAAGATCAATATTTTGAAGAATACGCGAAAGTGGGTCCCAATGTTTTGGTTAAGGTTCGAGCAAGTAAGCAAGCGGGATCTGAGGATTTTCTTGTCAGAAGATAAAGGCGACAACCCATGGGCACATTCAACACATGGGTTAACGGGGGGGTGCCTCCATAGTTGACCCCGTTGACTAATCGGTCGATCTTGATCGACGGTCTGGATTCACTGCGGGGGCAAGGCCCCGATGAGCGATCCGTACTCCATAGGCCTCCCACAGTGACATAAGCTACTAGTTGGTGACAACTTTCATCCACGTCACAGTAGTGTTTAATGGTATTTTGCGCATCAAATCAATATTTAATTTTGGACCCTGTGCCATCTATTTAAACCTTTTTTTTTTCTTTTCACAAGTTAAATGTTATTCCTCTGAATTTTTCAACCTTGATTTCACCAGTGTTTTCTATCGTTTTCTGTCAACCCATCATTGTTCACCACCCTGAGTAGCATCATGGCTAAAATTTCATCCCTTTCCGGTTCATCCAGCCATATTCGTCTCATGGACACTGAGAGGGATATCTGAGATACTGTTTGCTCTCTAGAATACCTTCATTTTTATCAATAGGTCTGTCTTAATGACAAAGCATGTCCTATTTTCTCTGCCATGGTTAGGTAAGGTGTATTGTCTGCATGTATCCCTAGGACTCATCCTTTTCCTGAGTTTGTTCACTGGCTGGTATCTATTATGTATCCTAGTAAATTTTTTGTAATGAATTGTCTATGAGAGAAAGTTTTACAGGTCTCGGCCCAGTTAATTCATCAAGCCTTATGTTACCCAGAGTTTGAGTCTTATGTTCAATTCACTAACGAGTCATTGGTGGTGCATTACGATAGTCTTGCGGGTCAAGAAATCACCCAGTTCGCCTTCTTCCTAAGGCCAGACATGAAGCGGTTTGCACTAGATAGTAAGGAGTTTTCCATAGAAGTCTTTGATCAATAAGTTTAGCCCTTGTTGAGTGGCATATCAAAGATATCGGGAAGCTAGGTGTTGGTCGCTTTAATTGTTTTAACAATTCAAGCACCACATAAATTGTCAACCCAGGAAGGTCTGTTTATTCCAAAGACAATCACGCACTGGATATGCTCAATTCCAAAAACAAAGAAATGTTGTAGTATCAATCACACAAATATCAATCACACAAATCAAACTGTTCACACCTCACTTTAACAAAGCTGAAGCCTACTTGTGTTACAGCAGAAACAATCCCTCTATTGCAGACCTTCATTAAAAGAATCCTAGGAAAAATAATGAAAGAAAATAACCCTGCAGAAAAGGAGATCAATCAACCATAATAGAGAACAGGACCCTATTCCTTTGAACAGGAATCTTCAGCACCTGTTGCCTGATTTTAATCAAACGGTAGAAAAAATATCAATCCACGGAAAACAAGACCCTATTCCTTTGAACATGAATCTTCAGCACCTGTTTCCTAATATCAATCACACTGCGGAAAAACAAGATCAACCTACGGAGAACAGGACCCTATTCCTTCAAACAGGAATCTTCAGCACCTGTTCCCGATATCAATCTATCACACATTCATCTGATAAACAAATGACTGAAAATAAAGTAACTCTCATCTTCTTAAGAATGAATGGTATAAAGCTAATGCAGTGTTAAAGAAAACATAGTGCTTAATAAGAAACACATAACTGTATAAGTAATTCTTCAGCAAACAAGGTTAAATTAAGGTGCGAATAACATAAAGAGTAACAGACTACAAGAGCAATTGGGTGAATCTTGTGATGAAGGCGGGCCCTGTCCTTCTCACAAGATTCCCCGAGGAAAGAAATTAAATTGAAGCGCTCAAAATAGACTTTTATTCATCTGTCAAGAAATGATACATTACAACAGAGCAGAGGCTCTTTCTTGCTTCAAGAAATGTACTCCTGCAATCTCCTCCCCTTCTAATGATGATGTCTCCTATTTTTAAAGAGGAGACATCTATTACAGTTACATCAGAGAAATCCTATTTTTATCCAAATCTAATCTCTTGTTTTAATACAGGGTCTTTTCTGTTCTTCCATCCTGGAATGCTGTTACAATAGGTACAAAAATACTAGCTTCAAAACGGTCCGTGTAATAGCTTCCCTTGTTCATCTTCATCCTGTTGTCATCATTCTTAAAATACACTTTGAAGATCACAAATCACGAGCTGTCTCAGCTACGGGATTTTCGTGCCTGTTGACTGTTTCAGCAACGGGTTCGACTGTTTCAGCGACGCGATCCTTATCATAGATTATCTGCGATCTTTTAGACTTGTCTTAGCAACTATCTATCTTTGATTAATGATTAAATATAAAAGTAATGTGGAATTATATGCAAAACAAATTAAATACATAGTAAAGAGAAGGATTTCATATACCTTTGGATAAAATGGATGGAAATGATAATGTAAACTTTTAAATATGGACTATAAAGAGTAAAGTGGTGTCAAAATGTATGGTCAAAATGGTACATTGTGAGGTCCTAACATCCCCCCCAGCTGAAAGGGTTGCATGTCCTCAGGAAACTTTTAGTCTGAGTCAGAGTCTAAGTACTGACTCTTTGCATGCAAGTTACTCAAGCAATAACTATGGAAGGTGGCCTCTATCGAAGATCTGAATCCCTGGTTACTTTGTAATTTATGTCATGCTGCTGCCTCGTCTCTGTTAGCCAATCTGTAATGAGGCTGATATCGTTCTGCTGGCATCCATAAGAAAGGGAAGTGAAAATGATAACCAATCCAATTCTCAGTGCATTGCTGAATGCATCTGATATAGTTTGGTATTCTGGATAGTGCAGTTTGAAGATTATCAGGGCTAAAGGGATTATACTCTTGTCTCTCCTTACAGGACTGTTTCCAGAACATGGTATTTTCCTTCAAAGCAGCAGTCTCTTTGACCCTGATTAACTGATGACACTCTCGGAGTACTGAGGCTTGCAATTGCTGTATGTACCTGCTCATTCCCAGCTTCTGCAAAAACTAATGATATTCTGCTACAAAAATGGCCGGATTTGAAGGTTCCGGCCTTATCCAGAGGAGGCGATTATCCTCATTGTGCCTAATCGCGAGAAAAGTGGTTTACCATGTGATTTGATTGGCAAGAAAGGAAACAAATTCCCTAATTTGTATATCACCAACAATCGGATTCAGGTTGACTTCTCTGTTTTTAGGCATAGCCTCATTATGAAGATAAAGTTCACATAATAGATGTTGATCACTAGCGGAGGCCTCAGCAAATGTTTTGACAAACTGTTCCGCTGTGAGCAACTCATGAGGTCTCCCGTCCTTAATTTCTTTCAATTGAAAATAAACAAGGCGTTTAGAAAGAAACAAAGAATAATTCAAAGAAGGTTTCCTGGTGGCTAACAATTTTTGTACTAATGAAAACATCAGGACCAGTTTGTCTTTTAACTCCTTAGTTTCTTTCTTGGAATCCTTAAGTTGCTGAAGTGTCTGCTCCCAATTATCCCAGTTGGACTACATCTGATTTTTCCAGGCCAATTTATGCTATTGAAAATTTTTATCTTGATCAATAACATACTGCTACTTCCACTTATTCATTATTTCCAACTCTTTCCATGGTGGAGTTTGTGTTCCGGCATTATAAGTAATGGGCCGAGTCATAGTCTGAGTAGCTGAGTTAACTAATACAGGGTAGGATATCTGTGGCTTGGTTTCTTTCTCCAGACTTTTTGAAGGCCCTACTGGTTCTTGTGTGGCAGTAGGGCATTCTTCCTTGACTGCAACTGATGTGGATGCCTCAGGTACTGGGACTTTAACTATCTTATATCCGGCCTGTTGGTAGATGTTTCCACATTCATGGCACATATATTATTTACATGGGTCATTCTTTTGTATTGATGCTGTATGTGCCAACATGTAGAGATTTAGCTCTTTATCAAAGGCTTCCCTTGCCGTTACCAACTCTCTTTTGTAGGCCTCTAATCATGACTTTAAAAATTCATTTTCCTCTAATAAAGATGGCATGGTGAGTGAACCCTGTGTGTTGGTTGCTTTTGCTAGAGTTGATTGTTGTTCTGCAGCTGTAGTTGGTTCTTGTGTTTCAGCTACAACTGGTTTCCTTATATTATCATGCTGGATGTTTGATTTTTTCACTTTAGCAGCTGGTTCTTGTGTTTCAGCTGCTGAGTGAGTAACTGGTTCTTGTGGAGCAGTTACTGTTTGAGTAGAAAATGATGTCATATTACCCTAGGAATCTGGTTCTTTTAGAGCAGTGCCACAGGACGAGACGGGTAATGATTCGGGAATTTGCAATGGTGATGACGAATGAAGTTTTAGCAAGATAGCTGCAGGGTCAGGGGAAATGGGAATGACTTCAGATTCAACAGTCATTTTCATTTTTCTCCTAGGTAGGAAAGTGGAAAAAGAAGCGACTTTATTTTTCTTTTTATGAGAAGATTCTTTTCTAGGAGAAGGGCTATCGGAAGAGGTGACAGCTTGGGATGTGGCCCTTATTTTCCTTTTTGAGACAGAGACTGTTGCAATTCGTCTCTTTCTTTTATGAGTAGGGGGTGATGGGGGTGTTTCAGCTTGAGAGTCATCGCTAGGGATGTGGATGGTGGGATGGGATGACTCTGCTAAATGAGATGGACTTGGGGACAGGTCAACTGGCTCTGAAGATGGAATCAATGGAGGATCGGGAATATCTTCCAGTTGCCATTCGTAAGAGCTTTCGGGGATTTCTTGGGGATTTTCAGCTTCTTGGGGTATTTCGGGGGCTTGTTCGAGAAGTAAGGGTGGGTTATTTAGAGGGGGGTTTTGCTGGGAAAAACCCCTCTGGATTAATAATTGACACAGGAGATGATGGGTAAGGGACAGTGATGGGAATTTTACCCATCTACAATAATATGACATATTCTTAATACATCCAAGCAGATAATAAGGAATGTTGACTAGTCAACCATGCCGCAAATGGCTCATTAAAACAAAATCGTGTTGATAACTACCTGGTAGCGCCCCTCGCAAGTTAAATAGTGCTTGAAAAATTCAGCTACCTTTGGCCACAGGGGAGGTAATGAATGCAGACCTATGCCACGGCCTTTAATCTCAACCTGTCCCTCTGGAAGAAGGAAGTCCTGCTGTGCGTTTAGGATGATTTGTTTCCTGCTAAACCATCGAGCACCTGTGACCGGCAATCCCGAAACTTGTGCTATATATTCTTCTGTGACCGAAATTCATATCCCTTAGACTATGGAGTGATCCTCCTGAAAATTCTGTGCAAACTCCAAAACTTGCTGAGGATCAAATTCTCCTAGCCTCTCGAAATATGTGATCCATCCTGCCCACTGAAATATTTGGTAAGCCTCCGGAAATAATTCAAGAAGAGCCATCGAGCCAGGCTCATGTCTGATAGCCGAGCCTCCCATAGCTACTAACTTGAGTCAAATGCAGAGGCGCAGAGAGCAGAAACACCAGACTTGATCAGAGTAATTGGTTACGACTAAGAACATGGTGTATCAGCCGAAATAATGGGTATAAAGAATGGCGGTGGGTTGCATGGGGTGAAATGATGGTTTTTATTTTTGAAATCCCCCCCCTACGTGTGGTGAAATGATGGTTTTGAATGTACGGGGGTTATAATCATAATGGGAAAGATCTTCCCTTTATACTATGATTTAACTGTATTACATAAAAAATCCACTTACCTTATATTTACCTCTGTTCTGTAATTCGAAGTATAGAGTGCTTGTTCATAGTGACTTAATATTGATGGAAGAATTTTTAGAATTCTCTGACATATAAGGGGGATGATACTAGAGTCTGCTGAGTCATAGGAGGAAGATAGTAAATAGACAATATTTACCCAAGGAATTTGAAGAACTTGTGAAATAGAGAGGAAGGGTGTTTTAACGATGGGAAGATAAATGACAGGTTGCTGAGAGTGGTGTTTCAACAATAGAAAAATAGATGACATGTTGCTGAAAGTGGTGTTTCAGCCATGGAAAAATAAGGGAAATGTTGCTGAAATGTGATGATTTAGTACTAGGAAAATTGGGGAAGCACTTGCTGAAGGATGATATTTCAGCAGTAGGGAACAGGGAAAATGTTGGCTGAAGAATGGTATTTCAGTAGTGGGTAGAATAGGGAAAATGATATGAAAAAGGAAAAGAAGGAGTAAAGGGAGAAGTGATAAAGAATTGGTGGGAGATGAGGAAATGAATTAAGATAAGGGAGACAAAGCTTCTCTGATTGAAGCTTAGATCTTCATGAAATTGTCCTCCTTGGTAAGTTCCTCCTTAATCTGCAAAATACAATTGTAACATGCCAACCCTTGACAGGGATTATTAGTTTTAAATCTAATCTAATACTAGAAATATAGTGCAGAAAATTAAATGCTGTGAGGAGCAGAGGACTCCCCTAGAAAAAGATAATGTGTATCAGTCATGCAAGCAGCCTTAAAATCTTCTTTAGAAACAAGGCGCTGGTACAAGCGAAGCCTATGACCATTTACTAGTAGAGGTGTTTTAGAATCATCAATTGTTACAAGTCTTACTGTTCCATTGGGAAAAACAACATCTACTTCATACGGTCCAAGCCATCTTGTTCGTAACTTACCTTGAAATTTTTCAAACCGAGAGTCATACAATAGGGCCCAATTACCTTTTTGGAACTGCTTGTGCTTGATAATTTTATCATGCCACTTCATTCTTTGTTGTTGAATCATGGTTGTCTGGTGAATGGCATCTAATCTCTTTTCATCCAATTCAAGAAGCTGCTACAACCTAGCTGTCTGCACATCAGTCAAATCAAGGTTAACAACTAAAGCAGTTCTTAAAGTTTTGATTTCAAATTCCACAGGAAAAACAACACTTTTACCATAAACCAATTCATAGGGAGAAAATCCTGTAGTATTTCTCCAGGTAGTTATATAAGCCCATAGTGCTTCAGGGAGCCTTTGAGACCAATCCTTCTTGTTATCCTTCACTATTTTATTTAGAATGGCTTCTATTAATTTATTTGTGATTTCCACCTGCCCATTGGCTTGGGGGTGGTATGGTGTAGTCATTCTATGATGAATATGATATTTTTGAAGGGTAGATTTAAAACCATGAGAGTTGAAGGGAGGTCCTCCATCTGTAACCAGCTCTCTAGGAGTTCCAAATCTAACAAAGATCTCCTCAAATAAGAAATCTAGGACAACTTCTTCATTGGCTCTAATAAGTGCTTTGGCCTCCACCCATTTAGTCATATAATCTGTAGAAACTAATATATAAGTTCTTTGATTGGATGGAGGATTAATGGGTCCTATGAAATCTAAGGCCCATCTTTCAAATGGTTCGAGTACTACCTGGGGGTTTAATGGCATTTGATCTCTATGATTGGGTTGACCCATTCGCTGACAGCTGTCACAAGCCCGCACATATTTCTTTGCGTCTTTAAACAATGAGGGCCAATAGTAACCCATCCTCAAAATTTTGTGTGCTGTTCTTTATTAGCAAAATGCCCTCTGCAGGGGCCATCATGACAAGCTTTTAGTATGTCGTACACCTCATCCTCTCTGATGCATCTTCGGATTTCCTGATCAAGCCCTGTGTAGAAAAGACACCTGCTTATCCAGCTATACCTGGCACTTTGTTGAACAATTCTTCTCTTTTCCCTATGTGACAGGTGTGATGGTAACTTTCCTGCAACCAAATAATTGGCAATGTCTACATACCAAGGAGAGTGAGCAGAGACTGCAAATAAATACTCATCAGGAAAGGAATCATCTACTGGAATATTATTATCAGTTTTTAACCGTGAAAAGAAATCAGCCACAACATTTTCTTTACCTGGCCGATCTACAATTGTAATATCAAACTCCTGCAGTAACAATAACCATCTGGTAACTCAAGCATTTGTGACAGATTTTTTCATTAAATACTTAATAGTCAAGTGATCAGTGTGGACAAAAGTAGGATAACCAGTGATGTAATGTCGAAATTTATTAATGGCATAAATTACTGCAAGAAATTCCTTTTCGGTAACTGTATATTTAAGCTCAGCAGGGGTCATGTTCTTACTAATAAAATAGATAGTATAAGGAAGATGGTTTTCTTCTTGTCCCAAGATAGCTCCAATTGCAGTGTCTGAAGCATCAGAAGATATATGAAAGGGGAGTGCCCAATCAGGTCCTCTCAAAATAGGAGCAATAGATAACTGATGCTTGAGTTCTACAAAGGCTTTCTGAAAAAGATTAGTCCACTTAAATTCAACATTTTTCATGAGCAACACAAATAAAGGAGAAGCTATCTTAGAAAAGTTTTTAATAAATCTCCTGTAATATCCAGCATGTCCTAGAAAACTTCTCACATCATTTTGTGTTTTAGGAACAGGAATATCCTGAATGACCTGTATTTTGGATGGGTCTACCTGAATTCCTTGAGATGAAATAAAATGTCCAAGCACTACTCCTTCACTCATCATCATATGACATTTTTCAATACTTAGGGAGAGGTGAGCTTGTATACAACGTTTAAGTACCTTCTCAAGATTTTGTAATGCATCTTCAAAAGACACACCATAAGGAGTAAAATCATCCATAAATATTTCCATAGAGTCATTCAGCATATCACAAAATATTCCTATAATAGCCCTCTGAAAAATTGCTGGTGCATTACATGGTCCGAATGGAAGAACTCTATAGGAAAAAGTTCCCCAAGGACTAGTAAAAGTGGTCTTGTCTTGGTCTTGGGGTGCAATTCTAATTTGGTTATACCCACTGAATCCATCTAGAAAAGAAAATAATTTCTTTCCTGACAGACTATCCAACACCTGATCAATGAAAGGTAAAGGAAAGTGGTCCTTTTGAGTAGCTTTGTTTAAGGCTCTGTAATCAACACACACTCTCCATTTCCCGTTTTTCTTAGGGACTATTACCAATGGGGAAACCCATTCACTGTCAGATATGGGGTATATAAATCCTGCATTAAGCAATTTTTGAAGTTCTTCTTTAACAATTTCTCTTAAATTAGGGTTCATTCGTCTTTGGGGTTGACAGACTGGTCGGCAACCTTCTTTAATATAAATTCGGTGAGTACATAATTCAGGAGAGATTCCCTTCATATCCGTGTAATCCCATGCGAATGCTTCCTTATTTTCAAGTAATAACTTCATTAACTGTTGTGTTTCAGCAACTGTTAGATCAGGATTTATATTTAATGTTTTGCCAGGTTCGATTTCCACTGTTATGCTTTTAGAGGAGATGGTGGTTAATGTCTGAGATAAATCTTCAGATTCAATCTTTTCCTGGGTATCCGTTTCGAAAAGTGCAGTCAATTGATTGTGTGTTTCAGCAATTACAGAGGAAGGTTCGCAAATAAAATTATTAATTATTTCATCCTCTGTATTGTCTTTAAGAGTTAAGGCTTGTCCGATAGTTAAAATGGGTTGAATAGCATTATCATCATAATCCATCCACACAAAATTTTCATTATTAATTATGGGTGTAGCATGAGGATAAAGAGTAAGCTGTTTAGTTTCATAACCATTAGAAATTGTCATTGAACCAGATCTGCAGCTGATAAAGGCATCGGCTGTGGCTAGCCATGGCCTTCCTAGAATTAAAGGGTGTCCCCCCAGCTTTGTTTTAGTTTGTAATACCACAAAATCAGCTGGGTAATTCCAGGATTCAACCGAGATAACTAGATCTTCAACAATTCCTTCTGGTTTAATTGTAGAACGGTCAGCTAACTCTAGGATGGTTGGTGTATCTCTAATTGTGTTATTCAGCTGTAACAACTGTGAAGTTTCGAGAGTCATAATGTTTATTGCAGCACCTAAATCTACCAGAACTTGAGGAATTATCATTTTACCAATTTGAACTGTCACAGTAGGATGGCCGGGGTCACCATATTTCACAGGAGGGGTTTTTCCGGACATTAATGCAGATAGATCACCCATAACATGAACTGTAAGGGGGTCTTTAGTCTTCCTACCAGGTTTCTTAACACAAATGTCCCTCATGGTTCTGGCATAAATTGGTACATCTCTTAGTGCCTGTAAAAGTGGAATTTTAACATACAAGTTTTGCAATTCCCCTAAAAGATTAAAAGCAGGTGTTTCAGGCGTTTTAGTTAAAACTAAACGCTCGGGGAATGGTGGCTCTGTTATTTCAATACCCTTGTTAGAGGGTGGTTGTGCTTTTTTATGTTTCTCAGTTTCCTCTTTATCAGAGTCAGAAGAGGTTGTATCATCGATGATAGGTTCTACTATTTTCCCGGATCTCAAATGAATATCATTACATTGCATCATAGGAAATGTAGGCTGATTCTGAATATCAATGACTTGCACAACTTTATTATTGGGGTTAGGATTTGGTTGCACAAGTAGTTGGGGTCTCATTTGATTATTTGGTGGAGCATTTGATGGTAGAGGAAGTGGTTGTTGAAATTGAGGAAATTGATTTGGATACGGGAGTTGTTGGCTTCTCCAATTTGAATTCCATGGATTAAAAGAAGATGGCTATTGTGGGGGCCAAGGAGTCCACATTGCAGGATCAACAAAGGGAGGGTTTTTTTGTTGCATGGGTGGGTAGTTCATCTGATTAAAGGGTGGGTATTGCATTTGGTTAAAGGGAGGGTAATTTTTCTGACTGAAAGAAGGATAATTATTCCAACGATTAGAAGATGTAAATGGCATGCTAGAATTCATACCTTGTCCTCTTGGTTGCCATTGTCTTCTTTGTGTTAGCAGATAAACTGCTTCAGCTTCTTCATCCATTGGCTGCAGTGCTGCCTTTATTCCGGTAGAGAGGGACATTGTTGTGTTTCATGATCTTTCTCACAAAGGGTGTAGATTGGTATCTTGTCCAATGGGCATTCCCTTAGTGGATTTTTATCTATGCATTTAGGGAAAAAGACAGCCAGAGCTGCTTCTGCTTCAGCCTGCCTCTTTTTAACCTGCAAGGTGTCAATTTGTGAAGCAAAAGAACTTAACATTTCAGTTTTAAATTCTTCAAGTAAATTACCTATTTCAGCTCTTGTTGCTCCCCCACTGGCTGATTTCTGAACTCTTGAATAAGTGGGATCTCTGTTACTTGCTCTGTTCCTTGCAGCTCCTCTTGAACATCTTTTACAGAGTTCAAAAATCTCATCATATGATTCTTTAGATATATCTCCTTTACCAAGCATGTTTAGCATGTCTAAACAATCGTCCCTTAATCCTCTAAGTAATATTGTTTTACGAATTTCTTTACTTACATTCGGATGATCAGATCTCTGCAGATTATACTGCAGTCTTTCCACATAGTCCTCCAAATTCTCGTCCGCCTTTTGTGCCATGTTGAATAATTCCTCCCTCTTTTCTCTTGTCCGACAATAATCTTGATATTTAAGCAGAAATTTATGTTTCATCTGTTCCCATGTTGTGATTACCTGGCTTCCAAGGCTCATGAACCATCTTAACGCATTTCCCTTTAATGTTGCTGGAAATAGTTTCAACTTCTGAGCATTAGTAACATAATCATAACTTCTGCATAATATATCAAATTCAAAAATAAATTCATCCGGATCTTCAGAGGATAAACCATGGAAGTTGGGTAAAGTTGACAATGGAATATTCTTCATAGGGGTTGTTCCTCTAGGGAGATCACTGATAGGAAATCCCAAGGTAGAGAGAGAATTTTCATCCTTTCCTTCTCCTTCAGGATCTACTCGTCCTCCACCAAATAATTCTTCGTTGTTTCCTTCCATTGGTTGATCTCCTACTGCACTTGCTCGATCCTCAAAATCTTCTACTGGGTCCTCAATGTTTTCCACTGGTCATCCAATATCTTCTGTTAATTCCTCAACGTTCTCTGCTGATTCCTTAGCACTTTCTTCTGATTCTTTAGCACTGGCTACTGGTTCTTTAATATCTATTACTGGTTCCTCTACGTTTTCAGGGCTCACAACTTCTTCTATTTTGTAGTCTGATTGAGGGGAGCGTTGAGGTTTTGGTCTTCGAGAGCTTAATCTCTATGACGATTCAGCCTTTGATACAATTTCGTCAATAAAAGTCTTTCTTCCTCCCCTTCCTTTTCCCTTGCCACCTGTAGGGTTAGTTTTCTTCTGGGTTCCGCGTCCTCTCATACAATCTGCACATCTAGAAAGAAAACATCAATGCTTTTGAAATCTATAATTGCCTTCCCCGGCAACGGCGCCAAAATGTTGGTCGCTTTAATTGTTTTAACAATTCAAGCACCACATAAATTGTCAACCCAGGAAGGTCTGTTTATTCCAAAGACAATCACGCACTGGATATGCTCAATTCCAAAAGCAAAGAAATGTTGTAGTATCAATCACACAAATCAAACTGTTCACACCTCACTTTAAGAAAGCTGAAGCCTACTTGTGTTATAGCAGAAACAATCCCTCTATTGCAGACCTTCATTAAAAGAATCCTAGGAAAAATAATGAAAGGAAATCACCTTGCAGAAAAGGAGATCAATCAACCATAACAGAGAACATGACCCTATTCCTCCAAACATGAATCTTCAGCACCTGTTGCCTGATATTAATCACACTATAGAAAAAGATCAATCCACGGAAAACATGACCCTATTCCTTTGAATAGGAATCTTCAACCCCTGTTTCCTAATATTAATCACACTACGGAAAAAGAAGATCAACCTATGGGGAACAGGACCCTATTCCTTTGAATTGGAATATTCAACACTTGTTTCCCGATATCAATCTATCACACATTCATCTGATAAAAAAATAACTGAAAATAAAGTAACTCTCAGCTTCTTAAGAATGAATGGTATAAAGCTAGTACAATGTTAAAGAAAACAGAGTGCTTAATAAGAAACACAGAACTGTATAAGTAATTCTTCAGCAAACCAGGTTAAATTAAGGTGCGAATAACATAAAGAGTAACAAACTACAGGAGCAATTGGGTGAATCTTGTGATGAAGGCGGGCCCTGTCCTTCTCACAAGATTCCCCGAGGAAAGAAATTAAATTGAAGCGCTCAAAATATACTTTTATTCATCTGTCAAGAAATGATACATTACAACAGAGTAGAGGCTCTATCTTGCTTCCAGAAAATGTACTCCCACAATCCCTCTCTCCCTTCTAATGATGATGTCTCCTCTTTTTAAAGAGGAGACATCTATTACAGTTACATTAGAGAAATCCTATTTTTATCCAAATCTAATCTCTTGTTTTAATACAGGGTCTTTTCTGTTCTTCCATCCTGGAATGCTGTTACAATAGGTACAAAAATACTAGCTTCAAAACGGTCCGTGTAACAGCTTCCCTTGTTCGTCTTCATCCTGTTGTCATCATTCTTAAAATACACTTTGAAGATCGCAAATCACGAGCTGTCTCAGCTACGGGATTTGCGTGCCTGTTGACTGTTTCAGCAACGGGTTCGACTGTTTCAGCAACGCGATCCTTATCATAGATTATCTGCGATCTTTTAGACTTGTCTTAGCAACTATCTATCTTCTATTAATGATTAACTATAAAAGTAATGTGGAATTATATGCAAAACAAATTAAATACATAGTAAAGAGAAGGATTTCATATACCTTTGGATAAAATGGATGGAAATGATAATGTAAACTTTTAAATATGGACTATAAAGAGTAAAGTGGTGTAAAAATGTATGGAAAAAATGGTACATTGTGAGGTCCTAACAATACTCTTTTTTGGGTATGGGGCTATACCTCTTTTTTCAAATATTCCCTATTTTTTCATCTTTTCTCTGTTTTTTGTATTTTTCAAAAAAATATATAACTAAAATATGCTCAAAGGCTGAGCTTATGTGCATGCCTATATATCCTAATCTAATTTACATATGATATATACATTCATTTGGTGAACTCTCATTTCCAATAAAACCAATCAAGCAAATGATTGCATGAGGGATCTTGGTTCAACTCTTTGAGGGTGTTGACAAAATTAAAAGGCCACTTCCACCTCACTTGTTTTCGGGCAGTAATGCTTAAATTTTTTCTCACACTTTGCAACAAACTATTCTTGGAAGAACACACTCCTCCTTTAGATTTATTAAGGAAAACAAAAAATGGATCTTGGAATAATACTTGATCTAGAGGATTTGAGACATAAGCTTCATTCGGGACTATTCCTTCTTCCACTTGGCTATGCTTGGGACTCTTTTGGGAAAGAAAATCCACCTCTTCCTCATGATCTTCTGAATTGGTAGATTCATCATATATGGCAACGTTATCCTCTAACAAACCTGATGTTCTTTGATAGAGTGAGCTGATCTCTATGTGAAAACCACCATGTTGATGAGTAGGAGCATTCCTTGGCAACAAATCTTCTTGAGAAAGAAGTTCAAAAACTTTCTTGTGATCGTTAATTTCCATGCCTTCATCTGCAATTTGTAATTCAAAGGAACTTGGTGGCTACAAATTTGGAGTTAAAGAGGATTCCATGTCCCAAATGATTTCCTCAACCATTTCAAGAAAAGGCTTCTCATTGACAACTTGCTCAAGAAGTTCATTATCCTCCTCAACCTCTACATCAAAACTGAAAGACTGCTGATTTCCAATTATGTGAAAGTTATTTATGATGGACTGAAGTGAAGCAGAGCAAAGAGTCAGAGACGCCTCACTTAATTATAAACTTTCAAGGCTTTCATCATCAGTGTCATAGGTGACCTATATTGGATGCTTAATTTTTTCAAGCTGATGATAGTGAACTTCATCCCACAAATCAACTGCTGATTTCTCTAGAAGATTAGTTTTTGTTTGGAGGACATCATCATCAGACTGATCAAACTTTGGAAAATAATCAACATAAGTAACATCACCAATCAAAAATATTGGATTGTCAATTTTTTTTTTCTTCGAGTTGAAATATAAATCCATTTTCTGATCTGTGATAGCTGGGATTAGGAGGAAAATAAATAGAACTGTTATGTTCATATGAAGGTTTAGAGGCTGATTGGATGCTTATAAGCTGATCTGTCTCCCCTTTAGTTAAAAAAGGAGGCTTTGTTATCTTTTTTTGGATAGAACTACAACGGTCCTCATTCTCTTGTGAAATTTGATTATGAGGCTCGATGTCTTCTTCAGACTCACCTGGAAAAGATGATGAATCATCACTTGGGCTTTTAGAGAGGTCTTATGGGTTCTCTTTCATTTCCTAATTTATTTCATCCTCAACCAACTCTTATTGATTTGTGTGGTAGTTAACTTGAGCATGAAACCCATGAATTTCCTCTGATAGATCCTCAGGGTGCCAATTTCTTTTTATAATCTGAAATGAATCAAAGCATAAAGGTAGAGATCCTAAAGGTGTTGACTCATTCTCTATTTCAGATTGTGTGGTTTTAAGATGGCTTAAGGGAAAGATATCTGGATCTGCAAAAGGGTTTGTATCATCTGTCTTGCCCTTGATTGATTCTTCAGAGCAGTCCTCTTTGTTTCTATTTTCAATTTGTTTGTAATTCTCTCTTAATAGTGAAACACAAGATGTAGGAAGGTATCCAGTACTTACTTAACAACTTTCTACATTTTCTTCCTTGCAATCTAGCCCAACATGCATATTTTGATTGTTGCTCTTGCCTTGTAGTGACTGAGTTTATTCTTCCCAAGTAAAAAGTCCCGACTATTTTAGATGACCAGCTCCAACCTCACCCTTGTATTCTTTCACTTTTCTGTCCATTATATGCATTATTTTGTTGTTTGCATTTGTCAACATTTTTAGCTTTATTTTTGAAGAAATCAGTTTCTCTTGAGCTACTTTGTCCTTCTTTATTGATTTTAACTTTGTATCTCTTTCCAATATGTTGTATTCCATAGTAATTTCCATATTTTTCATTTCTTCCAGGTTTGAAGGATCTCTTTCTCTTATCTGGAATGCCATTTCTGGGTCAAAAGCATTTGGGTATTGCAAGAGGGCCCACCCTTGGGGTGGCTTTATCTTAGAAGGTATTGAATTGTATACTTTACTAAACTTGGCTGAAAAGTGTTGTATTATCTCCCCTGGCTGTCTTTTCAAATGATTGTATTCCCTTATGATGAGAAAAACATTTCCCATGACTTCCCACTTACCTAGGAAAACTTGAGTGAATTGTGAAAATTGATAATGCTTGCAGCTGGAAGGTCTTTAAACCAACTCTTAACTTTTCCATGTAATGATAAGGAAAACATTATAATATGCACATCATCTTCTCCTACTTCAAATAGGTCAAGTAAATCCTCAAGATTTTGAATATGTTGTTTAGCAGTGATCTTTGTATTTTCTCCATCGAAATATGGCAGCTTATTTGTAAGTTTTGTAGGGAGGGGCTGGAGGATAAGGGGGAAAACTAGAGGCTTATATCTTTCTGGGACCTTTGTGGGTATAGATAGTGCAATAAGAGACTTATGACTATTTGAGGTTTCAACAGGAGTAAGAGAAACAACGTGAGGCTCATGTTTCACTAGGTCTTTCACAATTGAATCTGGGATTGGCACAGGTGTATAAGGCTGCTCATGGTCTGCAGTTTGAGGCTCAGCTTCTTTAGGCTTGAGATATTTCCAATAATCAATGTGGATATCATCAGTGTGTTCTTGATCAGGTTTAAGGTAGGAAATTATTATAAAAACAATAATTTCTTCAATCCAACCTAGGCTTGAGTGCTCTTTCTTTCTAGGATAACTGGTCATGTTTCAGGTTCTTCCTCCAGTGGAGTCTTTAGGTCTTTCTATAGTTGTGGAGTCGCCAGGTGGATGATTTCGTCTTTGCTGTCCACCATCAGCAATATTATGTTTGATTTACTCATTCCTAGGGGAGTTTTTGAGGACTAGTGGGGTCAACAGGGCTACTGAAGACCAGTGGAGTCACCAGGTGGGGGATGCTTACTATTTTGAATATTTACTTGTTGTCCACCATTAACAACTAAATGCCAATCTAAGGATGTTTGTAGGTTTTCTGAGATCTAAGGAATACTTAGTTTGTCACTAACTCAGAACGACCCATCGTGATCGCCAGAATGTTAGGGTGGCGATGAGGTGATAGATAAACCACCAGATACTATCAGTCAAGGGTTTCTGAATCCTTTAAGGAATATTTAAGCATGAACTTACTCAGAAGGTCCCAACCTGATCACCAAAATGTTAGTGTGGCGATGAGGTGGTAGATTTAGTAGATTTTCTAAGTCAAACTTGAGGGTCTAAAGAGTCTTAAGAGGTATTCAAGCAACTATATACTTAGAAGGTCCCACCGTGATCGCTAGAATGTTAGGGTCCCATGATTTGGCATATTGGTATACCAAATGACAGGGTAACATGGAACCAGTCTTTGGAGTCCTAGGACGTAGCCTTCCTGGACTCAGAGAGGGATCTCTCTATTTGGTGCAAAGGATGTGTTCTTTTTTCTCTAGGGTTTTGATTTTAGGCTAGTTATTAAGTGTAGGGTTTTTTGATTGTTTTGGTTGGGTAAGATGGTCAAGTGGAATAGATGGAGTGAGAGGTTTTTGAATCATTGGGCTATGGAGTCAATAGAAGTCATGAGTGTCTAAATGATGAATCAGAGTGTGTTGCAGGGCCAATCTAGCAAGGTTAATGGATCCTTAAGGTAATGTGTGAGGTGTAGTGAGCATCAATTTTGGGAAAAACTAGGAGGTATTAAATATGTATAGTTAAAAGATACAACTCATGAGGTAGGGAAAACCATTAAGCTCAATGAATAATACTAAAATTGATAAATATCCAAGATAAACATTCCAATGAAACATAGAAAGCATAAGATCTTCTAACTTTAGTAAATTCACCTTCATAATTTGGGAAAACATATAAGATAGCACAATTAACATGGAAAATTTTAGGGGCGAATATTTGTAGGTGGGCTAATTTTCCCTAATTTTTCAAAAAAAATGCTTCGCCAATTTCCATTTTTGAAAAAAATTATTCGCCCAAATTTTACAATATAGAATTATACATTATAAAGAGGGCATATATAAAATCATTATAAATTTTAATAATTATACAAATACATCAATAAACATTTTATAGTTTGCATATTAGGTACTAGTGATATTCGCCAATGTTTTTATACTTCAAGATAATTTTCCATCCTTAAAATTTTCACGACAATAACTTAATATATGAAGAGGGAACTCCTAAAAATCATAAATCAGGCTATAAAGAACTTAGAAACAAGTTGGTAGGCATGGGAAAAGGGCAATATCAAACGAGACCTCTTTGACTTAACCTAGCAAAGAATATTCCAAAGAAAGGTTTCAAGATAGAGTTTTGAAAGCTTCAAATAAGCAAGGCATGCAATGAATCCCATGCTGGAAAAATAGATACTAACCATAAATGACACAAAAACAAGTTTGGTGGGACCTCGGAGCAATCGAAGATTCCTTAAGATGACCAAACAAAGGAAAACATCAAAGCTATAACAAACGGGAAGGACTTAGGTGCCTCAAAGAGCATGTCTCAACCCTATACTTTTCTGATTTATGTATACAAGAAGGATGAAACATAATGAGAACAAGAAAACATAAACAAGTTAAGAAGACATCACCATTCACAAACTAAGGAATCCTGTAAACAAGCTTCTCCATCATCAAGCCAAGCAAACCATTCATATTCACAAAACCAATTTCTTCTCCAAGCTCATAGAAACCATGTATTTCTCTCCAAGTTCATCAAAATCCAAAAAAATATATAGGGGCCTCATGCTCTATTTATGGAGCAGAGGAGGACTAAAACCCTAAATGTGGTAGGAAAATGTCAAATTTAACCATAAATGCCATTTATGGCTAAGAGACCATGCAAGGCCCAAGGCACATAATATCCTAAGAAATAAAAGCTAGAATAACTATTTGCACCTAATTCTAGAGTAATTTGCCTTAAAAAAATAAAAAATATATATTTTCAACAAATGAGTGTGTTTTTTTTACTTTTGGTCCAAAACACACTAGACAGCCTCTATGCGTAGCACCACTTCAGCAGAAAATAGGGTATTTTGTGGCTGAGTTTTGGACCCTTCTCGATGCCGGATTTGGCTCCGTGATGGCTCATTGGAAAGCCTGATTAGTATAATTTACAGAAATTCTTGAGTTGTGCTGAGTGAGTGCCATTTACCAATTCAAAAAAAAAATTTCCCAACACTTCTCTGTGCGCAGCACCTGGTTTGAAAATAAGGCAGAAAGGTCAAAATTTTGATGTTTTTTGACCTTTTGGGGGGTCAAAACTGCTCCAAATGATCTGAAATTTGGTGATTAGACTGATGGTGATGTGAGGAATCCAAAAATGAAAAGTTTGTGAGCTGAGGATGCACCAAATTTGTGCATAGTGCCTAGGGTGTTGCGCACAGAGGGCTCAAAATTTCAAAAAAACAAAATTTTGTTTAAATTGCCCCAAAATTGGGGGAGAGGTCCCTCAAGAGGTATTCGACACCTGTTGAGAAGCCTCAGAAAAAATTCCAAGCATATCATGCTCCTTTTCCCTTTTTAGGTTTTCTAGCTCCATGAGGGCCTCCTTTAGTTTGGCACAAGCAAGCATGTTTTTCTTTGCATAGTGCTTGGTTATTTTCTTTTGGAGAGCAAGGTCCCTTTTCAACTTCTTAAAGTGCTTGTGCTCCTATTTGTAATACTGAATGACACCTTGTGCCATGTCAAAATCTCTTTCCCACTCCCGAAGCTGTGCATCCTTGGTCAAGAGTAGCAAACTGGTGGCCATATCTTTGTCCTCATTATCACTGTCTAGATCAATGAATTGAGGCTCTTGATTGGTTTTCTTGATTCTCTTACTCCTCCTCACCTTTACCTGTTGTTCACTCCTTTATATCTTTTCCTTACCTTTGTCTTTTGGCTTGATAACTGGAGAAGAGATGGCCCTTTGCCTTTTTGAGGCAACAAACACATCTCTTTTTCCTCTGTGGTATGTGCATGTGAGAAGAGTGATCATGGTAGTTTTGATAGTGTCTCCATCATTGCTATGACCTTTAGTGTTGTCACAAGATCTTTCATATTTTCCATGGCTTCCATGAGTCACTTCATGCCCCATTGGGTCACTGCCTTTTTGACCTTCAACATCACTATCATCTTCATTTTCCTCACTGTTTTCTATACTATCACTTTGACCTTCAAACTGATCATTACCTTCTTCACTTGCCTCATTTTGACTCTGTCCTTCATTAATGTCTTCTTCTTTATCATTCCCTGCACTGTCACTTTGATTTTCTTTGTCATTTAGAGACCGATTAGTGTCATGACATTCATGACAAATGTCATGACTGTCATGAACATTTTCTTGGCTGCCTTGCTCATCATTGACTGTCTTATCAATGCTATTTCCTTGGTCACTATATTCCTCTTCAAACTATGTTTCAGCCTCATTATCTGCCTGCTCTTGGTCTTCTATTTCCTCATCATCTCCCTCTGTTTCTTCAAGATCATCATATTCATTCACTTCAGCATTGTTTGCACTATCATTGTGTTCACTGTCATGCTCATGTACCTTCTTTTCTTGGCTATCCTGTGCATCTTCTTGTTGACTGTCATCTTCATAATTTTCTTCATTATCTTCTTGGTCTTCTTCATTAAAATCTGTGTTTTCTGGCTGATTATATCTTTGAACAAAGTGGTTTTTTTTCTTGAGGAGAACTTTAGGCCTAGGGAAGACCAATGAGGGATGGTGTGGGTAGTTTTTAGCAAATGAGGGCAAATGAAGTAATCAAGGAATGCTCTGAGAGTTAGAAGAGGCTTAGCTTTGTAATTTAGTTTATTTAGGCTAATGACAACTCTCTCATTGGTAACTGCTGCCCTAGAAGGTCAAATATTTGCTTGCCATGAAGATTAGGGTTTGGAAAAATCAAGTTTTTAATACTCTCTTTGATTATGAAAAAGATCATTTAGAGAGTAAAGAGGAGGAATCACCAACCTTGTCTAACTTTGTGCAGGGGCCTGGAGGCAAAAAAATTTGATTTTGGCCCCTTTTGGGCAAGTCTGGCCAAAACCCCTCTAGGCGTAGCACTGGGTCAGGTCGGGCTGTGGGCATGCCTGTGCGCAGTGCCGGAGGGTTTGCAGGCGAGTCGGGCCGAACTTGGGCCTATGTCCAGCGCCTGTGCCAGTGCATAACACCTCCTCCTCGGTGTGTAGCGTAGTGTATTTTTACACTGTCTCTGCCTCCTCTATGCGCAACGACGAAGGCTCTATGCGTAGCGCCTCTGTCGGTGCGTAGCGCCTGAAAATTTCACCCAAATTTGCAGAAAAAACCCTGAAAACGTTCAATGCTTGTAAAAATTAAGCTTGTAATCATGTTGGCACTTTTTCTTTGGAGTCTTCAGTCATATATTTTTATGCCTTTGATTGCTTGGTGGATAAGAAAGAAGAATTTTTCCCTTCCTTGAACTGTCATTCTGTCATGTTTTCATTATGAATCAATGGAGACATTTTGGTGTAAAAACCCTATCAGTTGGCATCAACAACTTCTTTAGTTTTCATATGTGCCACCATTGTTAGATATTTTTAGGCTTGTTTGATCTTATCAATTTTCCTGTAGGTAACCATTTTGATAGTCCTGCAGAAGTGTCATTCATGACTAGCTATCTTTTGCATAATATACTTTGATAAGGAAACCATTATTGGAGGCTCTACTGCTTTGCTTTAGACTAGTGATATATTTGTTCCTCAGACCACTTTGACAATGATATATCTTTGGTGGGAGAGGTGAGCAATTTAAACCATTTTTGTGTCTTCCCCTTGGCCACTTCTATTTTTTCAGGTGCCTACACAACTTTTTCTTTTGATCACTGTCCTTTTTGGATTTTGACACCTCATGCTTATCTTCCTTTTGATCCTTTTTTAAGAGGCCTTTGACTATACTTTGAAAAGTCGAGCCTTTGTACTGACACTCTTTGCCTTTTTTTCCTTTTGGTGAGATGGAACTAGTGCAGTAATGCTTATGTCTTCCTCCTGTGATTTCTTTAAGACCTCTGATTTTACCTTTTGAAAACTCATGTCTTTGTACTGATACTTTTTTCCTTTTTGTCCCTTTGGTGAGGTGGGATCAGTGCCTCTTTGTCAAACCCCAGAGGTCAGCTTGAAACCCTTTGAAGGCCATATGCTGTTATAAAGGAGGCCCTATCATCATTTATTTGACTTTTTTTTCATTCTTCCAAAAAAATACTGATTTTGACCAATTTGTGGCAATTCTGGCCAAAGTTCTCCTGTGCACAATGCCAAAAAGGGTCAACGTATAGAAACGTTTTGAGGACCTTCCCGAAGTTGGAGTTGGGACTATGATAGCTCGTTGCAAAGCTTAACCTGTCTACGTTCCAAATATACTATTTTTTTTCCTGATTGGAGTTGATTATCCCTATAAAAAATTGATTTTCCCAAGACTGGTCAAAAAGTGTTGAGTGACGGTGCATAAATGCAGAGTGCTGGTGCAGATAAATTTTGGAGGCCTTCCTTAACTCTTAATTGAGCTCATGATAGCTCCTTGGAAATATTTTTAAGTCTAGTTGTCTTGTGACCCATCACAAAAGTGATTTGAACATTCCAGCTGTGAGAAAACCTTATTTTTCCGAGGTCACTCCAGTAGTGCAAAAATTCTCCTCGGACACCTGTGTTTTTGATATTTCTCCCAAACCATGATACCTGTGTAAAAAATGAAGGAGGTTTTTCTTCTTGGCCCTATGATGGAAAAAAAAACTCTCTCATGTTTTCCAATTTCATCTCTGTTTTGTCAAAAACATATTTTTAAGCCAAACTGGCCTTAGGTGTGACAAATGACTAGGCCCTTGGAATGAATTCTTGAGAAATGATGGAGGAATGATATTTATGAGTTGTTATGGCTTCATTATTTCTGATATGACCTAGAATATGGATCTTCTACTCGTATGCCTCTTTTCCATAGCAAACCCTAGATTAGTTGGAAGAGGAAATTAGGGTTTAGGGTAGGGGATTTAGGGCTGCCTTGTAGAGGGAGGGGAATGAAGTGGTTAAGGGTTGTATAAATTCTTTGGGAAATTTTGGGGGATAAGGATAGATGTTAGGGAGTAGGGGAAAGTGTAATTTCAAGGATTGAGTGAGGAGAAGGGGTATAAAAGGGAAAAACATAGGCCTAGCCTTAAAAAGTGTCAAATTGTGGCAATAGACTAGGTTTTGTAGAAAAATGATGAATTTGAGGGATAAGAGTCATGGGAAATGTTTATGAAGGTATATTAAGGATAGGAGGAGGTGTAAGAGCATAAAGATACAAGCCTTGTTGATGTTTAACCATGGAGGTCATGAAACCAAGAAAGAATGCCCTTAAAAGCCCTAGATGGACAATGGAAGAATTAGGCAAAACAAAATAGAGGCCTGAGGCCAAAGGTGACACAAAAAAGAAAAACTGAGTGACATGAGCCCATGATGGGTCTTCTGGGATGGGTGAGCTAAGCATTAACATGATGGGATGATGAAATAGTGAAAAAATTATCTGAAGGATAATGAAGGTTGTGAGATTTCTAGAACTCACAATGTTCATGAACTTTGTTTCTAGAAATATAGAACCGATACTTAGTCATATTCAGATAGTGAAAATTATGGATGACTAACTGGAATATATGGATATGAAAGCAATCCATACTGGCCTATGCACTCACCACATTTAACTTAAATAGGATTGCAAACTAGTTAGACAACCTCAGCGCCGAATGAACCCCGCACTTAAGGAGATAGTGAAAGAAGAATTGCAGAAACTCCTTAATGCTAATTTCATCAACCCCATTACTAATAGTCAGTGGGTGAATCTGCTTGTCATAGTTTCGAAGAAGAATGTAAAATGGAGAGTCTATGTTGACTATAGAGAACTTAACAAGGCCACTCAAAAGGACCATTTTCCTTTACCATTCATTGATCAGGTCTTAGACACTCTTTCTGGAAAAAAATTCTTTTCATTTCTAGATGGGTTTAGTGGCTATAATCAAATACAGATTGCCCTAGAAAACCAAGACAAGGCAACCTTTACTTGCCCATGGGGTACTTTTGCGTACAGATTCCTTCCCTTTGGCCTCTGTAACGCACCATCAACCTTTCAAAGGGCAATATTGGATATTTTTTCTGATCTTTTGAATGACTGTCTTGAAATATTTATGGATGATTTTACACCCTACGGGGATGCCTTTGAGACAACATCAGCTAACTTGGAAAAAGTGCTGGAACGTTGTGAACAAACTAATGTTGCTCTGAGCACGGAAAAATGCCACATGATGATGACCGAGGGAATTGTGCTAGGAAATTTCATTTCAGCAGATGGAATCAAGGTAGATCCTGCAAAAATTGAGGTAATCTTGAAAATCCCAACCCCTGAGACTCCAAAAGAGGTACGTAGTTTTTTTGGGACATGTAGGATACTATAGGAGATTTATAGAGAATTTTTCAAAGATTGCATCTCCTCTATTTTCATTACTCATGAAATATGCAGAATTTGTGTGGTTAGGGAAGTGTGAGAAGGCCTATTTAAAGTTGAAGAACTGTGTAATATCAACACCTGTTTTATGAGGACCAAACTAGGAACTGCCATTTCATATTGCTATAGACACATATGACATGGATGTGGGTGTTTTTTTGGGGCAGCTGGAGGAGAAGAAACCTTATGCCATTTATTACATTAGCTAGAACTTAACTCCAACAAAAATCAACTACACTGTTACTGAGAAGGAATTCCTAGCAGTCGTGCTATCAACAAATTCCGGCACTACATCACTGGGTACCAAGTATTTGTATGCACTGACCATGCTGCAATTCGATTTTTTGTTAGTTAAATTGCGAGAGGGGGGGGGGTGAATCAGTATTTAGGGAAAACTAAAAATTTTTACTTTTTCATGCTCTAAAACCCATACGCTACTTTGATGAAGCCAACTAGCGTATACACGCGGATATGCTTCATAAAACTCGCGTATACACAGAGATCTAATTATGCCATTAGTTCTTCACTTATATCATTCCATCATTCATTCATTAGATGTTCTATAAACAGTAAACATGTGCAGTAAGAACAGAATAAACCATCACACATGAACACCAGGATTTTTAGGTGGAAACCCAAGTTGGGAGAAAACCACTGCTGCAGTTGCTCAGCCTTCAATATTTTATTATAGAGAAAACATCTTACAACATATGTGCTGGTGCAGACTCCTACCAGCACGCAGGCACCCACCTGCGCTCGTTTACCGGCCTCTCCTGGAAGGGAGCTCCAACCCCCTGACTCGTTTACCAGCCTCTCCTGGAAGGGAGCTACGACCCCCTGATCTCGTTTACCAGCCTCACCTGGAAGGGAGCTACAACCCCCTGATTGAAGGCTACAACCCTCAGCACCTCTATGGACCACGTTTCATCAATTTTCACACTGGATCCAAACAACTTCAATAGAGCACAACTTGCAGGCCTCGTTTCATCATATTTTCAGACTGGACCCACTCCACATATTTAAGCTCAATCATACAACCAAACTGAAATAGACAACCCAGATCATCATAGACAAATATCAGCAAGATAGCAGAACAGATCAGACATCTCTCAATTTCAGCAAACCCTAGTTTATCATACGCGCTTTTCTTTCACTGATCCTGCGTACATACATGCCTTCGACCATACAAACCCGCGTATACTTCTGTAGATATTACAGAACTAATTTCTCTGCCCATACGCGCTTTCTCTTCAGCAAACCCACGTATATACGCTCTTCCTCTGTGGCGAACTAGCGTATGGTTCTTCAGACATTTAGGTCATTGCAATTCTTTAGAACAGATACATCACACAGATTTTACCCTTTACTTTAGACAGATGTTCGCCTCATCTCAGATCCAATCATTCCATAAACAGATCTAGCAAGTACAAATACATTTCAGATCTAGATACCCTTCTTCATCATTTTCTTCATAGGTGCTTCATGCATTCAGATCTATCATTCAACTGTAACCCTTTCCATTCAGATATACTTCAGAGAGAAGTATTCATTCAAGCTCAGACATCTTGCACCCACGCTCATGATTTGCACAATGAATTTCTTCTCCTTATATAGGTTTACCATTTTTCAATACCATGAGCCAAAGCCACATTACTTCTGATGGTATTCCTGGACGGGGTCATTTAGACGAATCATTACCCAATACAATGGGTCAATACCATGGTGGTTACCCCTGGTTTTGCACTTTATGAGCGCTTTTTCCCATACGCGACTTGGAACGTTCTTTCCCGCGTGCATACGCGACTTCCCCTAGACAAATCCGCGTATGCCTAGAGACATACTCTTTTCATCATATATCTAGCACATACTGAATTCCTTTCTTTATTGCCTTCTGTACTCACTGTAGATACATCAGATTTACATCATTTAACAGGTTCATTAAGACATATTCTATCAAGCACAACTTCATCAAGTAGGATGCCATCATCTTCATCAAGTGGGTTGCCATTCAAGGACAACACTCTATCAAGTGGGTTGTCATCAAGGACAACACTCAGCATCATATTGCCAACAAACATCATATCACATCAGATTTACATCATTTACCAAGTCCATCAAGTCAAGAATAACTTCATCGGGTGGATTGCCATCAAGGACAACACATGTCAACAATCTTATGTCTTCATCTTCATTCAGTGGGTTGCCATCAAGGACAACACTCTGCATCATATTGCCAACATTTTTAATGAACAAGCCTATTACTAATGGTAGAGTTACATGATGGTTATTGTTGTTACAAGAATTTGATATTACTATTTTAGATAAACCCGAGAAAGATAATGTAGTTGTTGATTTCCTTTCTAGATTAACTATAAGTGATGATTGCACTGCCATTGAGGATTCTTTTCCAGATGAATATCTTTTTTCCATCTTTACTCACTCACCATGGTATGCAGATATAGCCAAATACCTTGTTGCAGGAAAATTCCCACACCAATTGTCTTCCAACGAAAGAAGGAAGATTATAAAACAGAGTGCTACCTACTCCTGGATAGAAGGCAATCTCTATCACACCATGCCAGATTTTTAGATTAGGCGATGTGTTAGAGAAGATGAATTATTTGACATCTTGAAGGCTTTTCATGAAGAAACTTGTGGAGGACACTTCGTGAACAAGAGAACAGAACATAAAGTACTCTCAATAGGGTAATACTGGCCAACTATATTCTAGGATGCCAGGAAGTTTGTGAAAGGATGTGATAGTTGTCAAAGGATGGGATAGCCTCTGAAATCAGATGAGATGTCGTTACAACCTCTGATAGTAATAGAACCATTTGAGAAATGGGCCCTAGACTTTGTGGGGCCAATTAATCCTTCATCACAGCAAAAATCATACATATTGGTTTGCACCGATTATGTCACAAAATGGGTCGAAGCAAAGGCATTAACTAGAGCAACAGAGCAGGTTGTTTCAGATTTCTTATTCAAGATATTTTTGTTCGCTTCGGGATACCCAGAGAGATAGTGACAGATGGGGGGCCTCAGTTCACATCTCATTTGATCAAGAAGTTGGTTGAAAAGTATGGAATTCATCACAGAATCACTACACCATATCACCCACAAGCAAATGGTCAAGTAGAAAGCACCAATAAAGTCATTGAGGGAATCTTAACAAATATAGTAGCCAGCCACCGAAGAAACTGGGTCGAGAAACTTCCAGAGGTACTGTGGGCTTATAGGACAACATGGAGGAATATTACAGGCTTCTCACCATATGAATTGGTGTATTGTAAGAATCCCTTATTCCCCATAGAGTTTGAAATAAAGACATTAAGAACAACATTGCAGGTCGATCTGGATTTGAGTACAAGACAAACTCAAAGATTGAACCAGCTCAATGAGTTGGAAGAGAAACAATTGGCTGCCATTCAACAGACAGAGATAATTCAGCAGCAAAGAGCTAGATGGCATGATGGGTTTATTAAGAAGAAAAATTTCCAGAAAGGAGATTGGGCTCTTTTGTATGATTCAAGGTTCAAAGATTTCAAAGGAAAAACAGTTAACAAGAAATATCTTTTACTGTATATAAGAAATGAGCGTATTAAAACCATAAAGAGACCATAGATATATAAATCAGAAGTATAAGCATCCTGACAGAGTTATATTGCATTAGTTAAAATGAGAAAATGGTAGAGACAATAAACGAACAGAATGGAAAACAAGAGCTTTATAGCTTCATATTTCTATATTTGCAAAATACATAATCGGAGACTGGGAGCATCGACAGAGACCAACATGATTGGCTTGGAATAAAACCACAAAATAATACTAATGGTTCTGAAGGAAATAATATTTACAGTAAAATATTCCAGTAAAATGCAAGTAAGCCATTCACGGCCTTCCTAAGCTAGAAGTGAATCTGAGCTTAAAACAGACTCTGTAAACTTGAAAAATCCACGCCAAGTGGTAAAACAATCTAAGCACGCTGAGAAGGTCAGGGTGGACAAGAGGTTTGACATATGAATATTTGGAAGAAATAGATGAATTTGTTAGCAAAGAAAGTCCCACGCTTATAATATGTAGAGACCCTACTTCCAGTTGAGAGGGTACCTACAACACCCAAGAAAAACAAATATTTAAGAGGAGGTATAATGAATATAAACGAGAAATCAAGGCAAGCAGAAACCGAAGACGAAAACTCTGTGTTCGTGGTTACCTAAGACAATAAATCCTCCCCAAGATAAGCGAAGCGCCGTGCTATAAGGATGGAAGTCCAGAAATAGGAATGAGAGAGGTTAAGGGACTTCATAATCCAGTGTGAAGAGAAATTAGTGGAACGAATACAAAAAAATAACGAGAAATCAAACTCAGAAATTCATTACCTATGTGAGGTGAACCATCCAAAAACCCTGTGAGGTGAAAATGGCAGAGTTGGTTCCAATTTGGGTTGGACCGCAGAAATCTATCCATCTCTGGATCGAATCCAAGGGAAAAACCAGTTCAACCATACCTCCATTACTTTGTAAACCCCAGAGGAATCAGAATGGTGTCTTAAAAACAAAAGACCTTAATCGGTTGCAGTCTAAACAAGCACCGAAGCAGTGCAAATGAGGAAATGCAGAGATGTAAGTAGGTTTTACCAAAACAGGTGTTATCACCAAAATAGGACCTGATAGGCTGCTCATCAAGTCAATCTTAGTGTAACTATTTCAAACCAATCTTTTGGCTGAGGCTTAGCCTCCTCAGCTTGAGAGGGCTCTCAAAGGTTAATGATATAAGTTATAGATAGATGGCTAACTCTGAGGTTTATAATTTTGTATGTTTACAGGTTGAAAGATGGAGACTTGCTACCATTGGGCTATGGAGTCAGTGACGGGGATAAAGATAACAAATATCTCTTCTTATAAAATTGAGGCTTGTATATACTTCAATGAAAGAGTGACACATTCAGGAAGATCTCAATAACTTGAGGTTCATAGGAAGTCAGAGCATGTGGTACATGAATTCTGAGTAATGATACATAAAGGTATTCAAAAGGAAAGTATTTAAACTGATTCATCAAAGCTTAACACTTAAAGGAAGTCAGAGCATGTTACTCCATGAATTCTGAGTAATAAGTATTAAAGAATTGAATAAAAACATCCAGAGATAGGACTTAAGAACTCAATTCACCATATTTTAACACTTAAAAGGAATTTAGAGTATGTTCCTCCATGAATTTTGAGTAATAAGAATTAATACTATGGAAGTAAAACATAACAAAGATAAAAGATAAAACTCACTGAAGTACACTAAGAATCTCAGGTCCAGAAAGTTGTATTGCTTCTGTATATATCAGTCTCTCAAAAGCCATTACAAAAGTAGTATGTTCCTCCTAACATTTTCCAACCCCTATCAATTTGACCTCCTGCTTCATATAGAGAATTAGCAATATTTGATTCCGTGATCCATCATTAGGAGAATTCAAATTTCCAACTTGACACCTATTCTACTCATAAAACAAATTATTAATTACAAACTAACAACTAATTGTCTTTAAGATTCCTAATACAAATAGGAGTGAAACACCTAAACATGTTTGAAACAACCTTATATAAAATTTAATGCTTCCTTTGAGAGCTGCAATCTCATGAGGTTGAATTTGGATGATGCCTCCACCTTTGATGTAATCCTTTTGATGATGCCAAAAACTGCCCTAAAAATCAGGAGACAGATTTCCTGTTTTTTAGCCCTTAACTTCCATGTTCCTCTTCAAGCAGCTTGTTAACATTAATTACTGTTTCATATGTGTCACATGTGCTAATATTCCCTTGAAAACTTTAATCCTCCACCTGTGCAGAGAAAATCTTCGAAAAAGTGAAAAAGGCATGAAATATGACTGCGTTACAAAAGTAGCCTGTTTTCGTAGAGTAGATTTTACATCACTGTAAAACATTTCCTTTAACCATTCTTTCTACTATTTTGAAATTTGAGTCTTCACCTGTGATGTTCATATTTCCACTAGCAACATTAAAAATTGAAACCCAACAATCCTTATCTCCAAAATTCACATATGAAGATGCAAAAAGTGATCTTCAGCAATTTCGTAGCGTGTTATGAAACTGCTGTGTGAACTGATTTTTACAATATTCTAAACATTCTTCAAAATTTGAAATGAAAAGGTGCCATAACTCTAGAAAATCACTAGCCTCATAAAAAACGTCAGCTATATGAACCAAAAACATAACCTTCATAAAATTTAATCCTCATTTTCCATTTATGAATTGATCATTTTACCTTAATGTTTTTATCTGAAAAATAAGTGTTGAGATAGAGCTTGTATCTTGTCATCCATAATTTATTTTTCAAAATTGAAGGAGGATTTTGTAGAGCATTCTGTGTTGAACAAAAACCTCTCTTGGTTTTCTGAAATACCTCTCCTACTTCCCAGAAACTGTCTTTGAACAACATGTGTAAAACAGGAAAATTCTGATTTCTGAAAACATGGCTTCAAATAAAGCCTTGTATCTCCCAACTGGTAGCACTTGTGAGAAATGTGAGAGAGGTTATTGTAGCTGGAGATTTTATAAAAATAAAATAATTTCAGAATTCCAAAAGAATTTTTCATGTGACCACAAACTGATCTTGAAGTTGACTAATAAAACAAAAAAAACAAAGTTTTTGCTTCATAGTGCGCTACAAAAAGACAACGCTTTCGTAGTGAAAATCACCCTTTTTGAACTAGCTGCACTACGAAAGTGTGGATTCCTGTATGATTGCAAAAATTTTACCCAAAACTACATGGCATGACCCCTATATGAAAAATATGAGCTATTTGGTTATGAAATGAACCTAAAGGACTTTATTTGAAAATGAAAACTGAATTTTTCAGACTTCTAAACCTATCACTTACCCTTTTTTAAGAATGAAATGACTCAAGACCTATTTGGAATCATGACTAAAACAAGGTAAACTTACAGAGTTTAGAAATAATTTTTTAGGGTGATAACAGGTTCTCCACTTGGGATAGTTTTCCCCTGTGGTACACTAAGAACCGATAGCTCTAGTGCTGCTATCCATCTTTTAGAATGAAAATCTAAAATTCTGCCCAATCTATTTCAAACTCTTATGGCCTTCACCTCGGGCTCAATTTTGATGATCTCTGCAAGAAGCACTCAAACTGTACCTATTAAAAAAAATGCTCAATCAACCTTGAGCTTATTTTCACATTCCTACCTACCTACCTTATCAACTGCAAACTTCATTTAGCTCAATCAATATGAAACTTCCAATGTAGCCAGTCATTTGTTTTATCTGATATTTGAAACTCTTGACTGTATCTAGACTCAGAATAACCATGATACTGAGATGACCAAATCAACTTATAATGTATCCGATCTTCATAATGCAAATGAAAATGAAACACTAGGGTGCAAAGCTTTGCCATGTATTCAGCTATAGGGTCAAAGAAGACATGGTCAATTTGATGTTTCTTATGATATTCTGCAGCTTTGGACAACTCACCCATACTTTGATCATCTACATAAGGTTTCAGTTGTGTGCTCTCAAACTGCTCCTCAAATTGATTCCCACAAACAATGTAATTTTCCTCATTAATATGATCATTTTTTGATGTAAGTTGCTGCAAAGTATGACATAAAAAATCAACCTTTTCCTAAGCCTAAGGGTTATAAAATCTATCTTCCAGTATTTCTTCTTATTTTTTGCAATGATTTTCATATTCTTGATGATCAGAAAATTGATAAGTCTGTTGCAACTTTATATTAACCTTAGAGGATGTAACATGGTTTTCATAAGTAGACTCCTCCTGATTTCCATGTTGCATTTTACGGGATGTTAGCCTTTATTCTTGGTGTTGAAATATATTGTTATGAAGAGCCTCAAAAATTTCCTCATCCATGAATTCATCATATTTATAACAATCCTCCAAATATTGAATAAAACTCACAGAATGTTTACATCAATCTTTGACCAGTAATAAGGAGGGATGACACTCTTTATACATCTTATAGAATACATCATGGAAATTAGCAAGAGAATATAATGAACCATTTGACAAGCTTTTATACCAAGAACATGCTTTTCCTTCTAAAGTGGTCATAAACATCTTCATGAGACCATCTTATGAGAACTAAACCTTAAGACTGTGTACATGCATATGGAACCTGTTATCACCAAAATAGGACCTGATAGGCTACTCATAAAGTCAATCTCAGTGTAACTATTTCAAACCAATCTTTTGGCTGAGGCTTAGCCTCCTTAGCCTGAGAGGGCTCTCTAAAAGGTTAATGATATAAGTTATAGATGGATGGCTAACTCTATGGTTTGTGATTTTGTGTGTTTACAGGTTAAAAGATGGAGACTTGCTACCATTGGGCTATGGAGTCAGTGAGAGGGATAAAGATAACAAATATCTCTTCTTATAAAACTGAGGCTTGTATATACTTCAATGAAAGAGTGACACATTCAGGAAGATCTCAATAACTTGAGGTTCATAGCAAGTCAGAGCATGTGGAACATGAATTATGAGTAATGATACATCAAGGTATTGTTGTGGCATGGCCAGCAGCAACCCCCCTTCTTATTTAGTATTTTCACTACTACTAAATAAGTGGGGACCCTTAGTCAAAAAATTTAAAAAATCGATTAGTGTTTGTATTTCCTTTTTCAATAAAACTTACTATCATAAACTTAGGAGAATACCCCTTGAAAAATCTAAAAAGACTTAAGTTTTATGATAAGGTAAGATAAAATCATTCCTTAAGAAATATCACATCGCAAAAGGGTAATGGATACCTCCTTACAAGCGGAATTCTAAGATTGCGAGATCGCGATGCGAAACTACGCACTAAAAAACATTCATCACATCGCATACCTCAAATATCACTTACGCTGAAAAACCTCAAACCGCCAATATGCGATGGCACATATCGCAAATCGCATTTCGCAGAAAACACATTAACAGATGATTTTCATATGCTACGCTCCAGCGATATTGCGGTATTGCAATTTTGTGATTCCACGAGATTGCGATCTGCGATATTGCAAAGCAAATAGCAGATCGCCTTATCGCAGATCTTTAGGGCTCGTTGTACGAAAAAGCTTTTTCCATAAACCGAGCCCTGGTTATGCGCTTTAATGTTAATCAATGAGTGAGTTTCCAATCATTAATGAAATATGGTTTTGTTCTGACCGAAGAGCCATTTCACGTAAGGTGGTATATTTTATATGTAATCAACATTTAAAGCTTTCCCGTCACCTTTTTCTTATCATTATTCTCACCTCATTTGTAAACTGCAGGAACGAAGAACATAAAACTATACAAAGCAGTATTTAGGATATTATGGGAAAGAAAGGTAAAGCTCCGAGTTCTGAAGACAAAGAAATGACGCCCTTGTATACAGACATCGCCTGTAATAAAGATGTTGGTATTACTACTTGGGAAGGCATGTACAATCTACTTGAGGAAGAGAATCCCAAAATGATGGAGGTTATAGCTACTGCAGGCTCACATGGGTCTTCTGAGGCGTCTATTACAGAGCTATCTTGCTCGTTCTTGCACCGGATAGCGGCGAGGCCCAAAATTCTTCCATACGTGGACATGCATTAGGGGAATTTTGAGGTCTAAAATGGGCCTCCTAAAAAAAATGTACAACAAAAATAAACTTTATAACAACCAATAGGATTCAAGATGATGATGTCAACCATGGGGGATGATTTACCATTTTTTAAATAAAAGGGTAAAAATATTAAAAAATAATAAAATAATAAAACTACTTTTTCAACTCGTATTTTCAACTTATCTCCCAAAATTTTTACTAAAATTTCGAGCGGGAGTACTCGTTGGATGCGAAATTTAATTCCTCATCCAAGGAGTACCCATGTTGCATACTTTCGATGAACTCTACTACACGAAAAATGAGAAATACATAAAAAATGTGATTGTAATCACGTTTTTTTATGTATTTCTCATTTTTCGTGTAGTAGGACCCATCCAAATTTCGCATTTTTCGTGTACTCCTTGGATGAAGAATTAAATTTCGCATCCAATGAGTACTCCCACTTGAAATTTGAGTAAAAACTTTGGGAGATAAGTTGAAAATATGAGTTGAAAAAGTAGTTTTTTCATTTTTCCCTCTAAAATTTGATGATGTCATCAAATCGATTTGATTTTTTTCCACTATTATTTTATAATTTTCATAGGAGGCCGGCCCAGACCTCAAGAAATTCCCCTAATGGTTAAATGGGTACTGGACAACGCAGACATCAAAAACAGAAAATTTAAGACTCAGGGTCAAGGACTCATTGGCTCATTCACTCCACAAGATTTGAGACTCATGTATCATTTACCAGAGCCACAGGCGACTTATAAAAAACAGTTCATGGAGAAGTTTGCTAAAGAAAATGAAGAGCTAGAAGAATGCACCAAGGACTGGTCAAGGAGGGATGAACCACTAAAAAAGGATAAACATGGTATGTATAGTACTGGTTCTCTCACCTCCCCGTATTGCTTTGCTGCTGCTATGCTCTGTAGACTTTTTGGGAAGCCAAACATTAATAAATTTTCATCTGAATGGCTACCATTATTGAATGCCGCCATTAATGCTACTATTGTGGATTGGGCTAAGATATTATCTGACAACTTAGCCACAACCATTTTAAATTACCGGTCTAAAAGAACTATTTCTCAGAGAATTTATCCCCCTTTCTACTTATCTGCATATGTGATGGATGCAATCTGTTATATTTCCAAGTTTCCTTTAATGGGTTGGAAATGGATGACTCAAGACCCCTTACCCATTCATATTTATCACAAAGAATTGTGGGATTCCAAGTTCACTCCGTATTTTTACAAGATTTGTCATGGAATCATGTTGCCCCTGTACAAAATGTTATATGATAAAGACGCTCCAAGATTTTCTCCCGAAGCAGAGGTAGATATACTCCCTGTCGCGAGATGGTTCAGAGAAGAACTGTTTACATATGTCAGGGTATTTGGAAGTCTCGCTTCCCCTCATGTCTTACCTTTGTATGTTCCTGATAAACTCATGGCACGAGAAATTGCTTATCAAACCTACGGAGAAGGAGGTTTGACTAAAGATTTGAAGGACAAAAAGAAGGCTATTTGGCCACAATTTCCTGTGGCCTGTGGGGCCTTTTCACTATTTGATGTAGGCCATGCATTCAAAGAAGTAAACAACATAACATGTCTACGATTGTTCAAATTTCCAAGAAGACCGTTCGACCCTTATGATATTGCTAAAAATTTCACTACTGTAGTCAAAATAAAGGTGTTTTCTAAAGAAGATGATCTTTTTGATGACATGTTCCAAGAGAAAGGTACACTTAAAGAGGTTCTACATTCGGCCCAAATGCGATTTCCTCCAGCAGAATTTCAAGAGTTCAAGATATACAGGGAAAGGAGGTTAGCTAATATCCCTTTGGATAAATTACGTTTGGAACCCATAAGAGAACCGACTCCCAGTATTAGTCTCAGTGGAAGCTCAGGCATAGACAGATCTAAATCTAAGTCCAGGAGAGAAACGTCAGAACACTCTAAGAAGTCTGAAAGTGACCATGATAAAAGTCAAGGGTCAGTAAGGGATACTGCCCAGTCAAAGGAGCTCCCACAGCAACAGGTTTTGACCTCTCCACAGCTAAATCCTCTCCCTCTCATCATCCAGCCACCATTAGTCAGAACCAAGCTAGATAAAGAATGGGAGACATTCAATGATTTAATCAATATTGAAGGACAGAGCACAAAGACACCTGTGAGTAATGTACGGGCAACAGAAGATATAGTCACAGGAACAATTAGCAATGTCTCAGAAATGGAACATATTCCCATTACCCCATCCTCTGAACTTATGCTCAAAATAAAGAAAATTCCTCCTCTTGATGTATTTTATAGTCCACAACACAAGGAAGTAGTGAGAAGACAAAGAAAGAAAAGGAAATTGGAAAACATGCTCTCTCATGATGCAGAGAAATTAGACGTCCTATGGCAAGATCCTACCACCGATCCCACTGAAAATCTCACCAAATTATCTCAGATCACAAGAGCATATGCCTCTACAACCATTGATAAAGCATATGAGGTAAAGCAACTACTGAAAGAGAAATAAGATCAAATACAGGTTTTGCAAAAACAGCTTCAACAATCCAACGCCAAAAACGAAGCATAGAAACAGCTTGAAAGATTACAACAGGACCTCCAACAAATGCAGATAGGGTACCAGAACAGTTTGGTTGAAAGAGAAAAACAGTTACAGGTTATACAAGAGATGCACAAGGATGATCCTAAGCTTACAAAATTCATCACAGAATCCATTTCCTTAAATGATCAACTACTGCAGCAACAGGAAGCATTGTGCCAAAGAATATCACAGTGGAACTCTTATTGTGAAATAAGCAATAAAATCACTAATCAAGTCGTAGACTTACGACATGATTATGATTTAATTGATAAAAGAGTTACTGAATATTTGGCTTGGCAAGAAACAGAGGAGGGGAAAAGAGCAGGCGCACCAATAATCAACGACAATCACAAAGAAATGCTCTTTAACAAGTGGGATGCACAAATCAGGAAAGCAGATCAAGCAGCAGAAGAAGAAGCCACATCAGCAAACAATGTTATTGACTGCATAAATGAAAATTTGCACAAGGCAAATCTGATCTCAGAAACCACTCCAGGGTATCTACCGAAAGTACAGCAACTGCATAGGCTAGAGATAGAAGGCTCAAGAAAAGGCAGAATCAATTAAAAGATTAACTAAGTTGAATTGGGACTCTTATTGGGTGTATTTGGTAAAACCACACAGCCAGTGCATGACTCTCAAATGTATCATCAATTCTGCTAAGAAGATGGCGCCAGCTCTTGCCGATTCCGTTTTCACAGGACAGTTAAAGTCAGAAGTTGACAAGCCAACTCTTCTCAAACAAATGCTGAACGCTTGCAATTTCAAGGAACAGATACACAAATAGTTAGTTGTTAGTTTTAATTTTAAATTCATTGTTAGTATTAATTTTGCTTTATTTTTGCCTAAAATGAGGATGGTCATTTAAACCGTATCCTACATTTTTGTAATAAATTATTTTTAGATTTAGTTAGTAGTATTTAAACCCTTCTCATGCATTTAGAGAAGGGTCCTGAAATTTGTCAAAAACTTGTCCTTAGAACATGCACTTTTGTACCCTCCGAGGAGGTTTTGATGAATGAATGGAACATGATTTATTGATATCTGCATTTAATATCTACTACTGATGTTGCACTTTTGTACTCTTAGTGGAGGTTGGATTAAGAAGAGATAAGTCATTATTGCTTGAAGCTCATGAGTAGAACTAGTTATAAATGGTACTTTTATCTCTTAACTATTTCTGCCTTTGTGTTAAAGTGATATTCATGTTCATTTGTTTATATATTGATGCGTGAATGCTTGATTTATCATTTGGCACTTCTGTACGGTGATAGCTATTTATTTATGCTTAATATATGAGTAGCTTATTATGCGATATGTTTTTCACAACTGTTTCATCTAACTTTTTATACGAAGTGGTTTATCTCCATTGAATTCTTTTCTCATAACAGTTGAATGATATTTATTACCAATTGTTATTTGAAATCATTTTAGATCGCATAACGGAAATATTACATCCCGGGTTAGTGTAGAATTAGATATTTCTGTTTATTAGAATACAATTGCATGTTATTAGATTAGAGTTAGAATAAAAGCATTTCACTTAGGAACTTTTAGAAAGGAAATATCAATTCTCAACACACACACACACATATTGGGAAACTGGTCCCATATCCCCATTCGGACCCACTATACCAAACAGAAAAGGAGCTGCTAACCAAGGTCCGGACCCGGTGGGTATCCCCCTTGTTGTAGATCCGATTTTCGGGGCTTCAACATATTTGGTGCTAGAAGGAGGGCCCCGAATTATGAATGGCAAGTAAGTCAAAATCTAAATACCATTATGAGAGTAAATCACCCTCACCATCTCCCCCGACTTCCCCATCGCACTTAAAATCTTTAAATCTAGAGCTAGAAGTCGAGAGAACAACAGCCGCTGCCAAAAACCCTAAATTTTCAGAAGAATCTGCTATTGAACCTCCTGAAGTTTAATCTTTGATCCATAAACTTCAGCGATTTTCAATATCACCTCAAAGATCTGATAAATCTTAAGGCAGTGTGACTTCACAATATAACCTTGCTCATCCTCTCACCAGATTACAGAGCGAAAAGTTTGGCATTCAGCCAATTGAGTTACCTCTACCTACAAGGAAGAGAGCAAGGAAATCACCTAAAGGGTCTGATAGTGAGACTCTTTCATCATCATCATCCATCTCAACCTCTTCAACGTGAAGTCAACCATCCACCCCTCCACTTCAGATTATTGTATGTCAGTCCACTAGAACTTCCACATCTCCTTCTCAAACATCTGGAATCATAATATCCTCATCTTCCCAACCGCAGGGATCATCTTCTATTCTTTCCTCTGTTGGTATTTCAACGATGGCCCAATCTCCATGGAATAACCCAGGGGCAGTCTTAATTCCTGCGCCCTTGAGTCAAATACCGGCCCATCCTGAAAAATGGCTGCCTAAGTTTAATCCTGAAGCAGTCATGCTAGCGGAAGAACATATTAATTACTTTATGTTTTCCATAAATCTCAATGGAGTTACCAATGAAGACGTTGTCGTTCGAATTTTTCCCTATACTCTACAAGGAGCAGCCAGATCATGGTATTTCTCATTACCATCTGGGTATATCACTAGTTGGGATATCTTCCAAGAACAATTTTTGACTAAGTTCGGTGATGACAGGTCTACGGCGACATTGATCAATGACCTGTCTAACCTTAGGGCCGAGTCAAAAGAACCTATCAAAGATTTTAATTCACGTTTCAATAAACTGTTAAATAAAATTCCTACTGCTTCCAAGCCTAGCGAAGAAGTGCGAAGTGAATGGTACATCTCTGCTTTACCATCAAACATAGCAATCTTCGTTGATAGGGCTAACAAAACAACTTTAGCTGACAATATGAAGGAAGCAATAGTGGTAGAGAAACGTATCATAGCCCTAGAAAAGAAAAACGCGATAGAGGAACGAAAATCCAAGAAGGTTACTTTTAAGGAAGACCCCAAGAAAAAACAATCGAAAGATCCGTTCGATTTAGAAGGATTGCAGAAAGTTCTGAAAACCATGTCCAACGAAATGGTTGACATTAAGAAACAAGTGGCAAAAACATCTTCTAAAAAGCTGTACAAGCCTTATAGAAGAAACCCTTCAACCGATTCAAAGCCGCCAAATGCTATCACAAGTGCTGAATCAGAAGAAGAAGAAGAGGAGATTGCTACTGAAGAACCTACCGATGAAGAAGAAGTTGTAGAGGTACAAGGTATGTGGGATTTCATCCTCCCAGATGAAGAAGATCAAGAGGCATCCCCGGTTAACACTCGAAGTAGAAATCAACTTGATCCTCCTCAACCTACTCCTAAGCCAAAGAGCGCAAGCTCAATGACTAAGGATAAAGTCGCAGCCAAGAAAACGACATCTAAAGCGACTCAAACCAGCCCAGTCCAAACAGATTCATCAACTCCATCAAAAACGCTGATCGTTTCGGATGAAATGGAGTATAATATCATAGAAGACATGAAGAAGACTAGGGCTAACATCACTTTTTATGAATTGAGCAAGTTAAAGAAGACTAGGGCTAACATCACTTTTTATGAATTGAGCAAGTTAAAACACCAGCAAAAGGTACTTTTGAAAGAATTACATGCTATACCAGAAAAACCTTTGCCAGATCCTGTAATCTCTCAAGCTTCCAACGAGATGGGAAGACCTCCAACTAATGCGATTAGTAAAGTTGATCTAGAAAATATCGCTTTAATTGGAGGAAGGTCGAGATCTCATACTCCCCCATTTATTCTTACTTATGAAGTTTTCAATAAAAATTTGCATAATTGTTTAGTGGATTCTGGAGCTTCATCTAATATTCTACCAAAATCAATATGTGCAAAGTTGAACATTCAACCGCAAAAATCTGTTGTACGCATAGTCCAGTTAGATCGATCGCAAGTTGAAGTGATTGGCGAATTAAATCAGGTTACCATAAGGCTGTCATCTAATCCAAAGGTATGTCAAGTTATCGACATTTTAGTTGCAGATATTCCAGAATTTTATGGCTTAATTCTTAGTAGAGATTGGTTAGAAAAACTTCATGGATACTTTGCAACTGATTGGTCGCACATGTGGCTCCCTTACAATGGTAAACCAAATCAGATAAAGGTTGAGCGAGAAAGACATCAGAAATACATAGTAACAGAACTGGAAGGAGAAAATGAACCGGTAGCATACAACAATAATATCATTGGAAACTACTCAGTTGATTCTTTCTTAGGAAATTTTAATGCTCATACTTCACCTTACTTAGAACATTCTGTTTTATCTCAAATAGAAATTTTTTCTCAAACAGATAGTTCTAAATGCATTAATTTTGTAGATACTCCTGTAAATAAATCTTTATTTTGGAAGTTATTTTTTGATGGTTCTAAGTCTAATGAAGGAGCAGGAGCAGGATGCGTGTTGGTTAGTCCAGAGGGAAACAAAATTATGCTAACTTGCAGACTCGAGTTCGATTGCACCAATAATACAGAAGAATACAAGGCTTTAGTCCAAGGATTATATAAAGCAATCGGATTAGACATCAAATATCTACAATTTTTCAGAGATTCTGAAATTGTAATCAAACAGGTACGCAATACTATACATTGTTTATCAGGTCATTTAAAGCATTATCAATATTTAGTTCAAGATCTGACTGAACACTTTATAGCATTTAATATTTCATCAATTCCTAGACTCCAGAATGCTAGTGCAGACCTCCTAGCTAACGTAGCTTCCAAGCTCATTCCTTAAGAAGACTTTAGCCCTGATCGATTTTCAATCGAATTAATCTTTAGACCCTCGATTCCTGATAACATTACCAATTGGAGGATTTTCAATGATGATCCTGATATTGTAAGCTTCCTCACATTTGAAGGATCTTACACCAATCAGATAATTGATGAGGACCAACATGACAGACAATTGCAGCAAGATAGCACTAATAATGCTATGCCAAAGTCAGTAGTCAAGTTAGAAGACCTTTATGATTTGAAAGATCGATTCAAAATATCTACCAATTCAAAACTGCAAAGTTCAACTTTGAACTATGAATTAGTAAATCTAGGAACTGATACCAAACCACAGAATATCAACCTAGGCCTCGGCCTAGCTCCTGAAGAAAAATTAGCGTATGTTCGTCTCTTGAAACAATACAAAAGTGTCTTTGCTTGGAACTACGATGAACTCAAAACTTATGACACTTCTATCATCCAACATACTATCCCAATGATAAATGATGAAAAACCTGTCCAACAAAAGCTGAGAAAGATCCATCCCAATCTAGAAAATCAGATCAAATCTGAACTCAATAAGTTATTGAAAGCCAAGATTATTTTTCCCATTCGACATTCTAAATGGGTTTCCAATATGGTTCCCGTTAGAAAGAAGAATGGAGACATTAGAATTTGCATTGACTTTCGAAATCTTAACAAAGCCTGCCAAAAAGATAATTTTCCTTTGCCTCCTATGGAGCAAATATTGCAGGCAGTTGCAGGATCAAAATTAATGTCTTTCTTAGATGGTTTCTCTGGCTACAACCAAGTGTTGGTTCATCCTGATGATCAATTGAAAACCACATTCAGAACCAAATGGGGCACTTATGCATATCAAAAGATGCCTTTTGGTCTGATCAACGTTGGTGCCACATTTCAGAGAGCCATGGACATCGCCTTCAAGGGATTAGTTAACAAATCAGTGGTAATTTATTTGGATGATATAACTGTATATTCCAAGAAATGAGGCAATCATCTTAGAGATTTAAAACAGATCTTTCAACGTTGTCAAAGGTATGGAATTTCACTTAACCAAAAAAAAATCCTTTTTTGCATTAAGTGAAGGAAAACTTCTTGGATTCATAGTATCAAAATCTGGAATTCATATTGATCCTGATAGAATCAAGGAGATTTCTGAAATACCCTTACCTCACAACAAGAAAGCTATGCAATCTTTCCTTGGCCAGATTAATTTTGTAAAGAGATTTGTGCCATATTTTTCAAGAATTGTATCTCCTTTACAAGCAATGATTAAAAAGAATTCAAACTTCAAATGGGGCCAAAACGAATATGAGGCATTCAATCTGATCAAACAAGCAATTGTTAATGCTCCATCTTTAGCAACTCCAAATTTTTCCGATCCTTTTATTTTGTATACATTTGCCTCTGATAAATCATATGTTGCGATACTCACTCAAGCAATTCAAGACAAGGCAGAAGCCCCAATTGATTTTTTCAGTTCAAATTTACAGGGGGATGAATTGAATTATTTAGATGTAGAGAAACAAGCTTATGCTGTTTTCAAAGCAATTAAATATTTCAGACCCTTTCTACTTAAAACCCATACAAAAATCATAGTATTGTTTCCAGCGGTAAGAAATCTCTTAGTACAGAAAGATGTGGGTGAGAAAAGAGCCAATTGGATTACTGCCTTACAAGAATATGATGTAGAAATCAAACCAGCAAGTATTGTAAGAGGTCAAGGCTTTTGCAAAATACTAGCGGGAGCATCGCTTATTTCTGAAAAACCATATGCAGAGATACAAATGTATGAGGTAAGCCTAAACGATGTTGAATCATTATATGTTGATATCATATTTTATCTAAAGAATGGATATGCTCCTCCAAATCTCAATTACACCAAGAAAAGAGCTCTGAGGTTAAAGGCTAAACAATATCAGCTTGTGAATGATGTTCTTTTTAGAATGAATTATGATTCTGTTCTCCTTAGATGTCTTGAGAAATATGAAGCTGAAAAAGTCTTGCAGGAACTTCACGATGGGCTAGCAGGTGGACATTATGCTGGAGATACTACTGCACATAAAATCCTCCGTGCAGGCTATTACTAGCCCACACTATTCAAGGACTCACATAGCTACGTAAGGAAATGTCAAGTTTTTCAAACTGCTGCTGGAAGACAAAAGAAACCATCATTGCCATTACAACCAGTCAACATTGAACAACCTTTTGATCAATGGGGATTGGACATAATAGGTGAGATCGTTCCTCACTCTTCTAAGAAACATAGGTATATCATTACAGCAACTGATTATTTTACTAAATGGGTAGAAGCAGTTCCTCTCAAGACTACTAATGCCGAGCATATCATCGAGTTCATAGATCAGTTCATAATCACCAGGTTTGGTTTACCTTCTGCTTTAATGTTTGATAATGCATCGTATTTTTCTGGTAATGCTATGACTGAATTTGCACTCAAAAGAGGTTTCAAACTTAAATACTCTGCCAATTATTATCCACAGGGAAATGGGTTAGCTGAATCCACAAATAAAAACTTAATCAGAATCATTAAGCAAACCATTGATCAAAATCATAAAAATTGGCATAAGTCTTTAATATATGCTTTATGGGCAGATCGAATAATGCAGAAGGCCTCCATTGGCACTTCTCCCTTTAATTTAGTTTATGGGAAAGAAGTGGTTCTTCCAACTCATCTAGCAATTCCTTCTTTGGCCTTAGTTCAATATATTGATGAAGCACCAACTTCTTCCTTACAACTAAGACAGCTGGAAATAATCAAGCTAGAAGAACAACGAGAACAGGCCAAAATAACTCATGCTCATCACCAAGCATTAGTTAAAGCTTCTTTTGATTCAAACATGATATCCAGAAAGGATTTTCAGGTCGGAGATCTAGTTTTAAAATGGGACAAGGCTCATGAGGAAAAAGGGAAACATACGAAATTTCAACGAATGTGGCTTGGTCCTTTCCAAATCGCAGAGATCATAGGTCCATCTACTTTTATGTTACAGGATTTAACAGGAAAAAGAGAGTCTTTACCTGTTAACGGACAGATCCTCAAAAAAAATTTTCCATAGGAGATCATTCTTCTATTTTTGTATATTAGTTTTCTTTATTTTCATAATAAAACCAGTTGTTAATGGTTACATTTGGAATTCACGAAAAAGATACAAATTCTCTTTTAGATTTTGTTTTTTCACTTGTATAAATAGAATTCTTCTAAGAAATTGATCATTATTATTGAAAGATACAGTTAAAAGCTTTAAGCCTAGAAATGATACTAGTTTCAACTTTGAAAATTTTGATAAAAAACAACTTTTAGTGGGAAATTGTTTTATATCAGTCTAATGAAAAGTATCAATAACAAAATGAAGATTCTCTGTTAAAAATTTCTTTCCAAAAACTCTACCATTGTCGTCCAAAACTTCTTAAGGAAACAATGACTTCCTCCCCACCTAGGAAATTACAATGTTCAGAGAATAATCCAATGATACACTTTAACTTAAAGAGTAAGAGGTCTCATCACGAGCCGACTTATCATGATCATAGATATTATAGCTTGCTGACTTTTCCAATTATGCATACCACAACAGGGCAATGACTTAAGATTGTTGCAATCAAAAGACAAGGGGCCTCATCATGAGCTAGCTTGTTCAGCAAAGTTATAAATCAAGTGAATGGCACTGTCATAAATTGGCTACCAAACCAAGTCATTGTTCTTTAAGGATAAAAAATAAAATGAAAGCAATAAGTGTGGATATGGATTTCTTTTTTAAAATTGTATATTTCTCTAAGTAGGATACAGGATCATTGCTAGGTAATAGGTAACCCTGTCGAGGCCATAGACGCCTGCTGGCAATAGAGGCTCTACCTACGACAAATGAGCATATTTAAAACTGATTTATAGAGAGGCCTTTGTTTTTATCTTTATGAACAAGTAGTGACTGATATAGATACAAGGACTAGCTTGAGGAAGTAAACAGTCAAAGTTGAATATAGAAGAAACGAAATATCATTGATAGATAAAAGCATAATGTACTTTGTCTTTCTATTATAAAGTTTGATTTTCTGAAAAATTTTCTATTTTGAAAGTTTAGAAAATTCAAAAGAAAAGCAGAGATAACTGGTTCTTCCAAGTGAATCGCCAATTGTTGTGGCCAGCAACAACCCCCCTTCTTATTTAGTATTATCACTAATACTAAATAAGTGGGGACCCTTAGTCAAAAATTTTAAAAATTGATTAGTGCTTGTATTTCTTTTTTCAATAAAACTTACTATCATAAACTTAGGAGAATATTCTTTGAAAAATCTAAAAAACTTAAGTTTTATGATAGGATAGAATAAAAATCATTCTTTAAGGAATATCGCATCGCAAAAAGGTAATGAATACCTCCTTATAAGCGAAATTCTAAGATTGCGAAATCGCGATGCAAAACTACGCACTAAAAGAACATTCATCGCATCGTATGCTTCAAATGTCGTATGTTACGCTGAAAAATCTCATAATCACCGATATGCGATGGCACATATTGCAAATCGCATTTCGCAGAAAAACACATTAACGGATGTTTGTAATATGTTACGTTCTTGCGATTTTGCGTTCTTGCGATCCAACGATTTAGCAATCCAGCGATTTTGCTATTTTGCGATATTGCGCTATTGTGATATTGTAATTCCACGAGATTGCGATCTGCGATATTGCGAAAGCAAATCGCAGATCACCTTATCGCAGATCTTTAAGGCTCATTATACAAAAAAAATCCTTCCATAAAACGAGACCTGGTTATGCGCTTTAATGTTAATCAATGAATTGGTTGTCAATCATTAATGAAATATGGTTTCGTTCTGATCGAAGAGCTATTTCACGTAAGGTGGTATATTTTATACGTCTTCAGCATTTAAAACTTTCCCGTCACCTTTTTCCTATCATTATTCTCACTTAATTCGTAAACTGCAGGAGCGAAGAACAAAGAACTATACAAAGCATTATTCAGGGTAATATGGGAAAGAAAGACAAGGCTCTGAGTTCTGAAGATAAAGAAATGACGCCCTTGTATACAGACACCGCCTGTAACAAAGACGCTGGTATTACTACTTAGGAGGGCATGTATAATCTACTTGAGGAAGAGAACCCCAGAGTAGTGGAGGTTACAGCTACAGCAGACTCACATGGGTCTTCTGATGCGTCCATTACAGAGCTAGCTTGTTCATTCTTGCACCGAATAGCAGCGAGGCCTAAAATTCCTCCATACACGGATATGGTTAAATGGGTACTGGACAACACGGATATTACAAACAGACAGTTTAAGACTCAGGGTCAAGAACTCATTGGTTCATTTACTCCACAAGATTTGAGACTCATGTATCATTTTCCGGAGCCACAGACAACTTATAACAAACAGTTCATGGAGAAGTTTACCAAAGAAAATGAAAACCTGGCAGAATGCACCAAGGACTGGTCAAGGAGAGACGAACCACTAAAAAAGGATAAACATGGTATGTATAGTACTGGTTCTCTCACTTCTCCATATTGCTTTGCTGCTGCTATGCTCTGTAGGGTTTTTGGAAAGCCAGATATTAATAAGTTTTCATCTGAATGGCTACCATTATTGAATGCTGTTGTTAATGCTACTGTTGTGGATTGGGCTAAGATATTATTTGACAACTTAGCCACAACTATTTTGAATTATCGGTCCAAAAGAACTGTTTCTCAGAGAATTTATCCCCCTTTTTACTTATCTGCTTATGTGATGGATTCAATCTGTTATGTTTCTAAGTTTCCTTTAATGGGTTGGAAATGGACAACTCAAGATCCCCTACCCATTCATGTTTATCACAAAGAATTGTGGGATTCAAAGTTCATTCCCTATTTTTACAAGATTTGCCATGGAATCATGTTGCCCCTGTACAAAATGTTATATGATAAAGATGCTCCAAGGTTTTCTCCTGAAGCAGAGGTAGACATACTTCCTGTTGCGAGATGGTTTGGAGAAGAATTGTTTACATATGTTAGGGTATTTGGAAGTTTTGCTTCCCATCATGTTTTACCTTTGTATGTTCTTGATAAACTCATGGCACGAGAAATTTCTTATCAAACCTGCGGAGAAGGAGGTTTGACTAAATATTTGAACGACAAAAAGAAGGCTATCTGGCCAAAATTTCCTATGGCCTGTGGGGCCTTTTCTTTATTTGATTTTGGTCATGCATTCAAAGAAGTAAACAACATTACATGTTTACGATTGTTCAAGTTTCCAAGAAGACCGTTCGACCCCTATGATATTGTTAAAAATTTCACTACTGCAGTCAAAATAAGAGTGTTTTATAAAGAGGATGACCTTTTTGATGACATGTTCCAAGAAAAAAGCACACTTAAAGAGGTTCTACATTCGGCCCAAATACAGTTTCCTCCAGCAGAATTTCAAGAGTTCAAGATATACAGGGAAAGGAGGTTAACTACTATCCCTTTGGATAAATTACGCTTGGAAACCATAAGGGAACCAACTCCTAGTATTAGTCTCAGTGGAAGTTCAGGTACAGACAGGTCTAAGTCTAAGTCCAGGAAAGAAACCTCTGAACATTCTAAGAGGTCTGACAATGACCATGATAAAAGTGAAGGGTCAGTAAGGGATACTGCCCAGTCAAAGGAGCTTTCACAGCAACAGGTTTCAGCCTCTCCACAGTTAAATCTTCCCCCTCTCATTGTACAAAAACCATCAGTCAGAACTGAGTTAGATAAGGAATGGGAGACATTTAATGACTTGATTAATATTGAAGGACAGAACACATAGACGCATGTGAGTAATGTACAGACAACAAAAAATATAGTCACAGGAATAACTACCAATGTTTCAGAAATAGAACATATTCCCATTACCCCATCCTCTGAACTTATGCTCAAAATAGATGAAATTCCTCCTCTTGATGTATTCTATAGTCCACAACACAAGGCAGTGTTAAGAAGACAAAGGAAGAAAAGAAAATTGGAAAATGTGCTCTCTCATGATGCAGAACAATTAGATGTCCTATGGCAAGATCCTAATACTGATTGAACTAAAAATCTCACCAAAATATCTTAGATCACAGGAGCATATGCCTCTGCAGCCATTCATAAAGCATCTGAGGTACATCAATTATTGAATAAAAAAGAAGATCAAGTACAGGTTCTGCAACAACAACTGCAACAAGCCAACGCCAACAATGAAGCACAGAAACAACTTGAAAAATTACAGCAAGACTTCCAACAAATGCAGATAGGATATCAGAACAGTTTGGCTGAAAAGGAAAAATAGCTACAGGTTAGGCAAGAGATGCACAAGGATGATCCCAAGCTTACAGAATTCATCACAGAGTCTATTTCCTTAAATGATCAACTACTGCAGCAACAGGAAATATTACGCCAAAGAATATCACAGTGGAACTCTTATTGTGAAGAAAGTGATAAAATCACTAATCATGTCGTAGACTTACGACATGATTATGATTTAATTGATAAAAGAGTTACTGACTATTTAGCTTGGCAAGAAACAGAGGAGGGGAAAAGAGCAAGTGCACCAATAATCAATGACAATCATAAAGTAATGCTCTTTAATAATTGGGATGCACAAATCAGGAAAGCGGAGCAAGTGGCAGAAGAAGCAGCCACAACAACAAGCAATATTATTGATTTCATAAATGAAAATTTGCACAAGGAAAATCTGATCTCAGAAACTACTCCAGGGTACCTACTGAAAGCACAACAACTACAGACAGACTGGAGATAGAAGGCTCAAGAAAAGGGAGAATCGATTAAAAGATTAACAAAGTGAAATTGGGATTCTTACTAGGCATGTTTGGTAAAACCACACAGCCAATGCATGACTCTCAAATGTATCATCAATTCTGCGAGAAGATGGTGCCAGCTCATGCCAATTCCGTTTTCACAAGACAGTTAAAGTCTGAAGTTGGCCAGCCTACTCTTCTCAAATCAATGTTGAACACTTGCAATTTCGAAGAACAGATTCACAAGTAGTTAGCTGTTAAGTTTTAATTTTAGATTTAGTATTAGTTTTGCTTTATTTTTGCCTAAAAAGAGGACAGTCATTTAAACTGTATCCTACATTTTTGTAATAAATTATTTTTAGATTTAATTAGTAGTATTTAAACCCTTCTCATGCATTTAGAGAGGGGTCCTGAAATTTGTCAAAAAATTGTCCTCAGAACATGCACTTTTGCACCCTCCGAGGAGGTTTTGATGAATGAATGGAACAAGATTTATTGATATCTTTGTTTAATATCTACTACTGATGTTGCACTTTTTTACTCTTAGTGGATGTTGGATTAAGAAGAGATAAGTCATTATTGCTTGAAGCTCATGAGTAGAACTAGTTATAAATGGTACTTTTATCTCTTAACTATTTCTGCCTCTGTGTTAAAGTGATATTTATGTTCAGTCGTTTATGTATTAATGCTTGAATGCTTTAGTTATCATTTGGCACTTTTGTACGGTGATAGCTATTTGTTTATGCTTAATATATGAGTAGCTTATTATGCGATATGTTTTTCACAACTGTTTCGTCTAACTTTTTATACGAAGTGGTTTATCTTTATTGAATTCTTTTCTTATAATAGTTGAATGATCTTTATTACCAATTTTTATTTGAAATCATTTTAGATCGTATAAGGAAAAGATTACATCCCGGGTTAGTTTAGAATTAGATATTTTTGTTTAATTAGAATACAATTGCATGTTATTAGATTAGAAATAGAATAAATTCATTTCACTTAGAAACTTTTAGAAACAAAATATCAATTCTCAACACACATAGACATATTGGGAAACTGGTCCCATTATCCCCAGTCAGACCCACTATACCAAACAGAAAAGGAGCTGCCAACCAAGGTCCGGACCGGGTGGATATCCCCCTTGTTGTAGACCTGATTTTCAGGGCTTCAACGGGTTCGGAAGATAAATTTTTTATAGAGAAAGTCAGAAATCCTGAGGAAGCTGCAGTAAAAATTTCAGATCAAGGTGCGCAACATTTTTGGAGATATGATCTGTGTAAGTCAGGGTTTTTGCAGCCTCATGAAATTCATCTCAAATAAGTGACCTTGGTAAAATCATCATAACTCTCTCCCTGAGCATTGGATTGGAATTTTGTAAAAATTTGTAGATAGTGCACAGTCTGTATTTTTCGCTCTATTAATTTCAAAGGCAAATGAAGAAACAATGACACGTGGCATTCCGTACAAGTGCACTCTGCTCCATAATTAGGGTAGTGTGAGAAATTGGGTATAACTCTCTTTTAAAGAATCCAAATTGGGTCAGACCTATGGAATTGGAAAGAATACTCAGAGGACTACTACAGGACTGAAAAGTCAATGGGGATCTAAGTAACGAGAGATACACTAGATTCAAGATCGAGCTCCTAGAAGGAAATAAAAAGATAGATGTCTCTGTTGTCAAGGTTATAGAACCAATTTCTGTTAGCAAACAAAGCAAGGTACATCAGAGGGTAACATGACAAGAGAAGCAACCAAGGTGCATAACAGCAGCATGAAGTTCATCATATGAAGTCTTCAAGTGGGCAGCACTGCATACAATCATTGTAAAGGTATCATTGTACTTAGTCATTGTAAATACATTATTGTACAAATTGTACTAGTGTCTATCTACCAAGGGTTGAAGAGGCAGTGTTGGGAGGTCTAGGATCATCATTAGTTGGTTGTGTCAAAGTTGGGGTTATGGTCTAGTATATCTTCTTCTTCTACATCATTCTATATCATTGTAAATTGGACCATTTTCCCTGGTACGGGAGTCCATTCTTCTTTTATTCTTCTATAGGGTGGTAGGGTGGTGCTAGGGTGAGTTGTAGCTCATTGGGTGTTGGGGCATCTATTCAGTTGACTACTGAAGAATCTCGGGCATTGGAGCCTCCATCCAGTGGGAGCTAGAGAAGAATTCTTTTCTAAATTCTAGGAAGTTAGAGATTTATTTTCAATTGGAGTTGAATATTAAAGAATTATTAGAAAAACATTAGGTGGTTTTTGTCCTGGAGTGGGTTTCCACCTTAAAAATTATGTGCATTTTTGTTCCTCTTGTTTGATGCTATCATTGTACATACACTAATAATAATTGAATATTAACTAATGCTCTAATTGAAAGGAATACTGATTCACCCCCCCTCTCAGTATTTCCAAAAATTCAGTGCTCTATTTATAAGTAGATGAGGGTGGTTTGACATAAATGAATTATTTAATGGCTTTCCTAAAAATGGATGAATAGGTTTCCTTGTTCATGGGAATAGGAGGATAAGAGGTTTAATGATTTCATGGGTTCCAAATTCGAGGCTATCAGATGAGGTGAGAGCTAGAACAACTTCTAGAAGTGACTAGAAGTTGGCGAGATTCCCGAAATCCAATGAACAATTCGCTCCCAATCGACCAACACACTCAAAAGTGGGCCTAGATCCTCTACAATGCAGCCTTTCATGGGAATAGATGCTCTGCAAAGAAGTTACAACTATATAGGGGTGTGTTGATGGCTTGATAGGTCACTTCAACTGGCATCTAAGCAGTGAAACTTTCATGAAGGAGGACTATCAATGTGACGACTTGTTTAGGGCATGTAGAAACCAATTTAGAGTATGATAGAGCCTAATGAATACTGATCTTTGTTTTGGTATGATGCCCAAATCAACCAGTAACAACTAACCCCTAAAGCATGAAGTCAAAAATGAAATGTTGAATGATTTTCTTTACGACGTGATGTGTAGGGACTGAAGCGGACAATGTCCTGCATCAATGAAAATACATTACATCATGATATTTGTTCATCTTGCACATGAATTTCTGAGGGAGGCATATCCCATACTCAACACATAAACTATCATAACATCATAAATACATCTATAGATATAGAATGTATACATATATAGACCTGTGATAGGATCACTATCTGAATAATGACCATCGTACAGATGATTTGGTACTTCTCCTGAAATCGCAACCCGTATGGATGAAACTAGATCTGGGGTCTTCTATCTCATTCACTTGATCGCTTAAAGTATGATTCTAACCATGAAAATATGTGATCTGAAGTCGAACATGGGAAGACACCGTCTGATTATCAACCAATGATTTGAGTCATTGATGGACGCGAGAGAAACCACCATTTATAATAATGGCTCTCAAGGCATTGTAGTACATTTTGCATGGTGTGAATAGATGATTTTATGTCGAACACCATACAAAGTCTCTTAGTCGAAGGCCAATGATGTCAACCTTTCGCCAGAAGCGAGAAACCTGTCGTTGATGTAAGCAAGCTCCAATGTACTGAAAGGTTGTTTCTAAGTCAAATTCCTCGATGATAAGTTGATGTCGACAGAAAGATACTTGTCATAGGAGGGCATTGATGTTTCCCCCATCAATGACACAAAATAGGAGTAGTTATTTTGGAGACAGAATGTGACTGATGAAGAAATGTTAGGGATGGTGGTCATGAAATGAAGGTTTATGAGTATTGCAAATAATGAGGAATAACTAAATGACTTCTCTTGAACATATCGATGACACCAAATGAATTGGTAGCATTTCACCCAAAATTGAAGTGATGGATGGTATGATAGACTGTCAAGCAGATTACCCAACCCAAAAATCATGGAGATGAAGTGAATAAATGTCATGTTCAAGAGCGACTTTCTACCATAAAGTGTTTTATCCCTTTCCAATTTTCCCTAGTCATTTATGACCAGTACCTCTTTATTTTTTAACAAGCTTAAGGAGTATAACATATGCTTGATATATAATTCTACCCTTTGGGTGAATCATGATGGACAAGTCAGTCGCTATTTGATGTTTTAACGAGTCTAACAACAGTAAAAACTCGGTCCTTTTTCATGTTTAGAGAGTTTGAAAAAAGGGACTAAATAAAACTCCACAAGTTATTTTTCATATAATAGTCCCTCAATCCGAAAAAGAGTAAAGTAATATCCGAGAGAACCTCCTAGCCATGTTCGACTAGGGTTTTCCTTTCTCGTAATTATAATTCATCTCAGTCTGGAAAAGGGTTAAACTTATACTGAGTAGATGTCGTTTCAATTCCTTTAACAAGCTCGAAAGGAAAAGCGCTCAAAAATATTTTCATATTTAGAGAGTTGAAAAGAGCTGAAAGAGAACTCCAAAGGGGTTGCTTTTTCACATTTAACAAAGCTCGAAAAAGAGATAAAATCGCACTTTCAATTTTTTTTTCATGTTTAACAAAGCTCGAAAAAAGAGGATACAAGTATGCTTTGAATTCCTTTTTCATGTTTAACAAAGCTTGAAAAAGGAGGATAAAAGTATGCTTTGAATTCATTTTTCATGTTTAACAAAGCTCGAAAAAAAAAAAAAACTATTCTTTGTCGTCAATATCGCATTTCATGATTATGCACGACTAACTCACTAAACTCAGCTCCAAACCACCTCAAAGAAACATTAAATGGATTAACAATACCTATTTAAAATTAGTAAAAATGGGTAAAAACCATAGTCGATTCATTAAATATGCATAAATTAATTAAAAATACTATTAAATTAAGAAACTGCCAAGTCATTTTTATCATTTCACCTTTACCATTTGAATTTTAGTGCTCTAAGCCTGTTTTACCCTCGAAATTCAGTAGATGATTGCGACAGATTCTATCGATCATTTCTCATGCCATCCAAACTGGGTAGAAGATCTTACACTCTTCTTTCTATTGAATGCATTCCTTTCAAGTTTCATGCACATTTTTTAGGGTTTCGGGCCCCTAGGGTAAATATACAACGCCCTAGGGCTGTCGCACCCTTGAATGTCAAAAAGTGCATTGCAGAGAGTCTAGAAAGAATCCCAGTTCCTTTGCAACACTTTGTCTCTCACTCAGGGTGCGTTGAACGCAATTCAGAAAGTTGTATCTTAGTTTCTACCCAAAATCTTCCCATTTTTTTGCATGAAATGGATCCTAACTTAGACTACGCTTTGATTTCATACTTTCATTGAATCAGAATGTCGATTACATGGTGAGAAAGAGAACATGGATAACAAGATATGGTTTCCCTAAATTATCCTGGCACTGTGAGAGCCCTCAGAGACTGTGGGTTACTCAAGTACTTCCGATTGTCAGGGATGAGGCAACACATGGAACTATTGCAGTTCTTGATCTATTCATGGGACTCGGAAATACAGGAATTTCACATTGGGTACAAAGTGCTCCCAATATTAGTTGATGATATTTACTTTCTAATAGGTTTTTTGAGACGTGGTGCCCCCATTTCCCTTGTGGGCTCCACGTATGGAGGTGAAACAGTGAAGGACTACATCTGACAGTTTTGTCAACCATGAACTGAGCCTAGTAAATATGGAAAGATAAATATCAAATATGTGCATGATATACCTTTGCAAAATCTCCTATTCACTATCAAAAAACTAGCTGGCAGCATGACACTACATGTCGCAAATAGATCATACATGTAGTATGCACTTGAGTGTCTCGAGGCAACCGTGTTCAACTGAGCTGAAGAAATACTCCTTCAGGTGAAAGAACAACTTACCAAGGTAAAAAGTGGTAAGATCAAAATTTTTAGTTATGGGTCAATTTTGATCACTTTTGTTTTGGAGCGAGTTCCATTGATGCAGCCACAACATGCGATGCTGGGATTAGCTGGTCCTAGAGATCCACGGATGTAGTGGTGGGTCAAACTGATGGCTATACATGCTGGTCAGTCATCGATCTCATTTTCCATTTCATTCTTCAGTTGGCTCTGAATACATAATATCTTCATCGAGGAACATACATATGCAAGGATGGATTTCCTTGGAGATCTAGATTTAATTTTACCAGTCGGCGCTCAATGGGGTATTATAGGTAAAATGTTGACCATGTTTTAATTTTTTGGGGTTTTTTACATATTTTTGTGTTTTTTTTATGTTTCTAAGAATAAAATAAATATATTTTATGTATGTAGATGTGTTTGACCAATGGTTCATGCACAACAGGCATGAGAACTAGCAGAGAGAAATGTCGGAAAAGAAGTGCTACAGAATTTGGATTTAGCCGAGACTCTCGCCAAGTTGTAGTAGCATGTGGAGGAATTGAATCTTGGGATACCAGATGTCTAGGTCAAGGAGTTACCTATGAGGCTACAACTCCACACCATTGGTGTGCCTAGTTTTTGGATGAGGCTATTGAGCATGATAGCCCAAGCAGTGATCTGCTATCATGAGCATCACTAGGTTTACTTAGACAATGCTATATTTATATGCATTTTGAGGTCATATGACCAATGTATCTTGGACACAATTTTGTAAAAAACTCGATATAAATCTATTTTATTTTCAGTGTTTTTCTATGATTATGTGCAATCCTATTCAATTGTATGATGTGAATTGAAAGTCTATCTTTACATATGCTGCAAATGTCTATTTAACACATAATTCGCCAGTGAATCAACCAAAGTGTTAAATTTTCCAGAAATATGTTGATATTGAATGTAATCAAAATGTCTTTCCAAAAGACGAAATCTAAGGAACATGCGATGAATTGTTGGATTTCAGATAATATAGGCGCCAATAAGCTATAGTACGACAAGTTATGAGTCTAGGATGATGATGATGCAGTGAATGCCAAGTGAAATGGCATCAGAGAGTATTTCAATCAACCCGCTATACTCAGTGATATTTTTGGTCGACGACCGATACAAATCCCTTGGAAGCTCATTAACTTGCCACATGGAGCAAATATGGCCCATGGTGTAGAGGATAAACTATGAGTACCACAACTAGCACCATCGTCATATCCAATAAATGTTTCCAAATATTCTGACATCTGTAAAAAATGCAAAGCCGATTACTAGTCACATGAAAAAATATAAAAGGCACACTGCTAAACACACAATCAAAGCATACAATACAATGCTTACTAGGAAAAATCAGGCATAGTGACTTTTAATATACAACCCATTTTGAGGCTGCGACAATGGAATCCCATCATAATCTACCAACTCGTAGGCACCCTTAGCCAGAATGAACTTGAAAATGTAGGGGTCATGCCATAATGGTTCAAATTTCCCTGTTCCTATCTTATCGGCTTCCTAATCATAAAGCAATATTAGGTCTCCTTTCGAGAAGGTATGAGGCTTGACATTGTGGTCATATTGTGCCTCAATTTGTCTCTTATGTGCTTCGTTGGCCAATGAGGCTGCACGACGCATTTCATCTAGATGGATGAGATCTAAAAGATGTGCATCTTCATTAGAAGTGTCAAGTAGCAGGTCAATCATGAGTTTCAACGATGGTAGTTCACATTGTATCGGTAAGATAGCTTCCATCTCATAAACTAGCTGAAAGGGAGTGAAACCGGTCGCATTTCTCACCGAGGTTCGATATTCCAAAAAAGCCGAGTATAGAGTCAAATTCCAATTTCGTTTAAGAACCCCAATCATGCATTGAACCATACGCTTAATAATCTTGTTAATATCTTCAAATTGTCCATTAGCTTGTGGATAATAGGGGGTAGAACTATCATGTAACAGTACTAATTTACAGTCAACTCATTCATCATGTGAGTGCAAAAATGTTTTCCATGATTTATGACTATAGATTTTGGTACACCAAACCGTGAAACCCCATGGTTAAAAAAAACAATGCAATTGTTTGTCTCATGTTGTTGGATGTAGGGATCGCCTCAGACCACTTGGTAAAATAGTCAACAGTGACAATACTATACCCATGCCCCCCAGATGAGTGGGGGTACATGTCATGAATTCAATGCCCCATTTTTAAAATGGTCCAACAACAACAACAAGATGCATTGGTGCTAGTCGCTGATAGATTTTATGATAAAAAATATGGCAAGCATGACAACTTATAACTGTGATAATGCAGTCGTGAAATATGGTAGGCCATAAGTGACCAGCGCAGAGAATATTCTGCGTGGTAGCATAACCAGACAAATGTCTACTGCATGCACCAAAATGGCAACCATTTAGAACTTTTTTGGCTTCCTCATGCGTGAGGCACCTACGTAAAATCGTATTGACACCACGATGATAAAGTGTATCGCTGGCGATCTGATAATCTTTGGCTTGGTATTGAATACATCATTTTTGCGAGAGAGAGAGGTATTAGGCTGAAAATTTTGGGTTTATAAGTAGATTATGAAATCTCCATACCACGAGTGAGATGACTCGATCTGAAACAAAGACTTCTCAAAGGAAGTCACAAATAATCTCAGAAAACACCAAAGACTTCTTTGACTTAGAATTGATGAATTCAAAATAAAACTCCTACAAAATGATGATACATTTTGAATATCCTCCCCCCCCCCATCAATTTACTTGACATAATGTATGTCATAGGGTTGCAATCCGAAATGAAAATGGTCTTTCGGAGTAGGATATAATGGAGAAATATTTGTACATCTTGAATGGCTACCAAAGCGAGCTTCTCAATATATGTTTACTTAACTTATGTATCATTTATATTGTGACTCAAATAATATATCAGATGTTCAATCCCATCTTCTTCTTCGACTAAAACCATAGCGATGGTTGTATTTGCAATGACGAGATACAGGAAATAGTCACTCTGATAATTTGGGGGGTAGATTAATGATGCTCGGATTAGGGAATCTTTAAGAACACCAAAGGAATCTTGCACAACCTCATCCCAATGGAAGGGTATCCCCTTTTTCAAGAGTCGAGTAAATCCGTTATCCATTTCAAGGTAGTTAGGAATGAACCTCCTTATAAATTTAGCCTTCCATTGGAGTCTCTATAACTGAAACAGATTAGGAGCAGGAAAATCAATAATAGCCTGGAACTTCAATGGATCAAGTTAAATTCTGTATTTCGACATGACAAATACAAGAAAATGACTAGAACTAACGCCAAACACGCATTTGTGTGGATTGATGCATATTTTATAGTGATGACATTGTAAAAATATCTCTTAGATGTAGCCGGTAATCAGCCTGTTTCCATGAATGTGCAAGTAAGTCATCCATATACAGTTGAACTAATAATATTTGGCTTGGTATCGAATACATCATTGTTGCGAGCGAGAGGTATTAGGCTGAAAATTTTGGGTTTAGAAGTAGATTATGAAACCTCCATACCACGAGTGAGATGACTCGATCAGAAACAAAGACTTCTCAAAGGAAGTCACAAATAATCTTAGAAAACACCAAAGACTTATTTGACTTAGATTTGATGAATTCGAAATCAAACTCCTACAAAATGATGATACATTTTGAATATCCTCCCCCCCCACAATCAATTTACTTGACATAATGTATGTCATAGGGTTGCAATCCGAAATGAAAATGGTCTTTCAGAGTAGGATATAATGGAGAAATATTTGTTCATCTTGAATGGCTGCCAAAGCGAGCTTCTCAATGTATGTGTACTTAACTTATGTATCATTGATATTGTGACTCAAATAATATATCAGATGTTCAATCCCATCTTCTTCTTCAACTAAAACCATAGCGATGGTTGTATTTTCAATGACGAGATACAGGAAATAGTCACTCTGATAATTTGGGGGGTAGATTAATGATGCTCGAATTAGGGAATCTTTAAGAACACTAAAGGAATATTGCACAACCTCATCCCAATGGAAGGGTGCCCCCTTTTTCAAGAGTCGAGTAAATCCTTTAGCCATTTTAGTGTAGATAGGAATGAACCTCCTTAGAAATTTAGCCTTCCCTTGGAGTCTCTGTAACTAAAACAGATTAGAAGGAGCATGCAAATAAATAATAGCCTGGACCTTCAATGGATCAAGTCGAATTATATCTTTCGACATGACAAATACAAGAAAATGACTAGAACTAACGCCAAACATGCATTTGTGTGGGTTGATGCGTATTTTATAGTGATGACATTGTAAAAATGTCACTCTTAGATGTAGCCAGTAATCAACCCGTTTCCGTGAATGTGCAGGTAAGTCATCCATATACAGTTGAAATATGTGCTTCATGTCATTAAAAGCTTAATTCATTTCCCTATGGAATGTTGCCCCAATGTTCTTTAAACCAAAATGGAGTTTACGATAGGTGAATGTGCCCAGGGATAGATAAAAGCTATTTTATATTGGTCCTCTGGGCGAATATTAATATGATTGTAACCGGAGAATCCATCTAAGAAAGAAAATATTTCACATCCGGCACATTCATCAATAATTTGCTTGATAAAGGGATTTCGATAGTTGTCTTTCAGACAAGCATGATTAACATCCCCATAGTCGACACACACTCTAATTTTCCCTTGTTTCTTCATGACATGAACAATGTTAGATACCTAATAGGTAAGTGAAACAGGGTAAATGAATCTAGCATGCAAAATTTTTCCAACCTCTGCTTTAATGGAAATTTTTTTTTTTGGGTGAACAGGATGAATGCGTTGTCGATCTGTCTTAACATCAGGATACATTTTAATCTCATGTTCAACAATGCTAGAATCGATACATTGCATCTCTTCATATGACCAAGAAAATACATCTTGGAATTCATGAAAAAGAGCGTGGTAAGTTTCAATTTTAGATGGAGAACAATATGCACCAACATGAATGTTTTCTACAATATCAGGTTTGGTCGAAATATTGATAGAAATAATTTTTTCGATATTCGATGGGTTTTTCTTAGAATCAACGAAGTGGATTGGAATAGAATTCATCAAGAACTCAACAACAATAGGGTGATATATCTCAGATGGATTATCTTCACTGTAATCTAGAATATGGGATCGTTGATGTGATGATTCCCATGGTTCTTCTTCCGGCATCATGGATTCCATAATTCTTTCATCAGTCAAGAATATGCATGAAAATGGATCAGAAGAAGTACCAAAATCTGAAGAATGATCAACCCAAACTGTCGATGACAATGGATTTGGATTTTCCGCATAAGCCAAGAAAATTTATTGTTATTCCAGCTCAATTGGAATTAGCGGCATAATTTTGCCCAACTTAACTACTTCAAAATCATTGGGTATATTCCTTAAGTCAGATGAAGTGGAAGATATCATACTTTAGGTCTCTATATGTGAAATTTCTACTGATGTCGTAGGCGACGGTGAAGAAAAGGTTCCCATTAGGGAAGGATCCTTAAATATTCCTACACCAATGTTCTGAAGAGAAGGTGGGGGTCTGTGAAATAACATAATTCTTCCATTTTCCTGGGAACCAGAGGTGAAGAACGATATTTGATCAATGGTTGTGATACTTCCTTTATGGGGGAAGATGATCATGCAAAAATAACTTGATACTACCACAACCATAGCGTAAACCCATGGTCTTCCAAGTAATATGTTGTAGTTGAGGGGTCCATCAATGACCTCGGCTTCAAGAGTAACTGATTTTATCCCTAGTTCTACTTATAGGTTATTAAGAATTCCACAAGGCTTATATGTACGATCATCAAAAGCTTTCAACTTCGTAGGTGATTGTGACAAAGTCCATGAACCAAGTGACTTCCAGCAACTCATTAACATGATACAAGTAGTTGTGCCTTCATCAATGATAGTGTGATGAATGAGGCGATTCATGACATGTAATTCAATAAAAAATGCTAACTCTAATGGTAATTTTGGAACATAGTCCACATGATTAAAGACTACAAGATTTGAATCTATCGAATCAATTGCATCGATCGTGAACAAAAAATCTTGCTTCAGATGGAGAACAAGACGCACTGACATGAATGTTTTCTACAATACGAGGTTTGGTCGAAATATCGATAGAAATTGTTTTTTCAATATTCGATGGGTTTTTCTCAAAATGTAAGACATGGATTGGAATAGAATTCGTTAAGAACTCAACAATAGTACGCGCGAAAATGGATTAGAAGAAGTACCAAAATACAAAGAACGATCAACCCAAACAGTCGGTGACAATGGATTTGGATTTGCCGCATAAGCCAAGAAAATTGATTGTTATGCTAGCTCAATTGGACTTAGCAGCATAATGTCGCCCAACCTAAATACTTCAGAATCATTGGGTATCTTCCTTAAGTTATATGAAGTGGAAGATATCATATTGCAGGTCTCTATATGTGTGATTTCTGCCGATGTCACAGGCAATGGTAATGAAAAGGTGCCCATTAGGGAAATATCCTTAAATATTCTTACACCAATGTTCTAAAGAGAAGTTGTGGGTCTGTGAACTAATGGAACGCTTCCCGTTGTGTGGGAGCAAGAGGTGAAGAATGAGAGTTGATCAATGGTTGTGTTACTAACTTTATGAGGGAATATGATCATATGAAAATAGGTATATACTACCACAACCATAGCATAAACCCATGGTATTCCAAGTAATATGTTGTAGTTGAGGGGTCTTCCAATGACCTCAGCTTCAAGAGTGTTAGCTCAAGGGGGACATGGTTCGTGTCCTACTGGTTCAAGAAAACTCGTCCAAAGAAGCCGCGGTCAAAGCCGTCCACGTGGAAGTCAACTATGGAGTTTCATGTCGGCCGGACTCTGTTTCGTGGCAAATAAACATCCATACGGCCGTTTCTAAGCTTGCGGAGGTTAAATCGACATATGTGCAAGAGCTCTGGAGTTGAATTCAAGCATCCACCTTCCGAAGATTCGCTTTCCAACACGGCCATACTTCTATATCCGTGGGTGTAGTGGTCTACGTGCTCTCTGCCATCATGAACTTTAGGAGACAGTTACAGTTTATTGTTATATATAGAGCGTTTGCATACGCACAGAAAGTTAGTTGACAGTTGTTAGTTGATAGTTGATGTTCGTGAATAAACTCTGTTATCTGTTAGTTTGCTTTGTACTGATTACGCTGCCCTTGAGCCGTAACACTACCATTCTGTAATGAACTGCTTGTTAATATGAGAAGACTCTGTTTTTCAACTTAATTCGTGTTTGAGGATCGTTACCAAAGCTATGTAGAGGGCCCCTGCTCAGCTAAGGTTTTGTGTATTAGTGTACATTTCTCATTTCATTTCTTTTAAAAGTCATTGTATCATAATCCATCATATGTTCATACTTTGTAGTTGTTTCATTTCTGTTTATACATTTCCATAATTTCCATTTCATTTCTGTCTTTCATGTTTTTATGATTGTTAGTCACTGATCAGTTTTCTTGTGCAGATTTTAGGTAGACAACCCGGGCATTTTCATAGTATTTTGACTAATGACATGAAACTAACATTGTTCTGCTGCTAGTTTTCTTTTCATAGCTTTTGTTTAACTTCAGTCTTGCTTTGTACATTTCAGTTTTGCTTATCTGATTCAGTAGTTAAATTTAGATATATATTAAGCTGCTCATAGCGTCTTCAGTTGCCTCCGAAAGCCACAGCTGGACTGATGGTGAGGGACTGCATTATGAAATGTGTAGTTTAGTATTAGTTTCTTTTCTACAAATTTAGATATATTAAGCTGCTCATAGCGTCTTCAGTTACCTCCGAAAGCCACAACTGGACTGATGGTGAGGGACTGCATTATGAAATGTGTAGTTTAGTATTAGTTTCTTTTCTGCAAATTTAGATATATTAAATCATATATGACATCTTCAGTTGCCTCCGAAAGCCACAGCTGGACTGATGGCGAGGGATTGAATCATGAGTGTATGGTTTAGTATTAGTTTACTTTCTACAAATTAAATATCAGTTACACAAGTTGTTTATGATTTCTTCCGAAAGTCATAGCTGGTCTAATGATGAAGGGTCAGAAAATGAATTGATGTAATCTGATTTAGATTTATTTTGTTGCAATTTTGAATTTCCTTAAGCATAGTTTCTTTTGTGTTTAGTTTGCAGCAAGAATAGTTTGGTTTTCATGTTCACTAGTTTATTGTTTTGATTCATTAGATTAGCAGCACCTTTTCATTTCAGCAGTACACTTTTACTTTCTTTCAAGTCTTGTCATTGTAATTTTCAATTTTCTTTTAAAGTTTCAGGTTGGTAAATCATTATAGGGGATATCACTTCCTTGAACAAATATAACCAAACTTGCTTTTCATTTTAGAATTTCTATTTCACCTTAGAAAAACCAAAAACGACAAAAGTTAAGAAATAGGTTATCTTGCACATATAGTGCGTCGCACTTCATCAGCTTACGATTCCCGGATTGACAAATTAAATGCAGCAATTTAGGACACACTAAATTGACCAAACATTTTGGCGCCGTTGCCGGGGAAGTGTAACTAGGTAGCCAATTTCTTAAAATAAAAACATAAAATCATAAAAGAAGGGAAAACTTGATAACTTCTTGAAGTATGCTCTCCTCTTGCACCTAGTGTGATCTGGAGGATCAGAAAAGAGAGTTATTGGTTTAGTAATTTCTTAAGTATGCTCTCTTCTTGCACCTAGTGTGATCTGGAAGATCAGAAAGAGAATTATTAGCCCAACTTTTTTTTTAAAAATAAAAAAAATGACATGCATAGAGCAAGAGATTCTAGGGGAAGGTTTATAGCTAAAGCCAAGAGTTCGATTTTCATAACTCCATCTTCTTCAAGGCATAGACCAGATTCACCACCATCTACCCCTAGCCTTAATATTTTTGGAAGTCAAGGAACAACTGAATTAGAGGATTCTCCTATACCACCTACTGAAACCCATTTAGAAAACAAAGAAACTTTCTCTCATCCTTCCTTGGTAGAAGAACGAGAGGACTATAAGGACTCTAAAGAAACTATCATGGCAGAGGAAGTAATAAATAGAGGTGGAGGTAGAAGAGGAGGAGATAATGGAGATAACAATGGTGAAGGAAATGATGGTAGAAATAGGGACAATTTTCTTGGATTCCCTATAGTTGATGAGGAAACTCATGCAACAATGGAAAATATCTCACCATCTGTTCTCCCTAACTTTTATGGATTACGAAGTGAGGATCCTGAAACATTTCTGTTTGAGTTTGAAGTAGTGTGCCGAACTTATGACTATATGGAAGATTCTCAAAAACTCAAACTGCTTCCTTCAACATTGAAGGGATCTGCTTTGAAATGGTTCATGGGATTAGCCACTCAATCTATCAGGACTTGGAATGATATGAAACAAACATTTTTGGATAGATACTTGGACTATTGTATGCCCACCAATCATAAGGATGAGGTATTCAAAATGATGAAAAAAGAAGATGAAAATTTGGAAGACTTAATTGAAAGATTTCAATACAACTTGAAAAGAGCAAAGATGAGCAACTTAGATAATGAAACCTTGAAAGCCCTCCTATTAAAAGCCATTAGAGATGAATGGATAGACATTTTAAACATGATGGGGAAAGGAGACATTTCTCAACTTCCATTTCGTGATATAACAGAACTATGTATCCATCTCTCAAGAGGAAAATCTAAAACAGGAAAAGGGCCTAGGGATTCTTCTCTTATTAGGGCTAACAAATCTGCAACTGGATCAGTAAGTAGGGCAGAGATTGGTAATATGCTTTATGAGTTCAAAACTGATATCTTAGGGAGCCTTAGTGAACAACTAGACACCCTTAAAATCCAAAACAAGAAAAAAGCAGAAACAGATGCTTTAGCCATCTTTTGTCCGAAATGTAGAAAGAAACATGCTTTAAGGGAATGTCCCTTGGATGCAAAAGTTGTAGAAACATGTATGATTTGCTCAGAAAATCATGAAATCAAGGATTGTCCTTCAATCCCTGGACTCAAAGCCGTTTTTCAAGAAGATCCAAATTCAATAGAATCTCTCTGTTTTGTCGCAAGGAGACCTTGGCAGGGACAACAATCTCAAGGGTTTAATAACCCTATGAATCTTCAAACCCCACCAAATTGGACTCCTTGGCAACAATATTGGCCCCAACATCAAAATTCATATCAGCCATGGGTACAAGGGATGCAAAATCCTTATGGGATATTTGCTCAATTTTATCAATATCCTCCATCTTTTCAAAATCAACAAGCTCCACAATTTCCAAGCCAAAATCCACAACTTTCATTGCCATTTCCACAACAACAACCTTCTCAACAAAATACAAATCCTCAACTCATGCTCCCATACCAACATAAGACAAATCAACTTCCAGCTCAGCCATTGCCAAATCCTAACAATAAGAATCCTCAAACTACTTATATGGTAGAAGGACAACAATTTCCTACCTATATGATTGTTCCTCTCAACGATGTACAACTCAGATCCGGTAGAGTTTTAGAAAAACCTTCTATAGACATTCAAGAGCAAGATACCTCTGAGGAGGACTCTCTTCAAGTCAATAAGGGTTCTGAGGAAGAATCTCTTCAAAATTCAAAAATTCAAAAAGAAAAAGAAAAGCTAACATCCACAACTTCTATAGTTGAGCAACCTGTATCTTCATCTACACCTCCTTTCCCGGAAAGATTACAAATTGATAAGGGGGTGGAAAAACAAATCTTGTTGCCTAACTATGACTTTCTAGATGAATTGAAGAATGTTTGTATCAAGATTCCATTGCTACAAGCCATTCGAGAAATTCCTATTCTAGCAAAAACCATAAAGGAGTTGAGTTTCAAAGGACCAGGAAGGAAGCTAAAGGACACAAGAAGAATCCACCTGGTAGGAAAGATTGCAGACATTATGATGGGAAAAATTACCATGCAGAAGTATGTAGATCCAGGAAGTCCAATTGTCAAGACACATATAAATGGGATAGAAGTTCCAAACACATTAATTGACTTAGGGGCTGCTATCAACATTATGAGTAGACAGACTATGGAACAGTTAAAACTTCCTAACCTTCTTTTTACACCTACTTTATTGCAACTTGCAGATCGATCGGTTATTAAACCAGATGGTGCATTAGAAGATATTTCAGTCTCCTTAGATTCTTGGGAATATCCAGTAGACTTTATGATTTTGACTCCCAAAAGTAATCTAGGAGGACATCCAATTATCTTAGAAAGACCTTGGCTGGCCACAGCTGATGCTTTTATTAGTTGTAGATCTGGAGACATGTACATTTCAAATGGTAATTCGACAAAGAAATTCAATTTGTATCCTCCAACAAGAGCAATCACAGAAATAGGAGACAATGAATGGGTCGATGATGAGAACACTATACAACCTGTCTTTACCATTTCTGAAATTAGTGAGGATAGTCAAATTATGAACACATTAGAAAATTTTGAGATAACTTCAGAATATGACCCCACACAATTTCAGTTGGAATCTGACATAGAATATTTATCATTAAGACAAATGTCTCTTTACTCTATGGAAGAGTTTGGTAATTCTGCTATTGAGATTTTTCCAGAAAAGACATTGAATATCAACAAACATCTGGAGAAGTCACAACAAGAAGAACTAACCAGAATCTTGCAAAAACATTCTACCGCATTTGCATGGGAGTATACTGACATGAAGGGTATTGATCCTAAGACTTGCATCCATCATATATATATTGAGGAAAACAGTAGACCAATCAGACAACCTCAAAGAAGGATGAATCCAAATCTTAGGGAGATAGTGAAAGAAGAGCTCCAAAAACTTCTCAATGTGAACTTCATTTATCCAATTTCAGATAGCCGATGGGTTTCTCCTTTGGTTATAGTACCTAAAAAGAATGGTAAATGGAGGGTATGCATTGATTATAGGGAATTGAACAAAGCAACTTTGAAGGATCACTTTCCTTTGCCTTTTATCGATCAGGTATTAGACACATTAGCATGTAAAAAGTACTTTTCATTTTTGGATGGTTTTAGTGGCTATAATCAAATTCAGGTAGCACCTGAAGATCAAGATAAGACCACATTTACTTGTCCATGGGGAACTTTTGCCTACCGAGTGCTTCCTTTTGGGTTATGTAATGCACCAGCAACATTCCAAAGAGCAAGACTAGGAATTTTTTCTGATCTAATTCATGATTGTGTAGAGGTTTATATGGATGATTTTACAGTTTATGGTAATTCATTTGAAGAGGCATTAGAAAATTTGGAAAAAGTTCTCATAATATGTAAAGAAACAAACCTTTCATTAAGCCATGAAAAATGTTTTATGATGTTTACTAAAGGGATTGTTTTAGGACATCATATTTCGGGAGATGGGATTAAGGTTGATAGATCGAAAGTTGAAGTCATCTCCAAGTTGCCTATTCCAAATTGTCAAAGAGATGTTAGAAGTTTTCTAGGATTTACTGGTTATTATAGAAGATTTATAGAAAAATTCACTAAAATAGCATCTCCACTCTTCAAATTGCTTACAAAAGACTGTGAATTTAAATGGGATCCCGATTGTCAATCAGCTTTTGAAACTTTGAAAACAAGAATATCTGAAGCACCTATCTTGAGAGGACCAAATTGGAAACTTCCTTTCCATATTTCTACAGATGCTTCAGATACAGCTCTTGGAGCTGTGTTGGGTCAAAAAGATTTAATTCCTTATGCCATTTATTACACCAGTAAAAATTTGACTCCCACAGAGTTGAACTATAATGTGACTGAAAAAGAGTTTTTAGCTGTTGTTCATGCAATTAATAAGTTTAGACATTACATAACAGGCTATGAAACTTTTATTCATACTGACCATTCTGCAATTAGATATTTAATGAACAAACCTGTTACTAATGGCAGAGTGACAAGATGGCTTTTACTTTTGCAAGAATTCAATATTACCGTGTTGGATAGACCAGGAAAACAGAATACAGTAGCTGATTTCTTGTCTAGAATTCAAAATACTAAAGAAGATTCTCCTGTAGAAGATAAGTTTCCTGATGAATATTTGTTTGCAGTAACTATTAAGACCCCTTGGTACGCAGATATTGCTAACTATTTGGTTACAGGGAAACTACCTTCACATTTATTTCCAAGAGAAAAACGAAAAATTATTCAGGAGAGTTCAAGATATTCATGGATTTCTAACGAATTGTTTAAAACAGGGCCAGATCTTGTGATCAGAAGATGTGTCAGGGAAGATGAAATGCCCGATATTCTTAAGGCATGTCATGATGAACCATGCGGCGGACACTTTGCAGACAAAAGGACGGCCTATAAAATCCTCTCTTTAGGATATTATTGGCCTTCCCCCTTCAAAGATGCAAAACAATATGTCAAAAGGTGTGATAGCTGCCAAAGAGTAGGGAAACCTACCCTTTCAAATGAAATGCCATTGCAAACACAGGTACTCATTGAACCCTTTGAAAAATGGGCTTCAGATTTCATTGGACCTATTAATCCACCATCTAAGCAAAAGAAGTATATATTGGTTTGTACTGATTATGTTACTAAATGGGTAGAAGCCAAAGCATTAGTATCTGCTACTGAAAATTCACTTGTTCATTTTCTTTATGAGGATATTTTTACTCGCTTTGGTGTTCCAAGAGAAATTGTGACAGATCAGGGGAGCCAATTCACATCCAATTTGGTGGAGAAGTTGATGGAAGAATACAAAATCAAGCACAGAAGATCTACTCCTTACCATCCAAAAGCAAATGGTCAAGTGGAGTCCACAAACAAAGTTCTTGAAAGTATCATCACCAAAACTGTTCATCTACATAGAAGAGATTGGGCAGAAAGGCTTCCAGAAGCCTTGTGGGCCTACAGAACTACATGGAGGAATACAACAGGACATTCTCCCTATGAACTTGTTTATGGAAAAGAAGTCTTGCTCCCCATTGAGTTCCAAGTCAAGACCTTCAAGATAGCAGTTCAGTTGGGGATGGACTTATCAGAAGCCCAAAAGCATAGAATGGAGCAGTTGAATGAGCTAGATGAGATCAGACAAGAAGCAATTCTAAGAACCGATCTAGTTCAATATCAAAGAACTAAATGGCATGAAAAATATATCAAAGAAAAGAAGTTTCAAGAAGGAGATTGGGCATTGTTATTTGATTCCAAGTTTAAAGATTTTCAAGGGAAATTTCAGACTCATTGGCTTGGGCCATATGAGATTGACAAGATCTTTAGCAATGGAGCCGTAAGAATCAAGACCATTGATGAGTTTCAAACTCCTCTTATTGTGAATGGCCATAGATTGAAAGTTTATCATAAGCCACTCTCAAAAGAGGATTTTGTCAAGTTGTTTCAAGAAAGTTCTGCAATCAGGCTGGTACAGAAGAATTCTTCTTCTCCACCAGCCTAGCTTTTGTTTTTCAAGTTAAAAAATAAAAAATAAAAATAAAAATGGTATAAGCCTGAAAACCAATCATTGATTGGCAGTCTTATACAGAAAATATGGGGTGAAAATCATGGACACCTGACACTCTATATTTTCCAAAAAAATCTGTCTTTCATTTCATTTCATTTCACCACCCACTCCATTTCATTCCACTTCATTTCATCTCATTTCATTTCATTTCACTTCACTCCACTTCATTTCATCCATTCCATCAATAAAAATCTTTTTTATGACCATTTCCACTTGGTCATCTGTCATTTGTTCATTTCTATTCAACTAAGTAATAGCTGTGTCAGTTTCCGCAGCTGACATCTGTTTCCGCAGCTGACTCCAGTTTCCGCAGCCAGAAGCAGATTCCGCAGCTACTACTCGTTTTCAAAGAGAATGTACAGTCAGTTGTTATTTCCATAATTATGAAATAAAATGCAGGAGAGAGGATCAATGGAACATTCAAGACACTAATGAAGATCAATCAGTTGAAGACCAAGGGCAAAAGCAAGGATTCCAAAGGTATGAATAAAGTTTATTTCAAATAGTATTGAAAAACACATTTTTATATAATTTTAAACTATGAGCTCTACCCATAACGCACAATGATTATATTGACAGTCCCGTAACCTTCCACGATCTCCATGTTATCCTCTTGCATTTATTCACAAACGGTTTCATCATTGAAATTTCGATTCTCACTCATGTTCCAATATCCCACCGTAGATAATGAGACGTATTTGAGTTGACAAAGGACTCTTACAAGCCGCATAACTTCATAATCATCGATTGAAACGTGTTCATATTTATTACACAGCCACCAAAATTCAAAACGCGGCCGAATGCATTATACTTTGTTAACCTCTTTGTCGTGTCTCTGTCGTGTTTACAAAACCCCGCTCTACTCATTCTCACTCCCTGTTTCACTCCATTTCGTTCCTTTTTCTCACTCTCACTCCCGTATACCTACCCACAGTCTTACTCCATTCTGTTTATGGTACTCATTCTCATTTTATGATAACATCCCCACAGTATTGTGCTCGATCCTGTGTATTCCATCGTTCCATTTCCACTTAAACTCTCACAGAGGCAAACTTGTGAAGCACAGAGAAGTGAAATGGGAAAATTATTAAGGGCAGAGCCGGAAGGACCGAAGTTTATAGAGGGATATCCGCAAGCAAAAGAGATGTTGAGGAAAGCTAAATAGGCTGCGTTTTATTCAGAAATTCAGGGGTTACCACAGAGAAGTTACAAAAGCGTTTGCAAGATCATTTGATGGCTCGGAAGCAGAAGTTGGAGACCTCAAGTTTTTGGTCAATGAAGCATCAATAGCAACAGCCACAGAGCTTCTTCAGGAGGGAGAACGTTGGTTCAAAAATAAAAGTATCAGTGATGAGTCATGGAGAACAATTCTACGAAATCAAGGTATGGATATCACTGTTTTTAAAAGAGGAATCCCTGTGCATGCAATAAAAGAAGAATGGGCCACTTTACTACTAATTGTTCAGAAATTTATTACATGTGAAGGCCGTTTCAGGTCTATGTACATGTACCATACTAGGCTATTGATGAATTTTATTGAAAACCAAACTCTCAATCTCCCTTATTTTCTATTCAATAGCTTAAAGAAAATGGTTGTGACTGTTCAAAAACACTTGGGAGATGTAGAGCCTCATCTTTATCACCACGGCCTTATAAAAATTCTGATTGAAAAAGAGCTAAAGGAAAGAAAAGATACATGGGAACAATTCCTAGTTAGAAACTTCTTTGAAGAACCTCAGGAAATTCCTGAAGGTAGTTCAATTAGAAGGAGTAGAAGAAAGAGAATGAATGTTGAAACCCAAATTGCTCCTACACAGGAAATTCCCACAGCTAGCACAGCAAACAGAAGTAGAAGGAAAAGAACAATAGATGAAATCCAAAATACTTCTACTACTACTATGAAAAAAACTGATAGGGAAGAGAGATTGGTAAAAAGGAAGAAGAAGGAAATCAAAGCTAGGAAGCCAATAATACCAAAAGGGAAAGAAATTATTGAGGCTGTCCATAAAACTCCTTCTTCTGAAGAATAAGATCACCAAATACTATCTGAAAGATTAGTTTTTCTTCAAAAACAATCATCTATATCCAAGAAGGCAGAGACAGGAAAACAAGAACAAAAGGGTAGTGTACCACAGCATGTGAGGAGAAGCAGCAGGCTTAAGGGAAAATTGAGAAAAACACAAATTAAGGGTCCTCATTTTATTGATTTGGGTGAGGAGACATCTGAACAGTCTCCAACTGACCATAGTCCATTTCAGTCAGTTAGTGAAGCTGGTTCCTTTCACTCCCAATCAGACAATGAGCATACTCCATCTTATTCTCAGCAAAATATTGATGTAAGCCCTCCTCGGCCAGATTTTGAACATAATTCTCCCTTGCAGCATTTTGGGGACAACCCAATGAAAAAGACACCGGAAGTAGATCCCAAGTAGCAGGGGGTATATGACTATATAGAGTCCTTGGAGAAGGCAGCCACAGGTCCAAGTACCTCTTCCATTCAGCCTCATACATTGCAGGATGATTTAGTTCAGTCATTAAAACAGGAAATTTTTGAGCTTGAGCTTTTGAATCAGCATATCAAAAATGAAAATGAAACATGGAAAGAACAAGGCAAACTGGACAAGATCATCCATGATAATACTATGTTACATTTGGGTATTTGGAAAAAGAAGAATAAGAAATTAAAAAGGAAATGCCAAAAATTGAGTAGAGCACTTGTGAATATCAAATTTAGGTGCTTAATGAAGAAACCCAGAATGATGGCAGTACCAAAGAAGAAGAGAAGGGGGTTGGATGTGCCGGCTGAAGTATCAAGGCACATGAACTGAACAAAGAGTATCAAAATTTTGGTTGCATGAGGACATGCAACACCTTCACAGTGGGGGTATGTTGAGTCCCGAATTTGCATCTTTTCCATACGCTTTTCCATACCTTTTTCACTCACCTAAACCTCCAAAATTTTCAATATCATGTGCAAAAGGGTATCTAACATGGTTTTTAATTATGTTTTTGTGTTTTCTATTTGATCTAGATTTTGTTCATACAGCTGCGGAAACTTGCCACTTTCCGCAACTGCTGCAACTTTCCGCAGCTATTTTGTGGAACTATATGCTACAGGTGTCTACAAGGGAAACGAGCCACATGGGTAGGCTAGGAATGACGTGGACATGGTTCGTGTCCTACTGGTTCAAGCAAACTCGTCCAAAGAAGCCGCGGTCAAAGCCGTCCACGTGGAAGTCAACTATGGAGTTTCATGTCGGCCGGACTCTGTTTCGTGGCAAATAAACATCCATACGGCTGTTTCTAAGCTTGCAGAGGTTAAATCGACATCTGTGCAGAGCTCTGGAGTTGAATTCAAGCATCCACCTTCCGTAGATTCGCTTTCCAACACGGCCATACTTCTATATCCGTGGGCGTAGTGGTCTACGTGCTCTCTGCCATCATAAACTTCAGGAGACAGTTACAGTTTATTGTTTTATATAGAGCGTTTGCATACGCACAAAAAGTTAGTTGTTATTTGATAGTTGATGTTCGTAAATAAACTCTGTTATCTGTTAGTTTGCTTTGTAGTGATTACGCTGCCCTTGAGCCGTAACACTACCATTCTGTAATGAACTGCTTGTTAATATGAGAAGACTCTGTTTTTCAACTTAATTCGTGTTTGAGGATCGTTACCAAGGCTGTGTAGAGGGCCCCTGCTCAGCTAAGGTTTTGTGTATTAGTGTATATTTCTCATTTCATTTCTTTTAAAAGTCATTGTATCATAATCCATCCATATGGTCATACTTTGTAGTTGTTTCATTTCTGTTTATACATTTCCATAATTTCCATTTCATTTCTATCTTACATGTTTTATGATTGTT
>JAXQQM020077517.1:0-144559 GCA_034641835.2 Pinus albicaulis
ACCACTCTGAATTTCGAACAAAACTTCAACAAGAATGCTCCAAATCTTATAGTGCTACTTGGTAGCAAGATTCATGCGAGCACAAGGAAGACAAGAAACCCAGCAACTCAGCCTAGAATAATAGCACAATCTTGCAGCAAACAAAAACTTCAAAGAACCAAGAATGACTCTTCAAAAATTGCAACAAGAACTAGTCATATGAAATCAAGAAAACTAACCAAAAGGAGGCAAAGACTACAGTGCAAAGCAAGACATAAAGGTAGGAAAGAGTATTTGAGCAAAAGCTCTCTGTCTTGATTAAGTAGAACAACCAAGAATCCCAAGAAAGAGATCTCGGTACTCAAACCAGAAGTGCAAGCACCAGAAGAACAAGATTTGCCAAACGAGTTAGTTTTCAATCAAACAAGAGAGAAAAAGACTGATAATCACTTTCAATGCAATCCAGAAACTGAAAGGACACTGTAGGAACAGGTCTTCACAGACAGACAAGACCAAAAAGCTCAGAAATTAAAAATTTGAAAACTTGCCTAGGCATACGCTACCTAGCAGTTCTGCAACAAGCGTTCATACACGTCTGTGTTAATGGAAACCCGCGTATACGCGGCTTCCTCTAACAAAACTTGCGTGTATATGCGTCTGTGTGCAAGGAAACCAGCGTATGAAAAGGCAAATAATGAAAAATATAAAAAATCAAGCCTGGATAAAGAACTAGGTCTTCAGTCTGACTAAGAAAAGCTTAAATGGACTGAAAAATATGATAAAAACTGTTGGAAACCGTGAAAACCACTGAAACCACCCAACAGGGGAGTCACAAGAATGCGATCCCCAGCGGAGTTGCCAGTTCTGTTTCGGGAAATAACTCCCTAGAGGTTTGTTGGGTTGAAACCTCCACAGATCAGGGCATGCAATTCAAGAAGGACTCACACAACCATATCCATTCATGAAAAACTAGATAGAGTAGATCGAGGAGCTTACCCGTAGGTCCTACGTTTGTAGTAGATCCCGCGGGGTTCAAACCCCCAGCAACATTTCTTCCTCCTTAACCTGAAAACCAAGAAGAAACAAGCACGAAGAACTGGTTGTACAATATATATCTACCCTAAACGTTAGTGAAATCCATGTGAAACATTAAATAAACCATAATAAATGCTTAAATAATAATATTTTCACATATGCAAGCAGATTCCAACACGTGTATTTCTGTGAACAAGATGGTTCTTCTATATTATGAAAAGCATGCACAATAATAAAAAGTGGAGATCACCCGAATCCTTCCACGATCTTCGAAATGACCGTCGTCCGGATTCCGTCCCGCCCTTGCCTCGCTAAGATTCCTTCGCACTTGTGCACACGAGATGACATATAGAGACAACAGATTCCAGGGAAACAAGAGTTTCTAGTCAGAACTTCAAAGTGCAGGAGGCATGGGAAATCAATCTTGGATTAGGGATTCCAACAGTAGCATAATATCAATAATTTCTCTCTCCCTTAGGCCATGCACATGGAGGCACTTACAGACCAAAGTAGTTTCAATCAGTTGGAAACAGTTGGCCACGTGTTGGGGTGGTTGAACTACTGGAGTAACCATCAACCCAGCCCGAAAATAGGGAATTTTTATATATTTTTTAATAATTTTAATGGCATACGCGGAAAATTCTGTATGGACTCGCGTATACACGCAGAAAAAGCTGGGCATAACCGTGTATGGGATTTTTAACACTGTTTTTTAGTGAATTTTGTCCAAGTCTGTGGGAATGGGTGCCCAAAGCCATAAAAACAATCATGAATCACATAAGGGTGAAAAATGATGCTATAACAGGGACTTTTAAGGATAACATCCAACATGAGGTTCACCTTTGGGAACCTTATTCATTGGAGAAGGAATTCAAGGTGGAAAGAAAATTTGAAAGAAAAATTATGGAAACAAGGAAATATAATACTCACAACTATAAAGATGGAAGTGTTAATGCTACTAGCCTTCCACAACCTATAAGGTTCACACCACAACAATTAAAATGAAAAAATAGAAAAAGGTATTTGTTATAGTTGTGGTAGAAAATACACTAAAGTTCATAAGTGTGCTTAAAATAAATTATTTTACATAGATTATGAAGAGGAGGAAGAAAAGGAACAAGAAGCATTGAAAGAAGAGGATATACAATAGGAACCAACCCTAGAAAAAGAAGAAATGAATATAATGATATCTTGTAATGCATTGGTGAGAATTACCACTCCTAAAACTCTCAAGATAGAAGGATATTACAAGAGGAAAAAGGTAATAGTGTTGATTCATTCAGGTAGTGCTCATAATTTTATTCATTGTAAGATAGCCAAGGAATTGAATTACTTTATATATCCAACACTAGAGTGTCAAGTGATGGTTGCAAATAGAGGAATTGTAAATTGCTCTAGAAATTTCCATAATATCGAGCTAACCATGGGGGAATATGTATTGAATAGTCCAATGCCTTCCATCTAAATGGGTGGTGTTGATATTGTACTAGGAGTCCAATGGTTACAATCTTTGAGGCCGATAGCTGTTAATTTTAAAGAATTTTTCTTGAAATTATTTTGGGAAAGAAAGGAAAATTAATTAAGGGGCATCAAAGTGAAAACAATGAATATATATATGATAATGCAACTATTTTGATATGACAACAATGCTTCTTGCAAATCTTAGATAAGTATTATACCCCTATGCTCAGATTTGTTGTTATGACCTATAGATTGCATATTTGTGACATTTTTGACGAAATTCCTATCATGGATAGTAGGGATAAGGTCAAGTACTTTTACCAATGATTGCATCAGTATCCATATTATATTGCTATTTAACATTTATAAAAGTTTCATGAATTTATGGGGAGTGGTTTTAGTCCTAACCCTAAAAAAGTGGCATAGAATCTGGGGTTGCTGGATCGGAACTAGTTGAAAAAGTCCACAGTCGTTGGCATGCCTTGCTGTGGGAGTGAAAAAAAGGACTCAGTAACATGCATGTCTTTCCATGGGAGCCACTGGGGGTCCATATTATTGAAATATCAAGTTGTCTCAGGGGTTTTTCACCTGGAATGGTTGGTTGGCTCCTAAAGGTTCCGTAGCATGTGTGGAGAGTTAGAATGTTTTTTTTTTTTTTTTGTCGATTCCACTTCCTTAAATGTACACAGGGATTTGAATCACATCATAATAGCCTTTCGTCACATGTTTACCCCACTCTAGTATTTAAATTGGGTAAATTTGGGAGGAGGGTGTTACAGAGTGGTATTAGAGCATGGTTCACCCTTTGGACTAGACGGGTGGTGTGTTGGTCATGCATTCATGTCAGTTGCATATATGTATTATTTATGCTTGTGGTCTATGTATTTTTTGTGAATGTATAGTGGTGTCACCCTGTGAAATTGGATGGTGTGTTGTTGGATGTGGTCATCATGAGTGTATGTCGGTTATGCATGATAATGCTTATGTGTTGTTATACATACATTAACATGGTTATGGTTGTCGTGCATGAGATAATGGAATGTGGTTGGTATGATGATGCATGGTAAATGGTTGATGGTTGAAATTATGTTTATGTATTGATATGATTATTATTGTACATGTATTTTGCTAATCTGGTTGATCTTACAAATGAGATATCCTTGACTGAACCATACTGAGGTATGTTGATAATGTTATGTTTTGGTTTAAGCTGAAATTGTATACTTACATGAAGAAGATAAAAAATGACTAGCAAGATGGTATACTACAATTCATGAGACTCTCCCTATAGATCAAATGAGAAATGTGGTGTTGGGCACTTTTTTGATATAGCAGAAACATTGAGAAGCTTGAAGGAAGAAATAAGAAGTTGCAAAGAAGATAATGGAAGAATCATGCAGGCACATGAGAAGCAAGAAGGAGTTAATGCAGTGATTCTTTAGAGTTTGTCATAATTGCAGAGACATGGGCTGCTTAATATTAGCCATGGGCAGGAGGACATAACTAATGGGGCATATGGAAGTAGATCTCATGGTGGGCACAAGTTGTATAGGGATAACACGATCAAAGATGTAAGGATATTGGGTACCGCAGATAGGAGAGGCGATGGACACGAGTTCTATTATAGTTTTGGCTATGATAGGAAATATGATTGTCATTTTTATCATCCTTACAGGATGAGTGATAGGGGATATTTTTAATATGAGTTCAAGAAAGCAAGGCCACCTACCTTTGATGGATATTTGAATAAGTTGGAGGATGTGGATGCATGGTTACTTTGGATGACGAAATTATTTGAGATGCATGAATACACAGAGAATATGAAGGCCAAAATAGCTATCTTCAACCTCAAAGGGAAAGCATACATTTGGTGGGAATGTATGAAGTGGATTAGGGACATCAAGACAAAATATTTTGGTTGGCATAAATTCAAGAGACTTTTTAGGAAGAAGTACTTGTCAGAGAGGTAATATGACAACAACGATAAGGAATTATATGAGCTAAAGATGGGATCGATGAAAGATGAGGAGTATATGACTAAGTTTCTGGAGTTATTGAAGAATGTACCGTATATTAAGGATGAGAAGGCCAAACTTCATAGATTTTCAATGAATTTCTATTAGCATTTATAGATCGGATTGAGTATGATGAGCCTCGGTCACTTGAGGAAGTTATTGGGAAATTGAAGCATTGTTATGAGAAGTCAAAGTACAAGAAAAAATCTCTGCAAGGTTGGAGAGGGAAATACAGAGCTAAAGGTAAATGGAAGCCAAAAAGAACAAGGCACCAAGATGCATGTGAGAAAGAAAATGTTGCACTTTACAAGAATTTTAATGGGTCACAACATGGAGGGTAGCAGAATAAAGGTGACGGTACAAGACGGTTGTAGTGTTGGATATGTGGAAAGGAGCATATTAAGGGGGATTTTTTGTAGAATTAGGGTGGTAGGCCTCAGATTTATAGTGCACATGAAGCATAGGAAATTGAGGATGTTGGACAAAGCATTACACGTATGAATGCAGCGCTGGATAAAAAGTAGGCAATTCACCAAGAAACTGTTATGGTAAGCTTTGTGATCAAGTTGGTTCCATTTTGATTGACCCTGGATCTAATTATAGTTATTTTAGTGTTGACCTGGTGGATAAGTGTGGTTTGAATAAAAAGTACATGCGGAATCATGGTTAGTGGAGTTGGCTATAGGTACAAAGAAGAGAGTGTATCATTATTTAAGAGGTTGTGCGTTTGAGTTGAATGGTATTCCTACCTCAACACATTTGAATGTATTGTCATTGGGATCATATAGTATTATTTTGGGTATGGAATGGTTGTATCTTCATAGGACTAAGGTGGATTGTTATGATAAGGCAATTGAGTGCTTGGATAACAATGGAGAACAAATAATCTTGTAGTGTAAGAAGAATGCAACATCAGTTAGAATGGTGACAACTATAAAGGAAAAGCATAGTCTCAAAAAAGGTTGTGTGTTATTTGCAGTGCATATTTCTAGTGATAAAAGTAAGGATGTTGAGGATGTGAAGGTATTGATTAGATACCCAATCTTGCAGTAGTTTCAAGATGTGTTTCCAACAGAGATTTTAGATTTTCTTCCTCATAGAGAAGTGGAATTTTCCATTGATTTGGTACAAGGGGCAACACTAGCATCGATGGAACCATACATGATGAGCACATCAGAGTTAGTAGAGATGAAGTTATAGTTTAAGTAAATGCTTGACAAAGGATACATTAGGCCAAATGTATCACCTTGAGGTGCACCAATGTTTTTTGTGAAGAAGAAGGATGGTAGTATTAGGATATGCATTGATTACAGGCAATTGAACAAGGTGACTGTTAGCGCCCTGTAATTTGTCAGATTGGCAAGAAAAAATAGACAAGGGTAACATCAAACCAACTTTGGAGTCCTAGCACCTAGCCTTCCTAGAGTCAGAGAGGGCTCTCTCTATATTTGTATAAAAGATATAATTTGTTTGATTTAGAATGCTTATTTTAGGCTAGTTAAAATGATAGGGTTTGTTTGTTTTGTTTTGTTTGGTTGGGTTGCTTGTCAAGAAGAACAGATAGAGTAAGAGAAATTGAAACTATTGAGCTATAGGTTTTGTGAAAGGCTTGAAAAGTACAAAAATGAATCAAGGATGTTTCACAGGGAAAGTTAACAAAGCCAAATGGATCTTAATAACTTAGGTGGGTGTGAAATGAACATTAAGTTGTGAATTTAGTAGGTTTAAAGGGAAATTAGGAATCCTTTAACTATACTTCAAACAAGGAAAGCCTTCAGGACAATAGTTTTGTAAAACTGAAGAGAAGTTAAGGATTCTTTAGCTAGATTTTACTATAAAGAACTCAAAACAACATTCCAGTAATCCTAGAGAGCAGTTAAGAATTCTCTAATTATTACTTTCAGACAAAGAAGTCCTTTAAAGCAACAATTTAAGAAAAACCAAAGGACAGGGCAAACCATAGACTTCTTTGGCTAAAATCTACTAAGTAAACTTCAAGAAAACAATCCATCAAACCATAAAGAGCAGTTAAGAATTCTCTAGTTATTAATTTCAGAGGAAAACATAGAGATAATAATGACAGATAGGGTTGAGGTGCCAAAACAACATATCTCAATCTAAAATTTTTGTTCTATTATCAGAGAATTCATGAACAATATGGAAATAGAAGGAAAAAATAGACAAAGAAGGATAACATCACCATTAAGCCAAGTTCATGAATCCTATAAATGTGCTTTCTCCATTGATATTCAATCCAAAATATTTACAAAGCTCCAAAGCCAAAAATTCTTCACAACTCTAAGTCTAGGAGGTATTTAGCTTAGGAAAACAACTTACCAACCAACAAAAATAATGAAGCATCCATGCAGTATTTTTCTGCAAAATGAGGAGGTGAACCCTAGCTAGGTTTTGAGGAGTCATTTATTGCATATTTAGGGCATTTTGACCTTTGAGACGATGCAAGGCCCAAGGCAAAAATATCTAACACTCATTAATTGCAATAATAAATTCTAACATATCCTGCTGAGCTAATTTTGGAAGCATTTGAACTTAAGGCCGCTCAATAACTTTTACAATAACTCCTAGTGTCTTTTTTTGACTTTCTGGCAAGGACATAACGCCCCTGGATGAGGGCGTAGTGCCATTGGTAAACGCGGAGCACCAAGACTGGGAAAATTTCTTGTTTTGCAGCTAACTTTTGGAGGCCTTCCCGGTGTCCAAATGAGCTCCATGATAGCTCATTGGAAAGCCTATACTGTCTAGTTTCCAGATCTATATTCAGTTTGAAAAATGATTCCCATTTTCCTTGTCAAAAATCACTTCTCCCAATATTTATAAACGCACAACGCCAGTGCTGAAAAGAGGGCAGAAAGGTGATTTTTTTGTCGTTTTTAGCCCCTTTGAGGGACCAGTTTTGCTTCAATGGTATAAAATTTTTTGAGGATGATTTCCTTGGCAATAGGAACATGAATATTTTGAATTTTTCCCATTTGAGTGCCCCAAAAAAGAGTGCAACGTTGGTGGTGCTAAGCATTTTTCCAATTTTCCGCAAGCCAAATTGTCAAAAATAAAAAATGTGCACAAAGTGCAACATTTGGAAATTAGCTTGTTGATCATGGTTGGGATGCTTGGAGGGACACATCAGGAAGAATGTTGAGTTTTTCCTTCTCTTTTGCCTCATTTTGAGCTTGAATATTTGCAAGGGCTCGTTTGAGCTTGGCCCTTGCAAACCTGTTTCTCATGGCATAATGCTTTGCCATATTCCTCTGCATATTAGTGTCTCTCTTGGCCTTCTCTAGCTGACCCTATAGGTGCAAGTTTTCCCTCTCAATCCAAGGCTCCCTATATTCATCAATTTCTATGGAAAGCAACTCACTTGGAGTGAGATGCTCTGCCAACTCTACTTCTTTCTCTCTTTCCCGAGCTAAAGCCTTCTTCAACCCAATTGTCCTTGGCCTCTTCCTAGGAAGCTATTATTCCTCATCCTCACTGTCATCAAAAGTGACCAAGGTCTCATCTAATAATTCCTTGGCCTTTCTTGCCTCTTTCTAAGCTATGATTGCTCTGACCTCACTGATGGCCTTCTTTGCCTTTAACTACTGATTCTATAGCTTATAAAAGTTGATCACATGCTTTGATCTACCAATATTAGTTTGAAGCTCACTAATATTGGAATCTTTTCCTTTGATCAATGCTTTGTGATTATGACCTCATCCTCATCATCAAGGTCAATTAATTTAAATTCTTTCTCTGTTTTATACTTGTCTTCCTCCTTAACCATGACATTCTCTGTAACCTTTTCCTTGCCTTTATCAACCTATTTTGCTGATGAAGAAGGCAAGGCCCATTTCACCTCAAGTGAAGCAAACACCTGCCTGTGGAGTCTCTGATATGTGAAAGGAAAATGATCAATATCGTGCATTTTAGTGCCAACTATCCCAATATCTCTTTCTCTGCCTGATGCTTCAGTGTCATGTTGTGATGGTGAAGGGGATAGGGGAGGATGAGATGGTGAAGGAACATCCTGCTCATGATGAATAGGTGGGGAAGTGGAAACCTCATGGGAAATGAAGGTATCCCATGCAATGGTCTTTTGCTGGAGCTGATGCGTGACCACCATCTTGATAAGTGAATGGTGAAAGAGGTTCTGCATTTGTTGATTGTAGTCTCTCTTTTGCACTATATAAGACATCTTGTCAATGCTGTGGAAAAGATAATATGGTATATGCAGCATCCTAACTCTAGTAAAATGCATAAGAAGACATATGTGGTATGAGTAGAGGTGGGAAAAACTTCCATCACAAGTGAAATAATTGATTATTATCCTTATCATGGGTGCATATCTTTTAAGAAGATGAGAAAAAGGGAATATGGACTTGTGGTGGTCTTTATACCTAGGTTTAAGGTATTGTTCAAAGTAACTCATATCTAGGTTTGCTTCCTTGAACCACTTTTCTCCCACACTTGGTATTCCTGTAACATCTTCAATGGAATTGGTAGACAAATCAAAGGTGATCCCGACAAGATTGACTTGTTTGTCATGCAAATTGATAATGAATAGCCTTGTTAGCTCTAGGAGGTTTTGGACTTGCTGTACCTTCTCACAAAACTCAAAGGAGCCTACATGTTTGAAGCAGGAAATAGTAAGAGGAGATGCCATGAGTTCCCTTGTATTGAGGGGTTCAAATGTTTTTATCTTACCTCCCTTGTGATCATGCCTCCTTGGCATTTGGGCCTCAACACCACTGCCACTGTCTTCTCCTTCTGACATTCTTCAACTCTGTTTCGGAAACCCTAGGGCTAATGTGAAATGAGATGAAGAGATGGTAATGAAATGGTAGCTTTGCAAATGAAGGGGATGAGTGAATGAAGGGAATGGAAGTAGGGATAAGCTCAAATGAATGAAAAACCTTTAAACCAATGTAATTATCCTTGTTATGACTGATATTTCTTTAAGGAGGATGAACTAGGGATAACATAGTGATCTTAAGCTGAAATTTAGGGTTTCTCTTAGGGTTTTACTTCCATTGATTAAATGATGATAAAAATAGCTTGAAAACAAGGTCTATGTCAAGTACTTACCCCTCAAGAATTCTTGGAGGACCTTTGGAAAAGAATTAGAAGAAATTTGACTTGATTTGGATGGTTGGATTACATAGAAAACCATTCTGTCCAAGCATGTAGCAGTAGCAGCTGAGGGCGCAATGCCAAGCTAAGCGCAGAGCGCCAGTTCTGAGTGTGCAACACCTTGGAAAATTAGCACAGGGTACTGTTGGGCAAGAGTACAACGTCACTCCAAGCTCGCAGCGCCACCTCCTAGGCACGCGGCCTCTTCAGGAAATGTAGGAAAAAACTGTCAAGCACACAATGCCAACTCCCAGGCACGCAACGCCAAGCCAAATGCGCAATGCTGAGAAAATTTTCTCAAATTTTCTCAGAAAACCCATAACCTCTTCTCCTTTGATTGCTATTGATCTTTTGAAAGGTAACAATGGTTCTCTTGAAGTGTGAAATGGGATTTTATAGGCTCATGGATTTAATTTAACTTTGAAAACCCACTTTCTAATGTTTGAAACCCCTTTTTACCTTTCTCACTGATATTCTTTTACACTCTTTTGCTTGCAGGTTGCTAAAGTCATGAAGTTGAATTTTCTTTTGCTCCTTGAGGCATGAAAAGTTCACTTTGATAACTTTGGGGTTTAATCACATACTAGCATCTTCAAAACCTTATGTAGTTTCCACCATAACACTCAACTTATCTTTTGCACCTTCTCTGGCCACTTTCTTCAAAACCCTAATTGTCTGTAGTTATTCACAGCAATCATCAATGTTGTCTTCTAAGTTCTCTATGGCCCTTTCAAGTTCGTTCATTTTTGTCTAGTTCACCTCACCTTTTTCCATATTTCTCCAATATTTTCTGATAGACTTTCTTCATGTTTGGCTTTGTGTGCTTCCTCCATGTCATTTTCCTGCAAGTGATCATCACTTTGGCACTCAAATGGACTTAACCAGTTCATAACCCTAGTCATCTACAAGACCAAGTGTTTCTCTTTCCCTTGCTGTAAGTTGTTCTCATTTAGGAGTAGACAGTCCACATCATCAGTACTTTCTGCTGATAAATCTTTCAACACTCCTGTAGAAGTGCCAAAATTTGTCCATTTTTCTCATTTGTAGGTTCTGAACTAATAAGATAAACCTCTTTGGAAATTTTAGGTCCTTCTTGAATAACCATGTCTTGACATTCTATTTAAATCTGAGCCTGATTCTAACAAAGGAAAAGTAGTTCCTGAAACATCCAAGGATGACCTTAAACAATGTAAAAACCTAATGACTTAGTGGGAGGGTCCTTTGACCTGATTTTGGCTGAAATTTGACTTGGATATTTTCAAGTGAAAATAGAGTATTGTTATAGGCTATTATGCCCAAAGGGACATGAGAATGATATATCTATAGGAAACCCTAGAGGGAAAGTGGAGTTTGTGGACAGAGGAAAATAGGGCGATGAGGTTATAGGCAGGAAAGAAGGATGAAAATGAGAGGAATAAGCCCATAAGGAATCTTTTAAGAGCAACAGGGTGACTTTGAGAAGACCAACTGAGGAATAGTGAAAATAGGTTTATAAGGATAATGAAGGTAGTGAGATTTATGAAACTCAAGATATTCGAGGAATATTGTTTTCAGAAATCTATAACCATCCTATACTCATCCAAAGATAGTGAAAAATACTGATGACTAACAGTGGCTCCACTTGGGGAGGGTAGATCCTTTAGGAGGTGTCAAGAGCCACAACTCTCTGATTTTGCAGGTGAGATGCCTCACATGCTTACTGATTTCATTCATTTTTCAATGCTGATATTGCTGTTGTTCCTTGAAGGTGTGATCTTAAACTTTGAAAAACATGATTGCTTCAATATCAACTCTACCTACCCATCATACTTTTCCTAACATTTTCTCTTCATGTGGGTGCACTTGGATTGGAAAAACCTGAACATCATCTTTTCTTTTGAAAGAAAAAACTGAGTCTCTTGTGTGTGTGTTCATCTTCCTCATACACCATGTGTGTGGTTTAACATGGTGTTTAACATGGTATTAGAGCGGGCAATTGCTGGCCCTGCTCCACTTTGAATGAGCCATTTGTGTCTATGGCCTGTGCATATCTACATTTTTGCAGCATTTAGAGAGTTTCTGCAACAGAGTTTTTGCCGCCATTCAGAGGTGTTTTGAAGAAGAACAGCGTTGGTTTTGAGAAGGAGTAGTATTCCAAATCCTTGGCAGCATTCAGAAATTGGTTTGGAGATGCAACACTGCACATATCAAGGTTGATTTCTTCCTGCAATTTTTGCATTTTAAATTCTGCACCATATTGAGCTGCTGGAAAATAGTTTAAAGAGAGTTTCTGAAGAAGTTTCTGGGTTTTACTGGAAATATTTCTGAGTTTTCATTGGAAAATTTCTGAGATTTCTGAGTTTTCTGCAAATCTCTAACTCTGCAAATTCTCCAATTTTCTGCTGCTATATGGCCCTCTGCAATTTTTTGAAGAAAATTTATGGGTTTTTGAAGAAACATTTTTGAGTTTTCTCTGCAATTTCTGAAGTTCTACTGCTGTACATTTGTAAAATTCCTGCTAGAAGAAGAAAATTTTTGCTCCTGCTCTCTGCTGTTATATTAAATAAGAAAAAAAGAGAAAAAAACCCCTCTCTGCAACCCTTACGCTCCCTTTCAAATCCTCATACAACTCCCCCATTATTACTCCATATCCACAATCGACCCCACATAAATGGCATTCGATACCCCCCTTATCTCTACAGTCTACGTACACAACCTCCGCCCAACCTCTGTAATAACACTGTGAACCCTCCCCTCCGCGGCCATAACTCGCCCCCTCTCAAACGCTCCACGCACAGTCAATCAAAATTTTAAAGATTTTGTTTTTTTGTTATATAATAAATCTCTCCATGCATAACCCCACTTCGCCATACCAATGCGGCCCCCTCACCACGCGCTGCTCGCACCTCTCAACTCCACGCTCGGCCTTCATCAAACCCCCTCCTTATTACTCTGCTCTGCCCACAGCGCACCCTCCTATCTGCGTTAACCACATCTTATCCACAGCCTTTCGGCCCCTGGCGTCCCCCCAACCCCCGGCTATCTGTCACCGCCCCCTCTCACGCTTACCTGCGGCCCCAACTGGTATCTACCCATCACATCCCGTGCACTCGAACCTCTCCTCATTCGAACCTCTCCACACCAGCTCATGATTCCCCGGCCTGCGCCTCACATCTACGCTTAACACTCACTATCCACCTTCGCTCCCCTCTGTTCTCACATGCCCGCCATCCCCTCTTTGCAAACTCCACACTGCTACGCCTTCTCAATACCGCCTCTTTTTAAAATTCATTTTTCATATTTTTTTTAATACCGCCCCATCTATACTTTAACAATACTGCCCTTTCTTTTTTAAGAATCTATTTCTATATTTTTGATTTTTATATCTGCCTCCCATTTCACATAATAACTATCCCTCCATATAATATTTCCCCACCCCCAAATAAATTTCCCATCTTTTTTTAAATTCCCCCTCCTTTTAATTAATCCCATTTCCCTTATTTTTAATTATTCCCAATTTTTTTTTAATTAATTTTTAATTATAAAAATAAATAAATAAATAAATAAAAATAAAAATAAAAATAAATAAATAAAAAAAATAGCAGAGAGAGAGGAAAAAGAGAGTTATGAACAACAGAAAATGGAAAATGACATATGAGGAGCAGATGGACAGTAAACATACATAGTGAAAAGAGAATATTTGACATTTTATGATTTGTGGCATAAGGGTAATTTTTTGAAGAATTGACATTTGAAGACAAGTTTGCCATCATTGAAAACAACTCTTTGAAGGAAAATTCAGCTGCATAGTGTTTTCAGCTGCACATATTTTGCAGAAATATTGTATTGAATTGACATTGATTTGCATCTTCATTCAAGACTTGAAGTGTATTTGAGTTGAAAAATTGTTGATTGCCCTCCATCATTTGAGGAGCAGATTTTGTACTTGAGATTTCCATAGTTGGAAATTCTTTGGAGTCATTTGTATTTGTTGTTGCATCACATTGTAAACGGATGCATTTTCGGTTGAAGCTGACACCCTTTCATTTTTTAGCCTAAGTTATCAAAATGGCTAAAATCAATGAGGTATTAGTGTTGTTGAATAACCTCGTTCATTCAAATGTTGATGACATGATAAAAATGAGAAAGGATGTTCTTTGTAACATTCAAACTTGTTTGCAAAATGCATAAGAAAAGATTGAGTTTTTGCAGTTGGAAACTCAGCTTCAGCAAGACGAACTTCAGCAAAAGAGTCACCATTCTGAACCTGTTTCTGTTCAGAAGATTGAGAAGGACTCTCATCAGAAGAAAGAAGATAAAGATGCAGTTGATCCACATTCAGTTCCTTGTACTAGAGCAGATGTACATGCAGATGCAACAGTTCAGCCTACACTTCTCAAGCCCATCACCAGACCTTGGGAAGAACTTGTCCACAACAAGCACCGAACTGGTCTTGGATATGACAAGGATGTGTCCTTTCATATTCCGGACTACACCAAGCCCATCATATTTCAGAGTGCTAGATTCTTGTATGACAGTTCACCTACAGCTGTTCCAGACCATGCTCCACTTCCACAACAACATCAGATTGAAAAATGTCAACACTGTGATCGAGTTGGCCATATGAAAGATCATTGTTTTGATATTCATCCATGCAAGCACTGTGGTCGGCACACCCATTCTTCAGACAGATGCTTCAGACACAAGCCTCTTGCAAGAACCCAGATTCATCTTGGATGGATCGCTTCTTGGCAATGGGCATCAACAGCCAAGAAGATGTTTACGACACATGTTAGAACTTGTTCACGCATATTGAACAAACTAGCAGTTGAGTTTTCGCCATCATCTCACCTTGTCCCTGATAGGGGGGGAAATGGTGGTCATGTACAAGCTTCGAGTCTGAGCCACAATCTCTGATTCCATGTTCAGAGTTGTAGCCAGTAGTTCAAGCAAGCCTGAGCCACAATTCGTCATTCCGGATTCAGAGATGTAGCTAGAGATACGGATGCCCATGAGCATACCTTCGGTTGGTGGATAACCTAAAACCATCATCTTTGGTTGGTGGATAACCTAAAACCATCATTTTCGGTTCTTGGATAACCTAAAACCATCATCTTTAGTTGGTGGATAACTTTAAAACCATCATTTTCGGTTGGTGGATAACCTAAAACCATCATCTTTGGTTGGTGGACAACCTAAAACCACCACGGAGTAGTAGACCTCCCTTCTTTTGAATTGAAGGTCTCTTTTTTATGAGGACAATTCCTCTAGCGACTTTTAGCTTATTGCGATTTGGAAAAGTTTAGAGCTACCCAACAAGTTTTTCTTTTGCGTTCAGTGTTTTGTTGACATCCTAAAACCACCTCTTTTTTCCAACATTTCGGAAGAGTTGATTTAGCCCAAGTGCTACCATGTATACTTTGCGATTTGTATTACAACTCTTTTATTGGACTCACACATACCCCTTCGGATTAAGGGGGATGTTGGAACACCCTAATCCTACATGGGTAGGTGTGGAATGCGAAAAGTCACAATGGAGTCCAAGTGACCTTGGAAGATGAAACCAAGAGTCACACCATTGTACTATAAATGTACATCTTTGTATAATGGAAAATAAGAAAGCCTCACGCTTATCCTTCATTGAATGTTGAGTCTCTTGTGTGTGTGTTCATCTTCCTCATACACCATGTGTGTGCTTTAACATGGTGTTTAACAATTTTATTCTCTACCTAATCTAATTATCTGTAAAGATTAAGCAGTTTGAAAATTTTTCATTCTCTAACCTACTAACATAAAATTTAAAACATGACCAAATCAAGGTTGAGCAATTTGATTTGTCATGAGCTATGGCATTTTGGACAAGTTGCACCTAGATTTTATTTTCGCATAAGTAAAATTAGAAACTTGAGGGCTATAATTTGGAACTTGTCACTCATCCCTCTCATTTCTCTTTGGTTCTGATTTGAGCTTTGGGAACCAATATCTTTTCCTAACCTAGTCTACTGATGAGCCAAGTTTAAATGATTTGGAAAATCTTCATTTTCTAACTTATCAATATAAATTTAAAATGTGTTCAATCATGGTTAGGCTATATGACCAAAAAATACTTTCCTTTCTCAAAAGTAGTGGCATTTGGACTTGCACACTTTCAGAAATATTCTTTTTTGGTACGAAGCTTTACCTCTTCTTTTTATCTGCTCTCTTTTTTTTGTGTTTCATTTTTCTGATCTTTTATTCAAGCAATGTTATGTACAATGAAAAAAGCTTTAAACTAAGAAATTCAACAAAAGTAATGCTTGAGCATCCTGCCATTTACATGACCTCCAAATAACTTTTTTCCATCCATTTCTTGAAGAAATAATGCATTGTTACCTCTTGCTGAATGGATGAAGTATGGACCTTTCCACATGTTTTCAAATTTTCCATGCTTGCCTTTGTCATCTCTTCTTTAATCCCATTTGAACACTTTGTCTCCAATCTGGAAATCATTAGCCTTGGTCCTCTTGTCAAATATTTTCTTAATATTTTCTTGCACTGCTTGTGTTCTGTTGTATACCTCTTCCCTTGACTATTACAATTGAATGGTTTGGTTCAACCTTCTTTGTATATCATTGTCCTCTGATTGTAACTCTTGGAGGAGCTTCATCACTGGAACTCCCAAGGATGTTGGAAAAATTGCATCCATGCCATACACTAGTTGATAGGGAGACATATTAATTGATTTCTTGCTTGTTAATACGTCTTCCCATAGTGCATGCACAAATTTTCTATACCATGACTTCTTGTTCTCTTCCAGCAACTTCTTGATGATATTGACCAAAATTTTGTTAGAAGACTCAGCCAACCCATTACCTTGATGGTAATAAGCTCTAGAATTCCCTAATGTGATGTGATACTTGTGGCAAAAGTCTACCATTCTCTTGGATTTAAATGCAGCAGCATTATTAGTGATGATTTTTCTTGGATAGCCAAATCTGGACAAAATATTTTCTTCAAGGAATTTGATGATTACTAAGTCAGTGGAAGTCCTTGAAGGGATGGCTTCTATCCATTTAGAGAAATAGAAAGTTGCAGTGAGGATCCATTTGTGTTGGGCAGAGGAAGAATGGTGGATTTCTCTAATGAAATATAAACCCCATTGTTGAAAAGGAGCTTCGACATAGATTGGTTGTAAAGGAAAAGGAAGTAGTTTCCTCTTTCCCTCAAAGATTTGGCATTTATGGCAAGTCACTACTAGCTTATGGATATCAGGGAAAAGAGTGGGCCAATAGAAACCAGCTCTAAGGATTTTGTTGGCAGTGGTTTTCCAATAGAGATGACCTCCACATTCTCCTTCATGAAACTCATGCATGATTCTGTCTGCATCTTCTTCAAGTAAACATTTAAGCAAAATACCAATAGAATTTTTCCAATATAAAACTTTCTTTAGAATGAAAAAATTTACAGTTTTTTGTTTCAAGAATCTAGCCTTTGTTTTGGACAAACTAGGAGTAGCATTTAGATTAAAAATCACATATAATATATCAACATACCAGAGTGAGTTCAGAAATTCTTCTTCAATATGTGGAGCTGCCATCTCCTCTTGTTCATCCAAGGAATGTATCATGTTTATGTCCAGTGCTTGAAAGTTTTCTTCAACCATAAGTTTGGATAGTCCTTTCCCTTTGATTAGCTTGGTGGGCTTGATTTCTAGATCATACTCTAAAATGACAGCAATCCACTTAGCTCTTTAACCATCAGGATTCTCAGTTAGTATTTCCTTAAAAACTGCATGAAGAACAAAAGCAATGACATGTGAATGCAAGATGTAAACTTTGAAATCCTTTAATTCTTTGATTAAGGAAAAAGCTTGTTTTTCCATAATGTTATATTTCAGAGGTGCATCTCTTAGTGCCTTGCTAAATAAAGCTACAGGTTGTTCTTGTTCCATTATGTTCTTTTGTAGCAATACTGCAGCAACCGTGTGTTCTGTTGCAAATGAGAAGATGAAAAAATCCTTGGTAAATTCAGGGCTGATTAGAACTGGTGTTTAGGTAAGTGCATGTTTTACCAGTTCAAAGGATTTCTTTGCTTCTATGGTCCATTTGACTCATATTCCTCTTTTCATCGTGTTTTTAATGTTTCTTAGGATTTCTACAAGGTTTGGTATGAATATCCTTAAGAAGTTGATATTTCCAATGAAAGATTGCAGCTCTTTGACGTTCCTAGGGTGACTAATATGTAATATCCCTTCAAACCTATTTGGGTCTATCTTAATCCCTTCTTCAGATATGATATGCCCTAGAATTTTCCTTTCTTGAAGGCAAAACAAAGTTTTCTTGGGATTCAAATATAGACCATACTTTCTACACTTTTCAAAGACCTATCTTAAGTGAGCTAGGTGTTCTTCATCAGTTTTTGAGTAGACTGTGATGTCATCAAGATATATCAAAATGAAGTAACCTATTTCTTCAGAAAAATAAATGTCCATAGCTCTTTGAAAAGTGGCCCCGACATTCATTAACCCAAAAGGCATTTTAACATACACGAAGGTGCCCCAGGGTGTAGTGAAAGTTGTTTTGTGTTGATCATTTGGATGTACCAGCACCTAATTATACCTTGAAAAACCATCATGCAAATATATTCTTTTGGAACGTACTACCCTTTGCAATATGTGATTCATCTTAAGTAGAGGGTAGTTTTCTTTCAGGGAGGCTTTGTTTAAATTTTTGAAGTCTATGCATAGCCTAATTTCCCCTATTTTCTTCCTCAATGATACAAGGTTTGAGACCCATTCCGAGTACCTGAGTGGCACTATTATTCCAACATCATACATATTTTTAATTTCTTTCTCAACTAGAGGCATTAGGACAGGGTTTATCCTATGCAATTTCTGCTTGAATGGTTTTTGGTTCTCCTTGAGATCAATCTTATGCTGAATGATGTTTGTATCATAGGGCTTCAAGTCCTTATAGCCCCATGCAAACACATATTTAAATTATTCGAATAGCTCAATGTATTTCTATTTTATAAGAGTTGTTAGTGTTTTGGACAATTTTATTATTTTAGGTTCTTCCTCACTGCCTATGTTGCATTCCTCTATATCTATTTCAGTGGATTCCATTTTAGGCTTCCTAGCAAGATCATTGAAATCAAACAATTCTTCTAAGGGGGCAAGTCCTCTTGGAAATATATTGTTTTTGCATTGCAATACCTCAAGTTCCCTTTTGTCTGGATCCCCACATAATTTTTCCTCATGAGGGTATTCTAATCGGTTCATATCAGTAGCATAAGGTGGCTCTGTTTTGTGTGTCTTTCCTCAGCAGAGCAGTTCTGTTCATGATATGAGTCTGATTTTGGCATTTCAAACATAGTTTTGGGCTGCAAGAAGTCTTCAATCTGTTTCTCATTTTCAAATACTTGCCAATAATCTATGTTATCAGGGACTGTTGGTCTGTATTTGACCTTTACTCTGTATTGTTCATTGACATGAGGCAGTTTACAAGTGCTGGCAACAAAGGGTAGTTCATTTGCAAGGTTGTTTTGAGTTCTTTTGAACAGAGGTAAGTTCATATTTTTCAAATGTTTTTAAGAGGTCTAATGCAACATTTCTATATTATCTTAGCCTAGTATTTTTGGCTAAATATTCTCCTTTAATTTTCCTAATGATTAGCTTAGAATCTCCCTGAACAGAAATCTTCTTAGTTCCTATACTTTTTAGCAATTGTAACCCTAGGAGAAGAGCTTCATATTCTGCAATATTGTTTGTACATTGAAAATCCAATTTGTAGGAGTGACCTTCACTAGTGTTGTGTATCCAAACACCTGCTCCTGAACCATATTTGCCACAAGAGTCATCAAAGCTCATGTTCCAAAGAGTTTCAAGTTCAGATTCACCACTATGTTGTTGTGCATGGCGGTTAGGGTTTTGGTTGTTATTTTTTTCATTTTGTGTTTGGTTTGAATTTTATAACAGGTCATGTTATTCCTCTTTTTCAGCTACTTGTTCATTAATGTCATCTTCATTGTACAAAATGAATGAATCAAGGTCTGAATGGAAAGAATAGAGAGGAGTATTATTTGGCTTATCTTGGCTGCTTACCATGTTTTTCATGTGAGATTATTTGTAAAGTATTCTTGTTTGGTTAAAGACTGGAATGGTAACATGGGTCATGTCCATTTGGATGGTTCCTTGGAGTTTGGCTGCCCATGATCTTGATAGAAGCATGCCATATTTCAGGGGAATGGTAGCCACTACAATATCCATGACAAGGCTCTTGGTTGGTATTTGTGCCATATTGACACATAGATCTTTGATAAGGCCTAGACATTTAACTCTACTTGAATCAAAAGAGTACAAGTCTTTGTATGGTCTAGTTATTTCAAGGCCTAATTTTTCCATCACTACCTTTGGCATGAGGTTATGTGAAGCACCAGATTCTAGCATGGCATTGTGTACGATTTTTTCATGGATGTTCAAACTGACATAGAATGGAGATACAACTCCCTCTTGAAACATTCCCTCTACCTCTGGTCCAAACAACAATTCTGGCTTGTCATCAGTCAGATTTAGAGTATTGGTGTCATTTCCTATGTTTAAAGCCTTCAAAACTTGAGATATATATACATCTTGAGTCACCAATTCAGTAAGGGGTATGGCTATTTTTATCTTGGAAATTTCACTCTCAATAATGAATTGTATCTATGTTATTGGTAGATTTGAATCGTTTTTGTTAGACATCGTCTTTTCAACAACCTTAGCTTGCTGATTTTTACTTGGAATCTTAGTCAAAATAGTTTTTTTAGGGCCACTAGTTGATGCACTAGAGCAGCTTGGGTGACCATTATGTTCGTTAAATTTTTTTTTTCTTTGATCATCATTCTTAGCCATGGTGTTTGTATTTTCTACTGTCTTTCTAGGACTGTTTTCAGGGCTCTTCCTATCAGAAATTTCTGGGTTGTTCCTCTTGGAGGCATCTTGGGCTTTCTTACTTCTGAGGTCATACTACTTATGAACCTCCATGATAGCATTTTCAAACCCTAGTTTGTATTCTTCAAAATCCTCATATGTTCTTTCAGTTTGGTTTGAGGAAAAAAGACCTCATTCTTCTTGTGTGAGAAAAACATCATCCTCATTATTGGAGTCTACTAGATTGACATGGTTTTCTTCTAGCTCCTCAGTCTCTCTCTCCTCTTCATCTACATAGTTTTCTTGGAAATGAGGTATGATTTGCTGGTCATTTTCTCTTTGTCTTATTTGGGGAGGATCTCTTCTGAATTTTTAGTTTCTTTTTTTGTTTTTAGGATTTTTTTGGTTTTCCCTAGGGGGTGCTCTTTCATTTTAGTTAATTCTCTCCATCATCCTTTCCATTTTCATGACTAGATTGTCAATTTTAGAATCAGATGTGGAGGCCATAGGTTCTTCTTTGTATGTAACCCTTTTTTCTACTCTCATTCTAGCCCTTTTAGAAATTATATTGGCTTCTACACTTACTGCTCCCCTTTGCATGTCTTCCAGGGTAAGGGGATCTCTTTCTCTCAATTGGTATGCCATTTCTGGATCAAAACCATCTGGAAATTTTATTAGGGCTAGGCCTTGTGGGGGTTTTATGCGGGGAGGGAGTGCATTATATACACTATTGAACCTAGTGCAATATTCTTGGACACTCTCCCCAACATTTATTTTCAGGTTGTGATACTCTGATAATATTTGAAGAGGATTTTTCTTAGTCTCCCATTTGTTTATGAATTTTTGATGAAGGGAAGGGAGATCATGAATGCTATTAGGGTTTAAGCTTCTGAACCATTTGTTTACTTCTCGTCCTAAAATTTGGGCAAACATTCTCATTTTTATGGTCTCCTCTTTAATTTCTTCGTAATCAAAGGCATCATTCATCATGTCTACATGTTTTGCACAGTTGTAGGATCAGTCCCACTAAAGTGAGGGATTTTGGATTGATAGTCCCATGGCATACGAAGTAAGGGTTGTGGTAATACCAATGGGGAAAACCATGCTATCATGATTCAAGGTAAAGGAACTCAAGGAGGATTTATAAGAGGAGGGTTTATGAATGGAGGTGGAGGATGAAATGGAGTGTTTTGCATAGTGGATGTATGAGTGGGGGTAGCAGATGTACTTGGACTAGTTAGCTGATATTGAGCATATTTGGAATGAAAGGTGTCAAAGTGCTGGAGAAGATGAAGATCAGGAGGAGTGGAAGGAGAGGCTTCTCTACTAGGACTCTAATGTAAGCTTGTAGACTCATGTTCCGTCTGGTCTATCCAACTTTGAGACTTAGTTCTAAATAGGTTTCTTCTATAGTGTAAGTCAAATTGGATATCTTGCAAGGATGTAAGGTTTTTAGGAAATGAAATTTCTTTGTGGATTGGTCTAACAATAGTTGAATCTTCAGTCCTAGAGGTTTTCCTTAAGATTCTTTCTAGGTCATCAACTATAGTAGGAGGGTTTTAGTCAGGGTCATATATGGTGCTGATCCTTTGTGAAGCTAGATTTTAGACCCACAACACAAAGAGGCTAAAATTTTATAAGAGTTTTGAAAACAAAACCAATCTGTAAGAATACTGAATTCACACAATATGTGACTGGGCTTTATAGTACTAGGATTGATTAATACATTCCCATTGGAGTCTGTGAGAAACACTAGAGTCACCAGGTCTGCTGGAGACCAGTGGAGTCACCAGGTGGATGATGCTAACTATTTTGAGGATTTTCTTGTTGTCCACCATCAACAATTGGATACCAATATTGAGATATTTTTAGGGTTTTCTAACTTCTTTAGGTAACACTAAGATTTTCAATAAGTGTGTCCCACCGTGATCGCCATTTTGTTGGGTCCCTATAATTTGTTAGATTGGCAAGACCAAATAGACAAGAGTAACATCAAACCAAATTTGGAGTCCTAGGACCTAGCCTTCCTGGACTTAGAGAGGGCTCTCTCTATATTTTTATAAAATATATAATTTTTTTGATTTAGAATGTTGATTTTAGGCTAGTTAAAATGATAGGGTTTGTTTGTTTTGTTTTTTTTGCTTGGGTTGCTTGTTAAGAAGAACATATAGAGTAACAGAAATTGAAACCATTGGGATATGGGGTCTGTGAAAGGCTTGAAAATTACAACAATGAATCAAGGACATTTCATAGAGAAATTTAACAAAGCCAAATGGATCTTAATAGCTTAGGTGGGTGTGAAATGAACATTAAGTTGTGAATTTAGTACGTTTAAAGGGAAATTAAGAATCCTTTAACTATACTTCAAACAAGGAAAGAATTTAGGAAAATGGTTTAGTAAAACTAAAGAGAATTCAGGGATTCTTCAGCTATAATTTACTAGAAAGACCTCAAAACAACATTCCTGTAATATCCCAAAATCGGGACAGCTCATGAATCATGCACTAAAAATGCATTTCTAGCAACATATGCAATAAAATAATAAAAATGACTCGTGGATCCTATATATTAGTCAATATACAACCTAAATCCAAGAATAAAGCTGAAACAAATCAAACTAGGTGGGTTAAACAGACCTCCCACACTACTGTAGCTGAAAATGACCAAAAACCCCAAAACTGCAGAATACCGGAGTTTCTGCATAAGAGTGACTGCGCAGTATTATGAGGGTTTTAACTCAGAAAATTAAGGAAACAAATAGATCTACTCATATATTAGATAAACAAACTTACAAGTTGAGATCTGGTCTCCTTATACAAAATACAAGAGAACCCGGCAAGGGTTTGTTGTCAAACACTCTGCATACAATTGTGATATTCAGAAAACTATTGAATAATCACTGCAACACTGAAACATAAGATTGTAGAAGGCTGAAATATTTCTGATCTGATGTATATCCTATTGGGTATGTGTTATATTCTTTCTGGTGGGTAGTCCGCGCCCATGGTTTTGTGCATGGTTTTGCACATGGCTTTGGGGTACAATGGTTTTCGGCCCCTGGTATTTTTGTAGATTTGGTCAAGGGAACTACGATTATTTTCTAATCTAGGGTTAATGGATTAGGGTTCATGTATGCTTCGGCATGTATATATATGTGTTGTAACACTAAAAGGAATAGAATGAAAAATCAAGCTGGTCGCCCCGATTTGGGATCCAGGGGAAAATCTCTGTGTTTATCTGTTTTATGTTTTATGCTCTTGCTATTGTTTATTTTCTATTATAATATTCATGTGTAGATAATTTTTGTTTAGGGTTAAAACCTACATATCCCTCAAGGGCTTCCTCCCATGAAAGGTTGAACCTCTCAATCACAAGGAAACACTGCAACGGAGCCACTAAACCATCTGCTGAATGTTGCCTCCAAAATAATGCATTCCCTAGCTGGAACCATAGATCTAAAATAATCTCTGGAGCTCTCCACACAGGTCCCTTAAATGAAGGAAACATCCCTCCAATGAGAAACTATCTTAGAGACTGGGATTCCAATCCCTTCCACTGCTGCACCCAGCAACACTGCATAATATACGAAAAAATTGTGCTGATGAAGTAGGCTGAAGCTTGGCCTGAAAACCTAATGTGGAATGAAGAATACAAACTCTCCCAATGAGGGTCCTCAAGGAGAGAGGTGGGATTCCCTCTCGGGAATACCCGATGCTAAACAACACTGCAACCCTGCTAAGTAGCAAAGGCAGCAACAAGTCTTGGCAGACAAGAATAAAAATCCAAAACATGAAGAACAATGCTGCCATCCTCTTCCTTAAATAAGTTATGAGTTTTCTTGCCCTTGGCCCCACTCAATTAGGTCATATCTATCAAAAGATTCCCCTCCCTCCAAAAATACGTTATTCATCTCTTGATTCCTCCTCCTCCATAACTGCGCTGTTGACTTAGTCGAAGTGGACTGAATCAACTTTATTTTATCCCTATTCACACATGGAGGTGTTTTATTAAGCTAGAAAGAGTGTGCCCCTTTCACACTTGGAGTAATTTTATCCTCCTTAGGAGACTTATGGGCTTCTCTACCCATTTATTCATTGGATAGAGCTGCTGCTAACTCTAATGTTCCATTTAGCTTTGAGGCTAAAGTTTTGGAACATTACAATTCCAATAATCCTAGAGAGCAGTTAATAATTCTCTAATTATTACTTTTAGACAAGGAAGGCCTTTAAAGAAACAATTTAAGAAAAACCAAAGGACAGGGAAAACCATAGACTTCTTTGGCTAAACTCTACTAAGTAAACTTCAAGACATCAATCTAGCAAACCCTAGAGAGCAGTTAAGAATTCTCTAATTATTACTTTCAGAGGAAAACATAGAGATAATAATGATAGACAGAGTTGAGGTGCCAAAACAACATATCTCAATCTAAAATTTCTATTCTATTATTAGAGAAGTCATGAACAATATGGAAACATAAGGAAAACATAGACAAAGAAGGATAATATCACCATTAAGCCGAGTTCATGAATCCTGTAAATGTGCTTGCTCCATTGATATTCAAACCAAAATAGTTACAAAGCTCCAAAGCCAAAAATTCTTCACAACTCTAAGTCTAGGAGGTATTCAGCTTAGCAAAACAACTTACCAACCAACAGAAATAATGAAGCATCCATGTAGTATTTATTTGAAAAATGAGGAGGTGAACCCTAGCTAGGGTTTGATGAGTCATTTATTGCATATTTAAGGCATTTTTACCTTTGAGACCATGCAAGGCCCAAGGATAAAATATCTAACACCCATTCATTGCAATAATAACTTCTAACATATCATATTGAGCTAATTTTGGAAGAATTTGAGCTTAAGGCCACTCAATAACTCTTACAATAACACCTGGTGTCTTTGTTTGACATTCTGGCAAGGGCACAATGCCATTGGCTAAAGGCGCAACGGCACTGGTATACGCGCAACGTCAATACTAAGAGATTTTCCTGTTTTGCAGCTGACTTTTTGGGGCCTTCCCGGTGTCCAAATGAGCTCCATGATAGCTCATTGGAAAGCTTGTCCTATCTAGTTTCTAGATTTGTCATTATTTTTCAAAAGTATGCCAATTTTCCTTCTAAAAAATCACTTCTCCCAAGACTTATAAATGCGTAGTGCCAGTGATGAAAAGAGGGCAAAAAGGTGTTTTTTAGTGGTTTTTGGCCCTTTTGAGGGACCAGTTTTACTTCAAATGGTCTGAACTTTTCTGAGGATGATGTCCTTGGTAGGAGGAACATGAATATGTTGATTTTTCCCCATTTGAGTGCCCCAAGAAAGAGTGCACTTGGAGGGACACATCAACAAGAATGTTGAGTTTTTCCTTCTCTTTTTCCTCATTTTGACCTTGAATCTTTGCAAGGTCTCGTTTGAGCTTGGCCCTTGTAAACCTGTTTCTCATGGAATAATGCTTTTCCATCTTGCTCTGCATGTCAATGTCTCTCTTGGCCTTCTCTAGGTGACCCTCTAGGTGCAATTTTTCCCTCTCAAGTCAAGACTCCCTATCTTCACCAATTTCTATGGCAAGTAGCTCACTTGGAGTGAGTTGCTATGCCGACTCTGCTTCTTTCTCTCTTCCCTTGGCTAAAGCCTTCTTCAACCCAATTGTCCTTGGAATCTTCCTAGGAAGCTATTCTTCCTCATCCTCACTGTCATCAAAAGTGCCCAAGGTCTCATCCAGAAATGCCTTGGCCTTTCTGGCCTCTTTTTGAGCTCTAATTGCTCTGACCTCATTGATGGCCTTCTTTGCCTTTAACTGTTGATTCTATAGCTCATAAAAGTTGATCAGATGATTTACTCTACCAAGATTAGTTTGAAGCTCATTAATCTTGGCATATTTTCCTTTGATCAATGCATTTGTGATTCTGACCTCATCGTCATCATCAAGGTCAATTAATTTAAATTCTTGCTCTATTTCATGATTATCTTCCTCGTCAACCATGACATGCTCTGTAACCTTTTCCTTTCCTTTATCAACCTATTTTTCTGATGAAGAAGGAAGGGCCCCTTTCACCTCAAGTGAAGCAAAGACCTGCCTGTGGCCTCTCTAATATGTGAAAGGAAAAGGCTCAATATCATGCATTTTAGTGCCAACTGTCCCAATATTTCTTTCTCTACTTGATGCTCCAGTGTCATGCTGTGATGGTGAAGGGGATAGGGGAGGATGAGATGGTGAAGGAATATCCTTCTCATGATGAATAGGTGGGGAAGCGAAAACCTCATGGGCAATGAAGGTAGCCCATGGAATGTTCTTTTACTGGAGCTGTTGCATGACCACCATCTTGATAAGTGAATGGTGAAAGAGGCTATGCATTTGTTGATTGTAGTCTCTCTTTTGCACTATATAAGACATCTTGTCAATGCTGCAGAAAAGATAATATGGTATATGCAACATCCTAACTCTAGTGAATTGCATAAGAAGACGGATGTGGTATGAGTAGAGGTGGGAAAACCTTCCCTCAAAAGTGAAATACTTCATTATTATCCTCATCATGGTTGCATATCTATCAAGAAGATGAGAAAAAGGAAAGATGGACTTGTGGTGGTCTTTATACCTATGTTTAAGGTATGGTTCAAAGTAACTCATGTCTAGGTTTGCTTGCTTGAACCACTTTTCTCCCACACTTGGTATTCCTATAGCATCTACAATGGCATTGGTAGACAACTCAAAGGTGACCCCAACAATATTGACATGTTTGTCATGCAAATTGATAAAGAATAGATTTTTTAACTTTGGGTGGTTTTGGAGTTACTATACCTTCTCACAAAACTCAAATCAGCCTACATGTTTGAAGCAGGAAACAGTAAGAGGAGATGCCATGAGTTCCTTGTATTGAGGGGTTCAATTATTTTTATCTTCCCTCCCTTGTGATCATGCCTCCTTGGCATTTGCGTCTCAACACCACTGCCAGTATATTCTCCCTCTGACATTATTGAAATCTGTTTGGGAAAGCCTAGGGCTGATGTGAAATGAGATGAAGGGAGGGTAATGAAATGGCAGCTTTTCAAATGAAGGGGATGAGTGAATGAAGGGAATGGGAGTAGGGATAAGCTCAGATGAATGAAAAACCTATAAACCAATGTAATTATCCTTGTTACGACTGATATTTATTTAAGGAGGATGAACTAGGGATAACACAATGATATTAAGATGAAATTTAGGGTTTCTCTTAGGGTTTTACTTCCATTGATTAAATGATGATCAAAATAGCTTGAAAGAAAGGTGTATGTAAAGTACTTACCCCTCAATAATTCTTAGAGAACATTCGGCAAAGACTTAGAAGAAATTTGACTTGGTTTGTATGGTTGGATTTCTTAGAAAATCCTTCTGTCCAAGTGCGCAGCGCCAACATTTGAGGGCGCAACACCAAGCTAAGCACATAATGCCAGTTCTGAGCATGCAACGTCTTGGAAAATTAGCATAGGGTGCTGTCAGGAAAGAGCACATCACCACTCGAAGCACACAACGCCACCTCCTAGGCATGCAACACCTTCAGAAAATGTATGGAAAAAATCCCAGGTGCGCAGCACCAAGAAAATTTGCTTAAATTTTGCTGAGAAAACCCACCAACTCTTCTCCTCTGAATTCTATTGATCTTTTGAAAGGTAACAATGGTTCTTTTGAAGTGTGAAATGGGATTTTATAGGCTCATAGATTTAATTTAACTTTGAAAACCTACTTTCTAATGTTTGAAACCCCTTTTTACCTTTCTCACTGATATTCTTTTACACTCTTTTGCTTGCAGGTTACTAAAGTCGTGAAGTTGAATTTTATTTTGCTCCTTGAGGCATGAAAAGTTCACTTTAATAACTTTGGGGCTTAATGACATAGTAGCATCTTCAAAACCTTATATAGTTTCCACCATAACACTCAACTTATCTTTTCCACCTTCTCTGGCCACTTTCTTCAAAACCCTAATTGTCTGCAGTTCTTCACAACAATCATCAGTGTTGTCTTCTAAGTTCTCTATGGCCCTTTCAAGTTCATTCATTTTTGTCCAGTTCACCTCACCTTTTTCCATATTTTTCCAATATTTTCTGATAGAATTTCTTCATTTTTGGCTTTGTGTGCTTCCTCCATGTCATTTTCCTACAAGTGATCATTACTTTAGCTCTTAAATTGACTTAAACAGTTCATAACCCTAGTCATCTACAAGACCAAGTGTTTCTCCTTCCTTTGCTATAAGTTGTTTTAATTTAGGAGTAGACATTCCACATCATCAGTTCTTTCTGTTGATAAATATTTCAACACTCCTACAGAAGTGCTAAAATTTGTCCATTTTTCTCGTTTGCAAGTTCTGAACTGATAAGATAAACATGTTTGGAAATTTTAGGTCCTTCTTGAATAAACATGTCTTGACATTCTATTTACATCTGAGCTAGATTCTAGCAAAGGAAAAGCAGTGCCTGAAACATCCAAGGATGACCTTAAACAATGTAAAACCCTAATGACTTAGTGGGAGGGTCCTTTGACCTGATTTTGGCTGAAATTTGACATGGAGATTTTCAAGTGAAAACAGAGTATTGTTATAGGCTATTATGCCCAAAGGGACATGGGAATGATTTATCTATAGGAAACCCTGGAGGGAAAGTGGAGTTTATGGACAAGGGAAAATATGGCAATGAGGTTATAGGCAGGAAAGAAGGATGAAGATGAGAGGCATAAGCCCATAAGGAATCTCTTAAGAGAAACATGGTTACTTTGAGAAGACCAATTGAGGAATAGTGAAAATAGTTTTATAAAGATAATGAAGGCAGTGAGATTTATGAAACTCAAGATATTCAAGGAATATTGTTTTCAGAAATCTATAACCATCCTATAGTCATCCAAAGATAGTGAAAAATATTGATGACTAACAGTGACCATCAAGAACTGGTATCTGTTGTCGAGGATTGATGACTTGTTGGATCAGTTGAAGGGAGAAAAAATGTTCTCGAAGATTGATATGAGATAAGGATACCACTAGACACACATTAAAGAAGAGGAAATATACAAGATAGCTTTTAGGACCAGGTATGGGCATTATGAGTTTGGTATAGTTCCATTTGGTTTGACTAATGCTCCAGCTAATTTTATGTGCTTGATAAGTAGTGTATTGCGTCCTTACCTGGACAAGTTTGTTATTGTATTCATTGATGACATATTGATATATTCTAAAAATGAGGAAGATCATGTTGAACACTTAGTAGCAGTATTGAGATTACTAAGAGAGAATCAGTTGTATTCCAAGCTTAGAAAATGCAGTTTCTTTCAGACATAGGTACATTACTTGGGACATGTTGTTTCCAAGGAAGGTATAGTAGTGGATCCAGAGAAGATAAGAGTTATCATGGAATGGGAAGCTCATAGAAATGTGGATGAAGTAAGATAATTTATAGGGCTAACAATTTATTATAGGATGTTAATAAGGAAATTCTCTTGCATTACATATCCTATTACGTCACTCAAGAGGAAAGGTAAGAAATATAAATGGACAGAGGAATGTGTAGCCAATTTTGAGAAATTGAAGTAGTTGTTGACAAATTATCCAGTGTTAAATATTGCAGATCCATATAAATAATTTGTGGTGTGCACAAATTCTTTTTGTTGGGCATAGCCCAACTTGGCCTAGATTTTGGCAAAGACTCCACATTTTGTGGGGTAGGGTACACAGTGTAGCATGCAATAGAGCACAATTTAAGGAAGTAAATGGACTTCACGGTGTCATAAGGGCTTTGCGGTGGGTCGAAGCCCCTCCTTTTTGTAAAAGTGCATGATTGTGTAAAGAACCAATGGTTTTTGGCCATAGTTTCTTATTTTAGGGAGTCCATGGTATTTGGACAATGGTATTTTGACGATGTAATCCTATGATGTAATAGTATATATAGGGTTGAAATGATATGTTTAGGAGATATATAGACATAGAGATTTATGGGTAAATTATTGTGATATATATTTTGTATCGAAGGGAAGGCTCTACAGTTAAGTGCGCAGAGGCATAGAGAAGAATTTGTAGCTGAGTGCACATGCAACCTGCAGTTTAGTGTGCAGGTCAAGTACTGGTTGTATTCCAAGATTCATCATAATAAAGCAACAATTTTTTGCACAATATTTTTGTGTTATTGTATGATTGATGCATGTCTTTTCTTATTATCTTTCATAGAATAGCAATATTATAGTTTCATTTTAATCTAACGCAGTAATGGTTAATGGTTTTATATGGCATGTTTGTGTGATTAATTGAATGTGGCGAAGTGATTTATAAGTTGTAAGTATAAGATAATATAACAATACCACCTCTCATAGTCCCTCAAGGCTGTAGAAACCTGGTTCTACATCCACCCATAGTCACTTCAGGTGAGACTGTGATCTGCTTGCAGGTCATTGCCGAAAGGGCCAGTGATCAGGGGTTTTATTGGTGTGCAATATAGTACGAACCTGGGTCAGCACAAACCAAGAAAAAAATAGTTCTGTTGCTGGGATTAGTATATGTTTCACAGATATGTGGATGTGGTACCCATCGAAGAAGGAGATTCAAGACTGGATATACCTGAAAGAGAAAGAATTTGTGGATAAAGAAAATAGTAACCATCATCTGCAATCTAAAGCGTTGTTACACGAGTATATCTTTACAGATCAATACAATATTTTCTTTGGTTATTTTCCTGTTGATCTGAATGAGTGGATATCGAGGTTGGCTAAAAGGAAAAATTGTTTTAAGGGTGGAAAACCTACGTTGTGGACTCCTGAACTGATACAACGACTTAAGAGAATTGACAATATGATTTCAAGGGCTGTCGATTTCTGGATTGATAACATCTTGGGAGGATTTATTATTGAGTTTTTAGTAGAATCGACTGTGTCATACATTGAAGCTAAATGAATATTATTCAAAGGATTGCGAGGTAAGTATTTTAAATCATATACTTGATGACTTATACATTGGCCTTGGGCACCCCTTCCCTTCAGACTTGGAAATATTTCTCAGAAAATAGTTTCTTAGAACCCATACATGACTCTACCCAGAATTTTCCGTGTACACACATGAGTCAATACATATAGAACTGTGTATGCCTTTTTAAACATTAAAAAATATATAATTTCCCTATTTTAGAGGCAGGGTTTATGGTTGTTCCTGTAGCTTAACTACCCCAGCCCGTGGCTAACTGTTCCCAACTGCAAAAAAATAATTTGAGGGAGTATAAAAGCCCCTCATGGGAATGGCCTAAGGGGGGAAGAGAGAGAAATATATATATTATATGATGTTGGAGCTCTATCCAAGTCTAATATATTCTCGTTCCTCCTGCACTTCCCAGATATTTTCAGGAAACCTTTGTTTCCTTGAGATGTTCACTCACCCTATGTGACATCCATGGTGCACTATTCTTGGAAGAAGTTTTGAGAGGCTAGGGCTGGATGGATTGAGAGGATGGTATGATCGAAGGATGTGGTAGATTTCAGGTGATCTCTCCACATGTTTTTACTGTACATGTCATTAATAATAGAAGAGCCATCTTGTTTCTAATGTTTACATGTAAATAATCTTTTATACATGTGTAATGATCTTGAATTGTTCATTTAATATTGTTTTTATGAGATTATGCATGCTTTTCGCTAACATATAGAACATATATATGTTGTACAAATAGGATTTTGTGCTTGTTATTTGCTGGTTTACAAATTCTCGAGAACAAAGAGTTGCAGGGGGTTTGCACCCTACAGGATATACTACAACCGAAGGATATCCGAGTAAGGTCTACAACCTGTAGTTTCTAGTTTAAAGCATAGAAGTTGGTTAAGTGAGTCCTTCTTGTAATAGCATGCCCCTAATTTGTGAAGGTTTATGAACCGAAGACCTTAGGGTAACATTACCCGCAATAGAAATGGGTACTTCGTTGGGGATTACATCCATGTAATTCCTAGTTTGGTTTGTCTTATCTGTCTTGTAGCTTTCTTGAAAGGTTTTATCACTTTTTACAGTCTAGTAAGTCTTTTTTCAATCAGACAAAAGACTTGGTCCCTTGATTAGGCTTGACTTTTTCTTTTTTCCTTATCTTTATTTCCATACGAAACTTAGTCTCTGCACAGTTTCATATACCTCCTATATTTTCCAAAGGGACCTGCATATACATGAGTTTCCTTGGTTACAGTCGTGTATACACGCTAGTTGCACACTGCAAAACTGCGTATGCCTGGAAAAATTTGAAAATTTGAGTTTCTAGCCTATGTAGTTGCTTCTGTCTGTGGTGAACCATTATTGTGGTGTCTTTAAGGTGTCTGGACTGTGTTTATTGTGATTGCATATCCATTTATCTCTTGTTTTTGTGAAAACCTAGCCATTTGGTGAATTTCCTGTTTTGTGTGATTGCAATTGCAGCTGAAGCACCAAGATATTTTCTTGAAGTTCTTGGTTGTTCTGATCATTCAGAACAATGAGCCTCTTCTTGGACCTGTGCATTGTTTCACTTGTGGTTTTTTCTCTCTTGGCCTATCTTGGTTTTCTTGATTTCTTGGACTTGCCTTGTTGCGAATCTTGAAGAATATCTTTTTGGTTTTTTTGAGTCATTATTTGGTGAAATATTTTTCTACTGTACTAAATCAATTATTTGAATTTTGTGTTCCTTATTGCTCATTTGAGTCCCGCTACGAAAGCAACATAGTTGGCTTGAACACTTTGAAGCCTTGTTGAGACTCATTTTGTTTGATTCTGGTTCTTGGGTAGTTTATGCTTGTCTTCTTGAAATATTTTTTCTTCCATTATAAGTAAAAATCCCAAAAAACATTTTTGTTTCTCGTATCTTTTTCTTTGAATTTGTTTTTATAGATTCAATGTATCTTTTGAAGCTTCTTCATTGGTTTCTAGTATTTGGTTCTTGTCCTGATTTTGAAGGAAGTCTTTACTTGATTTCTCCCTTTTGTATCAAGTGCATTTTGGCGTTCCTATGCATAGGAGTTCTGTTGGAACTAGCCTTGTTTTTCTGTCAAAAAGGGATTGAACCATTGTCTTTCTAGAGACTCTTTTTTTCTTCTTTAGAGTTAGCATCTTAGAATCTGCATATCATTGGTAGTTTGCATTAAGTGCATTAGAGAATTTTAGTCTTTTCATAGTTTTATAGATTGTGTGAACTGTGAGTGTCTGAAAAGAAAAAAAGTAAAGTTTTTTCTTAATTAGTTTCGTAGAACCCATGTAGAGATCACTTTTCATCGAAAGGAAATTTTTGCATTTGTATGTAACTAGGTTTTCATTGATTTCTTCTACGTCATCAAACACCATCAATTTCACTTCCGCATACCTTTGACTTAAGCAACAACTTATTTAAAACAAGCGATATAATTAAAAGAAACTAGAAGTTTTTGTATCATTGTCATTAATAATACACCAACTAGATAGGTTGTAGGGCCTTGGATTAGGTGAGTGGAGAGTTAACTCACCAAGGCCACTCAAATTGTTAAACATAGAAATTTTATTAAAGAGTGAAATTCAACACTGTTAAGTGGACCAGGAAGGCTCTCCTCTAGAGAGTCAAGCGCGAGGGATAGTGCAGGCAGAGAAGAGAGATACCCCTTCTCCTATTTGTTGAATATCAACCTAAGACTGTTCTGCCCAGTTGCTGATATAGATTGGTGCCCTTAGTTGCCTATCCTAAGGACCACACAGGTGACTCCGAGGGGGAATACCGGTGGTACCTGAGACAGACATTGCATCACTTCCATTACTACTTCTGGAGGGTTCCCTTGCGAAGCTTGGGGACTTGCACCAACAAAGGCTATTGTTAGGAGGTCAATGCAACTATTTCTGTTACCTTTGCTAGTAGTCCTAGAGCGTAATTACCCTAGAATATTTTTGAAAGGTACTATTATTTTGCTTTCTTGTATTTTGGTGTCCGGTCCTCATCACTCGGAGTGGAAATACCTGAGAGCTGCTTGTCTGGCTGTATCTTAGGAACTTTTTAGAGTATGCTCTTTGATCATAGATTTATTAGCTTCTTATATTTCTTTTGAGTCTAAATTTAATCTCTTAAAGTGGCTGACCGATCACCTCGTCGATTGAGGAGGCTTCATGGGATTTCTCCCATGAGTGCCGAGCCTTCTTCAAGAAGGCGTAGGAATAATTCAGTGGGTGATTTTCACCCGGTGGTTTCGAACGCAATGGAGAGTGATCCTCCATTGGGGCTTGTTGTTTCTGTGGGTGGTTCTGGTGTTAGTGTCAGTATAGAGAGGGGTGCTCCACTCATCTATAGAGTTTTATTTCCAATGGAAGAAGTTGAAGTAGAGGAAGTTACTCAGCCTGCGGAGCCTCTTCCATCTCCTCTTCCTACTAGTTGTCTTGACGTTCTTCGGTACATCGGGCCCGAGTCTTAGAGACGGGCTAGTCCTTTTCCTTCATATCCCTTTCTTTCGATGGCCACGAATGGGAACACAGTTTCGGCTATGAACACTGCAAATGTTCAGACTCCTCTTTCAGTTGAAGGAGGAGGAAATATTGCCATATCGACAATCACTTCTAATGCTACTGTGCTTGGCTCTGGATTCACCCATGCACACGCTTCTCAATATGGTCCCTTTTCTTATGGAATGCCCACTAGTGGAATTCCTTCTTTCTCCTTTTCTGCTACTTCAGTTGTCTCCGCACCCATACCATCTATGGCTAGTGGATCAGCTTCATTTCAAGGGTTCCCCTTTGGAAGTGGGCATATCCCACATTCAAACCCTTCCTTAGGATCCTTGGCTTTCACCTCTTAGAGTTAAGGTTTTAATCATTTTTATGGAGGTCAAAGCACTAATGTCTTTTCGAGATGGAACCCTTATTTTACAGCATTAGGAGTGGGGAGTCAGTTATTTGTTGGTCAGCAAGGGAATGTTCCTTTCCCTTCAGTGAGTACTTCTCAGGATTTTTCTCCATTTGAAAATTCTTGGAACCCTTACCAAGGGGTTTATTCTTCATTCAATACCTCGGTTGGAGGGAATGATTCTGTGTATAGTAACTCTATGTTGGGAGGGGGTCCTTCTCCAAATTTTGGGTCACAAGGATTTTCTTATGGCCCAGTATTTTCTATGAACAACATCTGGAAACCTGTTGCCTCAACAAATCTAGGTTATTATTTTCAGAATGTGGGGAATCCTTCCTATGGGGGATGGAACTCCCAGGCTCCTCCACGTTTACCATTGTTGGAGAGGTAAATCCCCTCTGCGGACAGACGCGATCCCTACTAGCCCAGATCGGGTCTAGCAACAATCAAAAATGCTACAGTGCAGGTTCCTAATTGTAAATAAACCGACTTGCGAGGAAGGCTTACCTAGAATCCAACACTGTCGTCTGTAGAAGAGGTAGTGCTCCCGTTCCTTTGCCTTGGCAGATCACAATCCTAATGATCTCCATGATCGGACACCTGCACATGCAAGAAACAACACAAACGCAAGCATAAAATCCATTACGTACAACTATATGTCAGTAGGAGAGGACATAACTCATGAACATAATCAAGAACAGGAGTGGAACCATAACAAATAGTCGCTTAACATTAATGAGTCAAAAGAAGAATACAACCATAGCTTCGACGCAACATTCCCCTTTGATGGGTCGTCAGCACAACATGTCTCGATAAGCCTGTCGAGGAAGGGACAAGCCTCTCTCTCCGGATACTTGACAATAGTCTCCTTGCTTGGATTTGGCCTTAAGGAATGAAGAAGGCTCTTGCAGCATAAAGGTATGATAGCTCTTGGGAACTTGGAGATTATCTTGCCATGGAGAAGAGCAAGCTTTTATAGAAGGAGGAAGGGGAGTTGGGATCCCTATAATTATGGGATTGGCCCTATCATCAAGTAAGCTTCCATGAGAGGTGGCAAACCACTTCCTCTCTATGGAAATTCGTAGCCAAACCTCCCAACTCAAGATAGATATCAGTCCAGGAATTTTTTAGGACGAAACTTCCGCCTTTTATTTTTAAAAAACACCTCTTAATATGGTTGGCGCGGGTGCGGCTCTATGACAGGGCGCCAATTGGCGCGCCCTCTTTGGAGGATTTTCCCTCTTGGCGCGAGGGCTAAACTATGGAACCGCGCCAATGGAAAAAGAGCTATTTTTAGGATTTTTTGCAGGGAGATGTCTTCAGGGAAGTGGAAGGTCATCTTCAGAGGGGTGTAATGAAAGTATTTGCAAGTCTTGTCTCTGCTCACAGGTCACAAAATGAGCCCTCCAATTTTTGGGATGGGGAATGGTAGGGACGGTGACAAATTACTATGTAACAGATGCCCCCTAAAGCATGAGGCCCGAGAGGGAGAGAGGGGTGAAATGCTTTACGAGAACATGCCGACTGAAAACACCACCATCGGAAAACCTGCGGAGCGAAATACAACTGATGTCTCAGATACATGATATATATACGTGGTATGGGCGCAGCCATCCAATCAGTGAGTCATGTACATAATGATAATAATCCACAATATCGCAGCCTGGATTACAACAGACACAATCCAGGGTCTTGCGCTCCATCTCGACCCAAACGAAGTACAAGTTCAAGCATGTGAATATGTGAGCTAAAGTCGAACATGCAAGAACATCGTCTGATTACCAGCCAATGATGAGAGCTGTTAACAGACGCGAGAGGAACCACCAATAATGAAAACGGCCCTCAAGGTACTACAGGTACAATCTACGGCGTGTGAATCAATGAGCTGGCGTCGAACACCCGTAGAATCACTCGATCGGAGGCCAATGATGAAAACCCCACGTCGAATGTGACGAACCTGCCATTGAGGCATGCAGGCTCCAAGGTACCATAAAGGAGTCTCTAGATCAGCTTCTTGGATAATGAGCTGAAGTCGACAGGAAGTGACCTTGATCGAAGGTGGGCCATAATGTTTCCCACATCATCGACATGAGACAGAGGAACATGATGTTTTTGTGAATCAGGATCATACGAGAATCAGAGGAAGGTTGATACTTTGCAGAGGTCAACTTCTCCTGAACATATGAACGGCACGACAGTGGACTTGGCAGTATTTGACATCAAAAGATCAAAGGTCATGATGATGAGGCAAAGAGCAGATGAGAGGTCAAAAAGGATTATCCAAACCCACGGAGGCAAGTGAAAAATGAGATGATATGTCCCCAACCCAACACGAATGCAGACAAGTGCCATGTTCAAGAGCGACATACTACCGACACGACAATGATGCTGGTTCCATTTTTCCCCAACCATTTCTGGTAGGTACCCCAATTATTTTTGATAACAAGCTTGAAGGGGATAGCATATGCTTGTGATATAAGCCCATCCTAGTACATTTAACGAGCCCTAGGAAGGAGCGACTCGGAGAACGTCATTTCGACTGAATCCAATGTCATCAGGGTTTAACGAGTTTGAAAAAGGAAGAACTCGACGTCTTTTCATATTTAGGGAGTTTGAAAAAACAGCTGAAAAGTAAACTCCAGAGGTCCCTTTTCGTACATAGTTCCTCGGACCCGAAAAGGTAGAAAAAAATATCCGAGAAAACCTCCTATTCGCGATAGGCTAGGGTATTCCTTTTTCGTAATCAATCCATCCCAGCCCGAAAAAGGGGCAAACGCATACTGGGTAGATGTCGATTCGTGTCCACTTTAACGAGATCGAAACGACAAGGGCCTCGGCAATCTTTTCATGTTTAGAGAGTCAGAAAAGATCTGAAAGATGACTCCAAAGTGACTTTTTCGTGTATTTACCGAGTCCTAAAAAGTATAAAATACAACTCGTTTCACCGTGTAAGTCGCATAAAAACCTGTCACTGCACAAAAAGCAAGTGTAAAACCCATTTCCGACACAAATACATTAAAATATTCAGAAAAAATAACTTTCAAAACCTATTTTGAGTTAAAAAAGTTATAAATATGTCAAATGGTAAAAATAGAATTACTTTTTACTATTTACCTTACCGAAGAGCAGCAGTGGTCCAGTTTGGTGTGCAAACTTCTGACAGTGATTACGACCGATCTGGGCTACCATTCAGAGTTCCGTCAGTTCCAGCTAAGAGGCGCTTCTTTACACTCCATTTCAATCCATTTTTAAATAGTTTTCCATCATGCATTAGACTTCTGAGGCCACTTTTTAAATTTTTAGGGCTCCGCTCATTGGCGCGGGTATTGGGCACATACCCGCACCAATGGGATTTTATATGCAAAGGGATCGCGCCAGCTGGCGCAACTGTTCAGGAAACAGCTGCGCCAGCAGCAGAAGCTCAATTTTCGCCTAACAATTCGAGATTTTAATCAAATTAAATGAAATTTTAAGCTCATCAGAGATCTAATCAAAGGTTTTGAGCATGTTGATGCAGTAAACTAAGCAAAATTGTGATTGAGTGGAAAGAAAGGGAGCATGGTGAAGAGGATGAACAAGCCATGGAAAATGAAGTTTGCATGAACACCCTCAGGAACTGTGGGCTAAAAAAGTTCTTCCTAACACCTTGTTTACGGGCTCAGCCTGAGCTTCTACAGTACTTGATCAATATGTGGGACGAAGATGAACAAGTATTCAAACTGTGAGACCAAGTGTTAGAACTAGAGGTTGCTAACGTGTACTTCATTACCGAATTATCGCACAGAGGTCCGGTGCCCATATTGACCGGGAGCAGACCATCTGGTGAGAAAATGGAACAAGTGATGGCACGAGTGTGCCGAGGGGCACAACTGGGATCCGGAAGTGGAAAGGTGGACATCCATACCATTCCTGATCTGGCACTGAGAGTGGTGCTACATACATACCATCACGCGGGCTGCGGGGTCGCAGGCACCGCACGAGGCCACAAAGGCCCAAATTTTGTTGGCCTCAGAGTGTATAACTCCTCTATTGTTCGACTGGGCCACAGAAGTGATGATAAACATGAAGAGGAAACTGACCAAATGCAAACAAGCCAAGCTGAAATAGTTTGGCTACGGTTCTATCCTGGTATCGTTCATTCTGGAAAGATTACCTATCTTCTAGGGCCAAGGGGCCATAGTAGCTGAGCCGATTCCACAAGAGCAAAGGATGGCTCACTGGGCAGCACTAATTCCCAGAGCTGGAGGAGGCCAACAAATGTCCTGGAGGCCGGAGTTTTTCAGGTGGTTGCGGCATCAGTTGATCGTGGTGGAAGACTGGCCATATGCCGGTACTGATTTCACTGGTGATCCAGATCTCCCACTGCCGAAGGGAGATGATTGGGATGAGGAGTTGGGTATGACCCCTTCTCTTTTTGATTTTATATTTTATGAATTTTTTTTTTAATACATGTTCTTCCTGACACATTTTATATGTATGCAGACGTGGGTCCAGAGAGACCAGCCGGTATGTCTCCTATTACACGGAGGACTCTTCCCGCCCTTGATCCTCAGGCAGAGGGTGCAGAGGGTGGGGAGTTAATCCAGAATCTCGAGGGCATCGCCCGAGGGATCCCAGACTACGCCCAGCTGGAGGATGTACCGACGGCGTACCAGAGACACATGGTGGGAGTGCCCAGTCACCTCCACCGAATCCTGAGACGCTTAGTGCGCGCAGTTACATGTTATCATGAGCACCATGTAGATTAGACTCCTAGGACTTTTATCATGCATATTTTTTGAGAGGCATGTCGTCTCCAGATGTATTAAGACGAACATATATATTTTTTGATTTACCGTGATGCACACTATGCAAACATTTCGATATATATATACATATCTATTTCTAGATGGATCTTTCTTGATGATTTACAAATTGCGCAAATGTCTGTCTAACACCAAATTAGCTACTGCATCTGTTAATGTATTCATATGCCTGGGTATATGTTGATATGTAATGTAGTCAAAATTCCTTTCCAGTAATCGCATACGCAGATACAGACGTAAAATGGACGGGTTTCTTACCGAATAGTGTCCGTTCAGCTGTAACACTACAAGTTGCGAATCTAGATACACAAGCAATTCCCGAATACCAAGGTTTATGGCCTCGGTTAATAATTCTAACACAACACTATATTCCGCGATGTTGTTTGTAGTACGTCCTAGACACACTCCTTGCAGGTTGACCAACTCACCAACAGGATCATAGATTACCCAGGCTGTCGAAGATAGATTCCTGGTACTGCGGGAGGCACCATCCGCGAAACCAACAAATGGATGAATGGACATCTGCACAACCAAGAAGACCCGATCAGCAGAAATATTTTTACAAGGCACACCACACCACACATGTACACAAATGAAAAACACACACCTATGTACACACACCACACCAAAAATCACTTCAGGAATAGTACTTTTTGAGGTACAACCCATTTCTAGGCTGCGCCAGCGGAACTCCTTCATAATCTATAAGCTCATAAGCCCCATTCTTCAAAATGAGTTTTACTATATAGGGCCCATGCCACATAGGCTGGAATTTACCGGCTCCAAGCTTGTCATGTGCTTGATCGTACAGGAGGACGAGGTCTCCCTCAACAAAGGAACGAGGAGAAACCGATTGATCGAAGTGAGCTTCGACCCGCTTTTTTTGTGCTTCGATAACTAAATCAGCTAGATGACAGGTTTCATCTAACCGTTCCAGATACAGAAGATGCTCTTCCTCAGCAGAAGTATCGGGTAGAAGTTCCACAGCTAATTTCAACGAAGGAATCTCGCATTCAACCGAAAGAGTTGCTTCCAGACCATACACCAATTGAAATGGTGTGAATCCAGTTGCACTCTTTGCAGATGTTCGGTATGCCCATAGAGCTGAGAACAGTTGGAGATGCCAATTGGATTTGTTAATACCAACTGTTCGCTGAAGCATAGTGACCAAAACCTTGTTCACTGCTTCAACCTGACCATTCGCCTGAGGGTAATATGGCGTTGAGCTGTCGTGGTGCAAGCCCAACTTTGAAGTCAGCTCAGCCATCATATAATCTTGGAAATGAGTACCATGGTCGGTAACGATGGCTTGAGGAACCCCGAAATGTGCAATAACGTGGTTGAATATAAATTTAGCAGCCGTTTTACTGTCAGCAGCTAGTGTAGGCATCACCTCGGCCCACTTGGTGAAGTAGTCGACGGCGACAATTATATACGCATGCCCCCCGGCTGAGTAAGGGTTACATGTCATAAAATCCACGCCCCATTTCGAAAAAGGGCCGACGGTAATAACAAGATGCAAAGGGAGAGGCGGCGCGCGCATCTTGCGCTGAAATATCTGGCATGCATGACATTTACGGACTGCAATGATACAGTCTTTGAATATGGACGGCTAGAAATAACCTGCTCGCAGAATTTTCTGGGCAATAGCATATCCGGACATATGCCCACCACAGGCACCACTGTGGCAGTCATTTAGGACCCTTTCAGCCTCTTCCAAGGTTAGGCACTGGCGGAGCACCGAATCTACCCCAATGCGGTATAAGGTATCTCCTACTATACGGTAGGGTTGGGACTGATGCCGAATCTGATGGCGAGCAGCTTTATCCAACTCAGACCGAAATGTGGAGGTCTGAAGATACACAATTATGTCTCCATACCAAGGGTCACGAGTACTGATGAGGAAAAGAGTTTTGTCCGAGATATGGTCCTTGAAATGTGACGGAACAGAGTCTATTGGGAGTGAGCATATAAGATCCGTGAAAACGAGTGATTTGGTTAACTTAGCAGTAGTGAATTCTAAGTCAAACTCCTGTAGGATGACAATCAATTTGGATTATTTTCCCATCAGTAATTGTCGAGAGAGAATATACGTGATAGGGTTGCAATTTGAAACCACTGTTATTGTACGCAAGAGGATGTAATGGCGAAAACGCTGTACAGCGTGTACTGCGGCTAACGCCAACTTCTCGACATGAGCATAACGCATTTCTGGATCGAGAAGGTTTCGTGACAGATAATAAACAACATGTTCATTATCGTCATCGTCATCCTGCACCAAGACCATGGCTATGGTGCTAAATGCGGCAGCGAGATATAAACTGAAGTCGCGGTGGTAGTCCGGAGGACGAAGCAAAGGAGCATTGACAAGCAACGCCTTCAGCTTCTCAAAGGATTGCTGAGCAATTTCGTCCCAGTGGAAGGGAACGTTTTGCTTTAATAGGCATGTGAATCCTTTGACCACCTCGGCATAATTCGGGATAAAGCGTCGAAGGAAGTTCGCTTTCCCTTGCAGACTCTGTAACTGATATAGGGAGGAGGGTGATGGGAGATTAATGATAGCCTCAACCTTTAAAGGGTCAAGGTGAATCTCGTCTTTCGAGACTATGAATCCTACAAGACGGCCATAATCAATGCAAAAGACGCATTTATGAGGATTAAGCCTAATATTGTAGCACCTGCAACGAAGAAAAATCTGGTAGAGATGCTCGGGACGGTCCTTTCGCCTAGCTGAATGAGCTGGCAAGTCGTCTAGATAAGGCTGAACGATATGGCGAATGTCATGAAAAGTGTAGGACATCGCACGCTGAAAAGTGGCTCTAGCGTTCTTTAAGCCGAACGGGAGCTTTTTGTAGGCGAAAGTACCACACAGACAGATGAATGTCGTCTTGTGTTGATCCTCAGGTGCAATATTGATCTAATTATACCTTGAGAAACCATCCATCAAGGAATAAATCTCACTTCCGGCACATTCGTCGATGATTTGGTCTATGAACGGAGTGGGATAATTATCCTTTGGATAGGCACGATTGATGTCGTGGTAATCAACACAGACTCTAATTGTACCCTACTTTTTATCAACAGGGACAATGTTGGACACCCATTCTGTGAGGGGGATGGGATAAATAAAGCCTGCGTTCAGAATTTTTTCAACTTCTGCCTTAATTGCGGTGACTTTCCGAGGATGCATGGGACGTAAGCATTGGTGCACGGGCTTCGCTCCTGGGTAGGTTGGAATCTCATGCACTATGATACTAAGATCAATCCCAGGCATTTCCTCGTAGGACCAGGCGAATACATCTCTGAATTCTTTGAACAGATCAGTATAGACTTGAATCTCATCGGGAGAACAAGTCACTCCCACGTGAATATTCTCAACGATCCCCGGTTTAACGGAGATGTTGATTGGGATGGTTTGAGTGATATTACTCAGGTTTCCCTCTGAAAATACCTCATGCGTCAAAATGGGTGTTTGGAGAGGAGGAGTGGGAACCTGAGATGCATAACGCTCTAGACATTCAGACATTGCCCCCAAGCTAGGCATGAAAGAGAAACGATGATGTCCCTCGCTCCATGGCAGCTCTTCGAGAGACATAGTTTCAATGATGGCTTCATCGGAAGGAAAAGTCTCTTTGAGAGGATCAGGTGAATCGGCCTGACCAAGCCAAGGGGATTGAGAGTAGACGTCTAGAGCCATGCTCAAAGGAGCATGCTGAGGAGGTGGAGGATTAGATGCGGCAACAATTTCACAGTAGCTGATCTCTACTGGAGTCAAGGGAATTGATTCTCCAAAATCAAACAACTGCTCAGGCGTAGGAATAAGCCAGGGGTCATCAATCCTGGAAATCATGTTAACTTGAGCGGTGTGTGGTGGTGGTGCGGGAAAGATACCCATGAGGACGGGGTCTTTGAAGAGACCGGGTCCTACACTGTCAGGGGGATTCGGAATCTGATCCACGTCTGGTATGTTGTTATCGGAAGTAGAGGTGAAGAAGGACAACTGATCCACCGTGACTATTTTGCCCTCGTGAGGGAACTTAAGAAGTCGAAAGACGGTGGATGGCACGCATAGCATGGCATGGGTCCAGCTGCGGCCAAGAAGTATATTGTAGTTGAGTTTGGCATCCACTACTTCTACTTCTACGTTGACAGTCTTCCCCTGTAAAGTGATCGCTAAACTCTCGAGAACACCCAGGGGTTTAGATTCCCGACCATCAAATGCCTCTAGGGCATTGGGAGATGATGAAAGGGCTGGAGAGCCGATGGCGTTCCAGTAAGCGGACGACATGACAAAAGTTGAGGCACCTTCATCGACAACGGCCCTATGAATATTAAGACCGTTGATCCCAACTTGAATAACCAAAGTGATTTGATGTGGAAGTCGGGGAGTGAAATTCTCTAAATCGAAGGTGAGAAGACTCGAATTGGCGGGATCAATGCCACCAATTGCAGACAGTAAAGCCTTCCGTTGTGAAGGACAAATCTGAAGAACTTCTAGTGCAGACATGGCAGAAGGTGCCTGTGCCAAATCCTCAACAATGCTATAGTGCTGAGCGGCACGGGCATTTGGATTATAAGAAGATCTTCGTAAAACACCTTTAGGAAGTGGCTTCACAACTGTTAGTATGAATCCTTTGTCGAAGTGTACGAAAAAGGACCACTTTAGCTACGCATAACTAATAGCCCTAACAACAAAAGTGGCTGCCAATATCTTCAAATCTGCGGTTAGTTGAACATAAAAGAGCTGCAAAAACCAGATCTATGCATGGAAAGACATTAAGCAGAAAAAACAAGGGTTTGCTCCATATACCAATAGACAAGACAAGAACAATTTTTGAAATAATTTTTATATTAATTGGGCACTTGGGAGGAAAACAAGAAGGCGTATCCAATTCTCCTCAGTGGGATGGGTTCTTGGAAGTCCTCAGCACTTCAGATCTAAGATTTCTCTCTCTTGTGGTGTAGAAAACCCAATGCAAAGAATAGAGCTCAATGGGAGCTCACACAGCAAATAACGGAAAAATGTGACCAAGTGTATAGATCCAGAGTGATCTAATAGGCAACAAAAGGTGAAGAATGGTAGGAAAAACCCTCCTATTTATAACAAAATATTGGGTCATTCTAGATCTTGGTGCATGATTAAAATAATGTTAAACAAATCTAGATCCACCTTTTATGGAATATTTTATTATATTTGTTGGAGGGAAAAGGTATTTGACTTGGGTCAAATCCCTTGATTAGTCAAAAATAAATAAATAAATGATTTATTTATCTTTTTAAGGAAGTGGTTGGAAGATAATGAAATAAATAATGATTTATTTAATTATTTGTGGGTGATTTGGTCATATTTAACAAGGAATATTATCTAAATAAGATTTAAATAATTATTCCTAGAAAATAATAAGATAAATAAAAGTTTATCTAATTAATTTCTTTGTTTTGGGTTAAACATGACTAGGAATAATAATTAAATTATGGTTTAATTAATTATTCCATGAGGAAAATCAAACAAATATAGGTTTGTTTAATATTTCCTTTGGGGTTTCCTGTTTAGACCATAAACAACCTAATAAATGTGGTTTATTAAGTTATTTAACATAGTGAAGGCAATTTTACTTAGGGTAAAATTGGTCTTACATGGTGTACTTGGGTCCATCTAATGATAATAGGTTAGATGACCAAAAAATGGTGTAATAGATTTCCCCCCAGCGTACGAGTGTCAGGAGAAAATCGTATGACCGAAGTACGTTGTAAGAACTCAATCACCAGACAACAAAAGGGAAGTCAGAGAGAGAAATGCAAGGTAGATAGTGTGCTAAAGAACTAGACCTTGAGGAGACGAGACTCGCAGGTGCAACAAGTCTCTTTGTATGAGAGGGTACCTTTGCTGAAGGCGGTGGGGGAGGCATACCTATGCCCGCCGAGACAAAGTACAAAAGAATAGTGTGTCCAGTAAACAAGGGACCGAACCATAAAGTACAGCTGGCATAATCATGAGCCAGATAAAAAGACAATGAGGAATCCCACATACATGCTGTGCCTGGGATAATAGCCAGGACTGGTACAATAATATCTGTGTACATGAGATACAAATACAACCCAAATTCCCCCTGTAAATGGGGAAGGGCTCACAAAATCTGACTGATACATGCAAATCAAAGAGGTGCTGCAAGTGGCTAAGGCCAACATCATCAAATATCTAGAGCTGCATCGAAGGCTGCAAGGAAGAGGTCATTCGGGCATGTGGGGGGCTACCTGTAGGGCCACCCCCTCATGAGGGTTGAGACATCTCACACACACTTGGGAATCATCAAGAGCTGCTGTTGTATCACTGAACCATCAAGTATACAGATCTCGGTCATGCTGAAAGGAGCTGGAGTGGAGAAACAATCAAGTCAAAGGGAAATGAGAGACCCCTTTGCCTGATCCGAGGCACCGAACAAGAGTGGAAGTTGGAACTAAGGTACACCGCCCTCTAGACCTGGCTTCTGGAATGGATGAGCTGATGTCAACAGAAGGAGGTCCATCATAGGTGAGGCAATGAGAGATCCTCAACTAAGGCACGAGAGAAAATAGTAGAGCGACGGACAGACTAACACTAATGATGATAGTGAAATGGAAAGGACTGAGTAGCGAATGGACGAATTCCCTTGTTAGAGCATAAAGGGCATGAATGACATGGCAGCGACTAACACAATATCATAAGGGATAAGGGACAGTGGGACTGAAGGTCATAATGTGCGACACAAGAGAGACCAAGCAATGAAGGATGGAGGGCTATAGCGGGGTACAAAGGGACGCAGGATAGACTCCATGAATGCGATGATGACTCAACTTGGATACTATAAACAAGGGCGAATCGATGGTACTGCCACACAGTAAAGGCCCAATGGGGGACCATGAAGACATTAGTACAAGATGGTAACTCATGACGAAAATCGACACGAACAAAGACAAGTAAGGAGGCAAAATGGTGCCCCAAGTACAAGTGTCGTAAGTGAGGAAATTCGATTTTAAGGAGAGGTGAAGTCACCCTTCTTGGACAAAATGTGTCCTGGTGAAGTATCAAATCATAAAAAAAAAAATAGATGCTGGCTATCTAGAAGAAAATAAAACATGCATTTCAGAAGGGAAATGCTAAGGGTAATATTTCTTAAGATAGAGTGCATTGCGCGGATTAGGAAGGGGATGGCCTTCGAAATCCTCTAAGAGGTATGCCCCCTTACAAAGATCCTTACTGATGATGTAAGGGCCTAGCCGTAATGAGTCGAACTTCCCATGACCAAGGACATCATGGGCCTGGTCATATACTAAAACAAGGTCGCCTTCGTGAAAAGTGCGAGGCTGGACTTTTCGGTCATACTAAGCTTTGGTGCGTTTCTTGGCCGCTTCCATGGTTTGCAAGGCAACACGGCGGTCTTCAGAAGCACGCTCAAGCATGATAAGTCTTTTTTCTAGAGGTTGGGTATCAGGGAGAAGTTCAACGACTAGATGCAGGGAAGGAATTTCACACTCGATCGGTAAGACTGCCTCCTCTCCAAAAATGAGGTGGAAAGGAGTAAACCCGGTGGCGGTTTTAACAGAAGTTTGATAGGCCCATAAAGCAGGGAAGAGCATGAGATGCCAGTTGGTTTTGTGCTTATTCACCGTTCATTGAAGCATAGTCTTGAGGATTTTGTTGACCGCTTCAACTTGGCCATTACCTTGGGGGTAATAGGAGGAGGAATATTGGTGCTCAAAACCCAACAGTGAGGATAGCTCATGCCATATCTCATCTTCAAAATGTCTGCCATGGTCAGAGACCAGTTGTTTTGGAACCCCGAATCGAGCTATAACGTGGTTAAAGAAAAAGAGGGTCGTGGTAGCTACCATGTTGTTTAATGTTGGCATGGCCTCGGCCCATTTGGTGAAATAGTCGACTGCCACGATGATATATTTGTGGTTACCAGCGGATGGCGGGTGACACTCCATAAAGTTGATGGCCCATTTACATAAGGGACCAGTTGAGATGACCGGATGGAGGGGAGCTGGGGGAGCTCGTGCCTTAGGGGCGAAATGTTGGCAATTGGGACAGTGTTTGACTGCCTCAATGCAATCACTGAAGAGGGAAGGCCAAAAATACCCAGCGCGCATGAATTTCTGGGCAGTAGCAAGACCGAAGAGGTGGCCACCGCAAGCGCCACTATGGCAGGCATTAAGGACCTGTTCAGCTTCAGCGTGTGTGAGACAACGACGAAGGACAATATCAATCCCGCGACGATAGAGGTCGTCACCGATAAGGAGGTATCGAGGGGCCTGATGTCGGATACGTCGGCGAGCCTCACGATCAAGGTGGAGGGCGAACTTTTGGGTTTGCAAGTAAGTAAGAATATCGCCATACCACGGGTCGTCGGCAGTAATGGAAAATGAGTGTTCATCAGGAAAATCATCATTAACGGGAGGGTCTTGCGATCCGGTAGGTAATTCAGAAATGAGCTCAGCGAGGGCTAAGCCTTTCTTAATCTTTGGTGTGACAAATTCAAGGTCGAATTCCTGAAGAATAACGACCCAACGGGCGTACTTCCTAGTGAGGATACGACGACTCAATAGGAAAGCCATGGGGTTGGAATTAGTCACAACCTTGGTGGAGCGCATGAGGATATAATGACGAAGTTTTTGGACTGAGAACACAACAGCCAGCGCTAATTTTTCTTCATAAGAGTAGGAGACAGAAGGCCCTACAAGGTTCTTACTGACGTAGTAAATCACATGCTCGATACCATTGTCATCTTCCTGGATAAGGACTCCAGCGACCGAATAGGTGGAAGCGGAGATATACAGGATGAAGTCCTGATCAAAGTCGGGAGGGCGGATCAAGGGAGCGGATGTGAGAGCCTGCTTGAGGGCATCGAAAGACTCATGAGCATAGGAATCCCAAACAAATGGGATATTAGATCAGAGGAGTCTAAGGAACCCATGTGCAGTGGTGGCATAGTGAGGGACGAACCGACGAAGAAAATTAGCTTTGCCTTGGAGACTTTGGAGCTGGCGGAGGGTACGCGGAATGGGAAGTTCAAGAATGGCTTGAACTTTCAAAGGGTCAAGAGTGATACCATCCTTAGACACTATGAAGCCTAAGAGACGGCTGGCAGGAACGCAAAAAACGCATTTCAACGGGTTAAGGCGGATATTATACTTGCAACATCGGAGAAAAATGGTACGCAGATCGTGTAGGTGCTGCGCCCGATGCTTAGAACACGCAGTGAGGTCGTCTAAATAAGCAAGGATAATATGAGCTAAGTCATGGAAGCAATAAGACATGGCCCATTGAAAAGTGGCACCAGCGTTTTTAAGGCCGAAAGGCATGACCCAGTAAGCAAAAGTTCCCCACGGACTAATGAACGCGGTTTTTAGTTGATCAGCAGGACGGATAACAATTTGGTTGTATCCGGAGAAACCATCCATAAAGGATAGGACCTCATGCCCCGCACACTCGTCAATGATTTGGTCAATGAACGGTGTGGGGAAGTTGTCTTTGGGACAAGCTTTGTTCAAGTCGCAAAAGTCCGTGCAGACACGGATGGTGCCTTGTTTCTTGAGAACGGGAACTGGGTTGGAAAACCAAGTGGTGTATTCAATGGGGTAAATGAAACCAGCTTGCTTGAGCTTATCGATTTCAGCTTTGATAGCATCACGTCTGGAAGGATGAATGGGTCTCAACTTTTGACGGACTGGTTTGGCATCAGGCCATGTGTCGATATGGTGTTTGACGATGGCGGGATCGAGTCCGGGCATTTCAGAATAGGACCAGGCGAAGATATCATGGAATTCTTTGAAAAGCTTGGTGTAAGCTTCAATTTCTTCTGGGGTGCATTGGGCGCCCAAGGTGATATATTCTTCGATTCCGGGTTTGACTGAAATGTCAATTTTGATGGTAGGAGAGATATTGGCCATGTTTCCTTCTTCGAAAGCATCAGGTGCAGGGATGGGATTTTTGAACCAATCGACTGCATTGGGAATGAAGTCTTTGGTTTCCACAGCATATTGGTCATGGGACTGCTGTGGGAGGAAATATGCGCGATGGTGCATATCATCCCACGGAAATTTAGGGTTGGTCATGGCTTCCATAATGTCTTCATCGGACTGGAAGATGGGAAGACTGGAGGAAGAAGGGTCACCCGATGAGGTAGTGGTGTGTGACGGGTCATCTTGAGGAGAAGGGCTCAGATGTGCAATGTCAATAGATCTAAGGTTGACTGAGGGGGAACCGAGAGTGTCTGCAGGTCGAAGGTTAGGTGAACTATCCCACAAGGATGATGATAGGTACAAAATGGTGGTCGAAGGCTCCGTTGGTTCGATAGTGGGAGGAGGAATGTGAATGAGAGTAGGAACATCCTCTGGTCCTATCGAAGTAGAACTCATAGACAAGTGAGAAGGTATCTTGTCATGCGTAGCCTTGAATTGGCGGTACGTGTCCAAGGAGGAACGATACTCGTCAAGGCGGGGATAGAGGTGGGTGTAATGGTCGTGGAAATTGCACAAGGCACAAGGGTTGTTGGTGCGCAAGGTTTTGAGTTTCGAGATAGAGTCCGGGATAGTGACATAGACTTTGGGGATATCATAGTCGGGAAACGTCTCGTTGACCAGGATCTTGAGGTGCAGTAATTCAGGACACATATGGGTGGCGTGACCGACAATATCACACAAAGCACACTGGATAGCGGGCTTTGGTGGTCGCGGAGGGGTAGGGGTTGTCGAGGCGGCTTGGTCCTAATTGGTTGCCCCCTTACGAGCTTTGCCTTTCTTTCCCGGGGCTGGCACCACATGGGCAGGGTCCTGGGGAGGTGCGGGGGACCTGGGGGAGCGAGGGGGACCGGTTGAACCGGTGTCAAAGCAAGGTAGGGTTTGGGTGACCGGGTGGGGTAGCGGCTGGAGGGTCAATGTACCAGACGGGTATGCCCAGGGTCAGGTTAGGGAGAGAGAGGGTGGCCATGACTGATACCGTATACACTCCTGGAGGGAGAGTTAGGAACGGTATCTGACCAGAGGGGTAATGGCCAGGTGGGACGGCTCCTAAATGGCTAAGGCCTAGAGGAACCGTGCTGGGAGGATAAAGGGGCTCATGACTACCAACTGCAGGTGAAGGGCTAGGAGCAGGTGGCGGAGGGTAAGGTTGCTGACTAGCCGAAACATGTTGCTTGAGAGCAGCCCGAGACGATTGCATCATGCAAACATTCGATGAGCTAGGGTCAGAGATGAGAGGAGGGGGGAGACTAGGAAAAGTTCCAAGCAGGGAGGAATCCTTGTAAATGCAGGGGGAGACACTGGTCAAGGAATCGACGGTTTGCTTGTTGGCTACTGAAGAGATGGTCGTCTCAGGCGAGGTCTGAGATTTTGGCTCATGATATGTCAACTGGTCAATGGTGACTATCTTTCCATTATGGGGGAAAGACATCTTGCGGAAAACCGCGGCTGGGACAGCAGACATAGCATAGGTGTAGCTTCGCCCCAATAGAATGTTGTAGTCTAGCGGGGCGTCTATGACTTCGACGTCAACGCAAACAGTCTTACCAGCGAGGGTGATAGGACAATTACGAAACAGGCCAATGGGATGGGAGGCATGAACGTCCCACGCTCGAAGGGTGATCGTGGAAGGGGCCAGCTCAGGGGATCCGAGTTGCTTCCAAACCGAAGCGGACATCACGCAGGTGGATGCCCCCTCATCAATTATACACCGGGAAACGTTGGCGTTCTGGATTTTGACTGGGATTTGGAAGGCGACGGAAGGAGGAAGAGGAGGATGGTCCGATTGAGTGGCGTTGAAAACAATCATTTGGTCATCAGCAGGATCTACAACGCCCATGGCAGATAGTAGAGCCTTCTGTTGGGAAGGGCACGACTGGAGGAGTTCTAGTGTGGAAATGGCGGCAGGAGATTGCGCCAAATCATCTACTATGCATCTGTCTAACCCAAGAAGGCGGGTCTCTCAGAGCTAATCTAAAAAAGGGGAAAAAATCTAGGAAAAACACATGGAAAAGAGGCAAATAGATCTAAGGTCAAAAGGGACAGGGATCTAAAGGATAAAGCTGTTGAAAAGAGGTGCAGATCACAGCCAAGATACAGAGGCAAGGTGGCTGGAAAAAAGGGAGGAAATCAGCAAAAAGTGGAAAGGACAGGGAGGAGGTCCTAAAGAGAGGTCCAAAAAAAATGACAAGAGGTGATTTGAAAGGAAGAAGGGTTGATTTAAAGGGGTCTGAAAAGAAGGTATCAGATCTGGAAAAGGGGAGGCTAAAACTCTGAAAAAAACAGATGCCTGAAGTAGCTGAAACTCTTCCACGAAAAGTGGAGGGTACTGAAGCCTTAGGGGGCTAGGTTCCCACTTAGGTGAGCAAAAAAGATTAGGAACAGGTCGAAACGAGCTGAGACAGAGGCTGGAAAACCGTGACAGAAGCTTCAGAAAAACCCAGAAAAATTGCAGAAAAACAGATCAAAAACTGGCAGGTCGCAGGTTCTAACTTGTTTTCAGTGCAGGTCACAGAAAATGGGTAGAAAAGTGCGACCTGGAGGTCCAGGTCGCAGTTTTTGGGCTGAAAAGTGCGACCCCCCGCTCCGGTTGTCTCGGCGGCAGATTTTCAGAAAAGTTGTCGTCTCAATTGCGGCTGATGTCGATCACCTGCGCAATAGGGCCAGAAACACACGAAAGTTAAAATTTTTAATGTTTTAGGGTTTTATGTGAGAAAAACAACATAAAAATAGGAAAAATAAACAGCTGAAAAGAAACCCTAGGGTCTGAAGTAGCTGGATATGCAGGAATATGAAAAACGACAACGGTCGTAATTTAAAACTGTGTGAATAGCCATTTGTTAGTAGCAAGATCATACAACGTGTAGTAAAAAGGACCACCCCAGCTACGCATAACTAATAGCCCTAACAACAAAAGTGGCTGCTAATATCTTCAGATCTGCGGTTAGTTGAACAAGAAAAGAGCTGCAAAAAACCAGATCTATGCATGGAAAGACATTAAGCAGTAAAAACAAGGGTTTACTCCATATACTAATAGACAAGACAAGAACAATTTTTTGAAAGAATTTTTATATTAATTGGGCACGTGGGAGGAAAACAAAAGGCGTATCCGATTCTCCTTAGTGGGATGGGTTCTTGGAAGTCCTCAGCACTTCAGATCTAAGATTTCTCTCTCTTGTGGTGTAGAAAACCCAATGCAAAGAATAGAGCTCAATGGGAGCTCACACAGCAAATGATGGAAAAATGGGACCAAGTGTATAGATCCAGAGTGATCTAATAGGCAACAAAAGGTGAAGAATTATGGGAAAAACCCTCCTATTTATAACAAAATATTGGGTCATTCTAGATCTTGGTGCATGATTAAAATAATGTTAACCAAATTTAGATCCACCTTTTATGGAATATTTTATTATATTTGTTGGAGGGAAAAAGTATTTGACTTGGGTCAAATCCCTTTATTTGTCAATAATAAATAAATAAATGATTTATTAATCTTTTTAAGGAAGTGGTTTAAGGATAATCAAATAAATAATGATTTATTTAATTATTTGTGGGTGATTTGGTCATATTTAACAAGGAATATTATCTAAATAAGATTTAAATAATTATTCCTAGAAAATAATAAGATAAATGAAGGTTTATCTAATTAATTTCTTTGTTTTTGGGTTAAACATGACTGGGAATAATAACTAAATTATGGTTTAATTAATTATTCCATGAGGAAAATCAAACAAATATAGGTTTGTTTAATATTTCCTTTTGGGGTTTCCTGTTTAGACCATAAACAACCTAATAAATATGGTTTATTAAGTTATTTAACATAGTGAAGGCAATTTTACTTAGGGTAAAATTGGTCTTACATGGTGTACTTGGGTCCATCTAATGATAATAGGTTAGATGACCAAAAAATGGTGTAACAACAACCGGTTCAGGGGTAGGTCTCTCGATTTCCAATGAACCAGAGACAGGTGGGGGAGGTGGTCCATCCGCAACCGCCTTCTCGGGTGCCTACCGCGATTCGTTGTAATCCTTCGAACGAGTAGCAACAGAGATAGGTGCAGCAACCTTCATCATGAAAACTTGGGACCCAAATGGTGCAGAAGGTGACAGTTGTTCAACCATCTGGGTCTGCTGAGAAGGAAAAGGTTCTTTAAGAACTGCCGAAGTTCCTTTAGAGCCTTTGAGAATTTGACTAACCTCAGATCGTCGTTTACAATCCTTAGTATAATGGTCTCCTTCAAAAATGAGGCAAGGATACTTCGACTTACGCTGAGAACCATCCTCAGTATGATATTTGGATTCTGGCTTTGGGGCATCGGATTTGGATTTACCTTTGCCCTTCTTCTTCCCTTTGGAGGCTTTCTTCGTAGGATTGGCCTGAACGGCGTTCACCTCCGCGTTTTTTCCAGAATCAGTTGGGGCAGGATTAGCAGGAGTATTGTTGGAAGAATTTGACTTCTGCTTCCCATTCGAAGATTTCTTCGAATTCTGAGATACAGAACCAATGACACCATCTACTGCGGGGGTAGGTGGAGCCTTAGAGGTTTTGGACTGAGGGGCATCAGGCAAGATATCATAAAGCGTGCCGGACTGGGAATACACAAGATCCAGATATTGGGCATGCGCAATGGCTTGTTCCTCCGTCACACACGCTCCCATCGCAATATCTTGGGTGATTTTATTCACAAAGGAGGTGGTGAACCAGTGAGTTAGTATCTGATCAGGTATATGAAACTTGATCAGTCTATGACGGCGCCGCCACTCATGAATGTGATCAGAGATGTGAGTAGCTTTATCCTGCTTCAAAGAAGTCAGGAGGTGCGTCCCGGCTTCATAACGAACCGGTAACTGAAAGTGTGTGAGAAAACCCATGGCTAAGGAATTGAAATCTTGGAAGATACCAGATTAGAGGAATTGAGGCACAGACGAATCAAATCATCGACCCAAGAGTTAGACGAACACTAAAGATGATACGTCATCACATGCGCTTGGGGGTCCTCTCCATCTTTTCCCTCAAACTTGGGGCAGTCACCTGGTATCTTGGTAGGAACCGGAGGCCAATACGGATTATGTAAAATCATATCATTGGTCAGTTTTGAAACATCCGGCAACTCCAAGGTAGCCAGGAATGGTAGTGGTGGATTAACCGACATGCCAGGCCCAGGATACGAACCGGTACTTGTACTCCACGCTGGCTGGGAATATCCTTGCCCCCATGGGTTCTGTCCTGTGGGATTTTGACTGTAAGGGGGGTAGGTGGTATAACCAGACTGATTTGGCTGTTGGTAACCAGTGTACGGGGGCTGATAACCAGAGTATGGACCCTGGTTAGGAGTTGGCCCTGTATAGGCAGCATTTGGATTTGGCTGCTGAGCATAAGTATAACCGGGTTGTTGAGGATAATACTGAGAGCCTCTGGGCTGGTTATAATTCGGTTGAGATTGACCATGACGATAATAACCGCCCTAAGGATGAGTCAGCTACTGATAGGTGGAACCCTGCAGAGCCTGATAAATCGGGCGCAGCTGTTGATTTGGCTGCGGTGTCGAATAAATCGGCTGCTGAGCAGGGTTGATGGAATGAGCGGGCTGCCCTCAGTGAACAGGTTGACCCGACTAAGGGGGCTGACCTGAGTGAACAGGTTGACCCAGATAGACAGGCAGCGTCGGTTGCGCAGGTTGACTCGGCTGCAAAGGAGCCCCAGGTTATACCGGATGGGCCGGTTGGCCTGGAGGTGGAACACCAGGTTGTACCAGATGGGCCGGTTGGCCTGGTGGAGGAATAGGGCCAGGTGTTTGCTGGTAACCGGTTTGACCTGGAGCAGAACCATAGGATGGTCCCGGCTGATACGCAACGTTAGAAACAACAGGATACTGCAGTTGCATTGGTTGAGAAGGCTGGATTTGCCCCCCAGGACCATAGACCGGTCTCGATTGGTACCCCGGCTGAGGCTGTACAGGTTGACCTGAAGGGCTATAATACTGTCCTTGCGGACCGTATGATGGCCCTTGTTGGCCCGTAGGATAGCCTTGAATGGGCTACCCCTGTGGGTCATAAAGATAGCCAGGTTGGCCCGAAGGTTGGCCTTGGGAAGGTTGCCCTTGCGAGTTATAAGCCTGGTTATAAGGTAAAACTTGAGCGTAGAGGTAAGCCTCAGAAGCGGGTAGACGTAAAATGTCCCCGTGCTCATCATACTGACCTGGGAAAGCATACACGGGCGTACCATCCTGTGAATAGTGCAAAAAGTAAGAACGGTTGGGATCTTGGGAGGATGGTCCAACCTCAGGGTTCGGCTGTTGCAGAGACAACCGATACTCCTCCAGAGAGATGTTCTCCGGTATAGCAGTCGCTAGATAAATGTCTTTAGGAGATGGCATAGCTCTGGCAGAAGATGCCGTGACAACGGATGTAGAGGCGACCACACAGACAGTGGGTTGAACGGGTACAGAAGTAATGGGTGTCTGAGGAGACACCCCTGGTGAAGGAGCAGCTGGCCTCAGAGAAGGAGCTGACAGTCCCATAGAGGCAGCGACGGAAATGATCTGACCCAAAGACCTGTACTCCAGTGGTAATGAGGGACTGGAGGTTGACATGACAGTTGTTTCAGGGTTGTCTCCCGAAAATAATCTTCGTGGGAAGAGCTTATAGTCTTTACCAGGCGTTGGAATTTCCTCACTAGAATCACTCATGGTTGAGCCTGCCGCTAGATCTCGCAATAGACGGCGAGGACTAGGAGGAAAGACAGCAGCTATGAAAGGAGAACCCAATGTAAGAGAAAGGAAATCAGCTCCTAATCTCAATTCAGACATAGGGTCCGAAAAGGGCCAATCGAACTCAACTGGTCGTCCAAAGGGTTTCTCAGAAAGAACCGGTCCCCCGTCAGGAAACTTGGAAACATTGGGCTTCTGTGGTTTAGCAGAGGATTGGGAAAGCTTTGATGAATCATCCATGTAAGGACTACTAGTAGACGAAACCGAGGGTTTTGCCACTGTGACAAAAACAACAAGAGAAAAGATCAAACACACACACGGGCTGAAAAAGAGTCAAGACACACGATCAAACGGTCAACGAGCAAAATCTAACAGGGCGTGTAATCGTGGGTGATTAATTTTTACCACATTGAAAAATAAGAAACTTCACCTTTTCATGTTTTAAGAGTCCAGAAACGATAAAAAAAAGGTGACTCTATCTCTTTCAGATTTGACACAAGCGTGAAAGGACAAGCGCTTGGTGATCCTTTCAAATTTAGGGAGTCAGAAAAGATCAAACGACTACTCAAGAGTACTAGGAAAAAAGGTGTACCAAATAACCGTGAACTGCAATATACACCTTGGTTTCAATAATGAAAGAGAAATCAACCAAGGACTTTCCGTACGTGCAGGCAATCTCCCTGAATGCTGTGTTCGGTGTATCACAGGTATAGGGCGGCAGAATCGGCTTCCTATGGATAAAGGATCGAAGCCTAGAGGGGTCTCCCTTTATATACGCGACCGTACGGGGAGCACAAGTCCATACTAGCGCTGTCTAAAGCCAAAAGGCGAGCGACAACTACTAGGTTTTAAGACGCCGGAACACGTCTCTAGCCTAGACCTCTAAATGTGTTTCGTTAGATTTCAATGCTTCCTTAGTGTAAATTGAGTAGATTTTAAAGTTGATCTTCAATTACGTTTCAGTTTTCAGGCCCTAATGAATGTGCTGTCTCAAAAATATCTTAAATGCAAAACTACATGCCACAGTTCACCATTTTGTTCGATGAAAACTAGCTACAAAAGAGTTGAAAGTTTTTACGCAAACAAAATGACCAAAAGACAATCAGTGATATCTCTAATGCAAATAATGAAACAAAAACTCTTCTTTCAATGTCACTAATCACTAATAACGACGAAAAGTTTTTAATTTGCATTAATCAATCAAAAGCAAAAGAGATTTTTGTTCTTTTTATGTATTTTCAATGTTTAATAACACAATGCACTAAACAAATGAAAACAATGAGAAAGAAATTTGAGAAATGATAATGAAAGAGCAAAACAAACCAATATCACTCAATGACGCAACAATCAGATCTCAAACTGGCCAATCAGTCTCTCAAAACCAAGAAAAGTCCCAAAGACACTAATGAACCATGTAATCTAGGCCCAAAATGAAGCAAAGCAAGATTCGAATGAAAAAGAACCCAATCACTCGAAAATCGCAATAAAACGGTAAACAACCACCAAAGGAATGCAGAGGAGCAATCAGAAGGTTGACTGGACTAACAAGACACCAAAACTCACAAGGAGGGCTCGACACAAAGAGGCCACTAGATGCTCTAGGGCTCCAACATGAAATCGATAAAAAATGGTGAACAACCAAAGGATGAAGGCAAAAAATCAGTCAAACAGGACTCCAACACATCCAAGCAGTCGAAAAACCCAAACAAAACACACTGACTAGGCTCAGAAAGCTCAAAATCAAGCAAACCCTAGCAGTCTACAGGCCTGGCGCGACTGTCAGGCTGAAACTAGCGCCTTTTTAGGATTGGCGCGAGTAATACATTGACAACTAGTGCCAAGTGGCGTGACTGTTACGCGAATAACCGTGCCAGTCAAGTTTGCTATGCCAAAAAAAAAAAAATGAGCAATCCAAATACAGACAAGTGATGACAAGGCTAAAGCAAAGCCAAACAAACAAAAAAACCAAGTCCAAAGGGCTAACCAAGCAAGAAAAGCCGAGCAATTGACCGAAAAGAGAAGACAACACTCCAAGTCGTTCAGTCCACAAACCAAACCGGAGATTGACTGAAGCAGCGTTGATCTACTTCGCTAATGCAGAGCAAAAGTGTTTCGAAGGCTATCTGGCTGTACTTCAGGCTCCGTCTATGGTTTACAAATTAAACAACAAGCTGATTCCCCAGCAGAGTCGCCAAATTGTTGGAGAGGTAAATCCCCTCTGCAGACAGAGGCGATCCCTACTAGCCCAGATCGGGTCTAGCAACAATCAAACACGCTACAGTGTAGGTTCCTAATTGTAAATAAACTGACTTGCAAGGAAGGCTTACCTGGAATCCAATGCTGTCGTCTGTAGAAGAGGTAGTGCTCCCATTCCTTTTCCTTGACAGATCACAATCCTCACGATCTCCGTGATTGGACACCTAAACATGCAAGAAACAACACAAACGCAAGCATAAAATCCAGTACGTACAACTATATGTCAGTCGAAGAGGACATAACTCATGAACATAATCAAGAACAGGAGTGGAACCATAACAAATAGTCGCTTAACATTAATGAGTCAAAAGAAGAATACAACCATAGCTTCGATGCAGAATTCCCCTTTGATGGGTCGTCAGCACAACATGTCTCGATAAGCCTGTCGAGGAAGGGACAAGCCTCTCTCTCCAGATACTTGACAATAGTCTCCTTGCTTGGATTTGGCCTTAAGGAATCAAGAAGGCTCTTGTAGCATAAAGGTATGATAGCTCTTGGGAACTTGGAGATTAGCTTGCCATGGAGAAGAGAAAGCTTTTATAGAAGGAGGAAGGGGAGTTGGGATCCCTATAATTATGGGATTTGCCCTATCATCAAGGAAGCTTCCATGAGAGGTGGAAAACCACTTCCTCTCTATGGAAATCCGTACCCAAACCTCCCAACTCAAGATAGATATCAGTCCAGGAATTTGTTAGGACAAAACTTCCGCCTTTTATTTTTAAAAAACACCTCTTAATATGGTTGGCGCGGGTGCGGCTCTATGACAGGGCGCCAATTGGCGCGCCCTCTTTGGAGGATTTTCCCTCTTGGCGCGAGGGTTGAACTGTGGAACCACGCCAATGGAAAAAGAGCTATTTCTAGGATTTTTTGCAGGGAGATGTCTTCAGGGAAGTGGAAGCTCATCTTCAGAGGGGTGCAATGAAAGTATTTGCAAGTCTTGTCTCTGCTCACAGGTCACGGAATGAGCCCTCCAATGTGCAGGATGGGGAATGGTAGGGACGGTGACAAATTACTGTGTAACAACCATTTTTGGCAACGTTAAACTTGCCAGATCTATCGAAATTGACTAACAATCCTATTCAGTATTGTTCAGGTTGGCCTCTGGTCCCCACTAAGCTCCCCTTAGATATTCAAAAGTTTGAAGGGAAGACTAGTGAGGATCCATCAGATCATATCACCACTTTCCATTTATGGTATTCATCGAACTCCCTGATCGATGACTCGATTAGGTTGAGATTATTTCAAAGAACCTTAACTGGAAATGCAGCCAAATGGTACATAGAGTTAATGGGAGAAATTTTGCTACTTTTGGATAGTTGGCTACCATGCTCTTAAATCATTTTTAGTTACCTATCTGTTATGACGTCGGGACTGACCTCCTGGCCAATTTTCAGCAGGACAAGGCAACTCACATTTTTTATCATATTCAAGAATGGAGAAGAAGGAAGAGGCTCATTAAAGTCCAAATCCTGAATGAATTCCTTCTTGAATTGTTTTTTAAATCTTTACAACCAAAAATTTATAAGGATGTATCCCTTTCAGGGGTATTTTCTGAAGAGCAGGCTATTTTTAGGGCTCAACAGGTAGGACTGATTTATTCTTAGTCTGGAGTCCTTAATAAAAAATTTCGGATGCTCCTCACTCCAAATTGGACTTAGCTAGAACTAAACCTGGACCTCATGGTGATGGGTTTATCGGTTCGATCAATAGTGGTACGACTAACCTGCTAAGTCAATTGCAACAGTTGTCTATACAATCTACTTCTTCTGGTCAGGCTGTGCCTTTAGTGTCAACTCCTTCCTAGTCCTTGTCAATTAATTCCATCCAAAATTCTAACCCCAAAGGAAATCAACAATGTGATGGGAAGAAGAATGGACGAAATAACAAGAAAAAGGAAAAGGATGGGAAGGGGAATGGGAACAAATCCAACGATCATGTTGGAGAGGGTAAAAAGGATAATAAAAAGAAATTAAGGTTTCCATGCAAGTTGTGCATGGGAGACCATCTTATGCACCTTTGCCCTAAAATTCAAGATGCAAAACACTTGTTAGCTCAATAGGGTTCTTCTAGTTCCTAGCCTATGCTGACAAACCCTTTTCCCCAAGGGCAACAATTACTTACTGGCGCGAATCCGAATACTAGGGCTCCCTCTCGGGGTAGCCAGGAAGAGGAAAATACATCAAACATATACATGATGAGTGCTCACGCAGATATCGCTATGAGATCTCATGATTCTAGTGAAGCTGAGTCTTTGAAAGCTAATGGTGCTCCTGATAGTGCTGAGCCACTTCATATTATGAGGCCTAGTGTTGAGCTCATACCTCAGATGCCGAAAGGGTCTTCAAAGCATACAACGATCAATCCTAATGCCAAGGCTGCCCAGAACTACTCGATTGTAGAATATCTAGCTCAAAGTCCTTGTGCCATGTCTGCGTTAGATGTGCTCCAGTATTGTCCTGCTCAATGGAGTTCTTTGCTCACTGCTATTGGGGTTGTTGATCCAAATAATTCTCTAATGATTACATTTGATATGTCATATTTCAAGAAGAGACTTCCTCATCATGTGGCTTTCCATATTAGGTCAACTTATCATAAATTCAATATCTTTTGAACGGTTGTAGATGAGGGCACTTCCATGTGTATAATGTCTCTTGCATGCTCGAAGGGTATTGTATCTCTCGTAGCTATTCCTTCAGCCACTCTTGTGATTGTGTTTGATGGTCATTCTCACAGGAAATATGGTATTGTTCCAGCTTTTCCCATCTGTGTTGGGGGAAAAAGGGTTAACATTGAAGTTGAGATAGTTGATGCAAGCTTAGACTATAACCTTATGTTGGGGAGAAACTGGATCTATGAGATGGATGCTATTGTATCCTGATTATTTCATATTGTTTGTTTCCCTCACGAAGGGAGAATTGTCACAGTTCACCAATTGGATTATTCTCCTGTAGATCCGAATGCATCTTCTGACTCAACCATTCCTTTGGTGAAGGACACCAAGAAACCTGTTTAGAATCTGGGGGTTGGAATGTATAATTCCTTGATGGGTACTTTTGATCTTTCACCTCCTTCGGTTCATATCAATGCTATTTCATCCTCCAGGGTTCCTGTTCAGATAGAGTTATTCAGAACTCATTATTTTTTGGACCCTTCGACCTTACATTCTCCTACCTCCACATTAGAAGAAGGTTAAGTGGGTGTAATGGAATTTCCTATGTCTACAACCAAGATTGCTTATAGATCTATTGTTGAATCTGCAGATTCCATTCCAGTTTCTCTTTCACTAGAGGAATTGGATGGAGATGTGGCTCCGGCTTGGAATCTCAGTTCATTTTCGGCTGAATATTTATTTGATACCACTCTTCCATCTGAAGAGGCTATCCTCGAAGAAATTATTGGTGTAGAGAGACCGTGGGATGATTTGCATCATCGGTCTTACTTTCTACCAGACTTGCGAGAAGTTGAATAAAGTTTTCCTAACCTTTAGTCTTTTGGACCTTTTCACCTAGTCCCGAACACTTTAGCACCAACATAGGTTTTCTTTGAAGGGAACATGGATGTTATTTCTCCTACTACCCCGGTGAACATCTCTAGAGATCCCAACGTAATAGAGAATATCTTCATTGGAGACGAATGTTCCCCAGAAGAGATTAGACTTACACCGATCTCTTTTGAGAGTTTCGAGATGTGTTTTCTTGGTCTTATGAGGAAATTCTTGGTATATATCCATCTATTGTGCAGAATGAGATCAAGAAATATGAAAACGCTAAGCCTATCAGGAAAAAGCTTAGTCCAGTCAGCCTTAGGAAGGTAGCAGCTATCAAAGCTGAGGTGGAGAATATGCTTAGGGAAGGGTTCATATACCCCGTTCCAGAGTGGTTTTCAAATCCAGTTCCCATGGATAAGAAACAAGGAAAAATTCGAGTCTGCATTGATTTATGAGATCTAAATAAAGCATGTCCTAAAGATAATTACCCCACACCTTTTATAAATCATATCATCGATAAGTGTGCGGGGAATAAGATTTTATCCTTCATGGATGGTTTCTCTAGATATAATCAAATTACTATCCATCCTAAAGATCAGCATAAGACTGCATTTATTTGTCCCTAGGTTACCTTTGCTTACAAGAAAATTCCTTTTGGCCTCAAAAATCCTGGAGCTACTTTTTAGCGGGCCATGTCTTACGCCTTCCATGACATCAAACATATTATCGAGGCATATTTGGACGATTTAGCTTCTCGTTCTCACAAGAGAATTGATCATCCTTCTCGCATCCGTCAAGTTTTTGAATGATGTCGATATTACAAAATCCGGTTGAACCCGAACAAGTGTGTTTTCGCTGTCACATCTGGTTGGCTATTGGGATTCATCGTTTCTATGGAAGGGATTTGGGTAGATCCCTTCAAGGTTGAGGCAATACTTTAGTTTCCTCCCACGTCTTCAATTCGTCAACTTCAAAGTCTTCAAGGAAAAGCTAATTTCCTGCAGAGATTCATTATAAATTATGCCAAGATTACAAAAGGATTTATGAGATTATTAAAGAAAGGAGTTCCATTCTTTTGGGATGAATTTTCTCAGTGCTCATTCGATGCTTTGAAAAAATAATTTACCTCTGATACTTTATTGAGTCCACTCGATTATAGCAGTGATTTCCTATTGTATCTTGCAGTGGTAGAATCTACCATTGGTATGGTTCTGGTTTAGGAAGATGAAGCTCTTTCCAAGCGTGTTATATACTACCTTAGTTGAGGTTTGGTAGGTCCTGGACTCTGGTATTCTCTGATAGAGAAACTTGCTTTAGCAATTGTTCACATTGTCTAGTGGCTCAGACATTACATTATCCTTCACAAAACTTATGTTTTGGCAGCAGTCAATCCATTTCAATTTATTCTCAGTAGGCAAGTGATTGGGGGCAAATACAACCGATGGATTGTAATTTTGCAGGAATTTTATCTTGAGTTTATGTCTTCCAAGTCCAAGAAATCATTAGTTTTTGCGGAGTTGATTTCTGAGTTGCCCTATGGAGAAGAGATTGTTTCTGATGAGTCATTTCCTGATGAACATATTTTTCTCATTTCTTCAAAGGATCCTTGGTATGCGGATCTCATAGTTTATCTCCAGACTGCGAGGTTTCCCTCAAATTTTTTGAAATATGAGTTCTAAAAGTTACGTCACTTAGCCAAAAGTTATTTGATTATTGGTGACACTTTAAATTGTCACGGGGTCGATTCGATCCTTAGACACTGCTTAACTCTCGAAGAAGCTGAGGTTGTGCTGAATGATTTCCACAAGGGAGCTTGTGGTGGTCATTTATCTTGGCTTGCTACATCCCAAAAAATATTGCATGTAGGATATTTTTGGCCTTCGATTTTCAAAAGATTGTATTGAATCGGTCAAAAAGTGTCATCTGTATCAGGTTTATAATCTAAAGATGCATGCTCATCCAGCTCCTCTCTTTCCTGTCATCACTGTCCGCCCATTTACAAAGTGGGGTATTGATTATACTACTTGTAGCTCGTGTTCGGTTAAAGTTCAAATGTACAATATCGTAGCTGTAGAATACTTCACAAAATGGGTTGAGGCTATGCCTACTTTTGGGAATAATGGTGAGACAAAAACTCTTTTCCTCTTCAATCAAGTCATTTCTCACTTTGGTATCCCCAAAGATATTGTCACTGACCATGGCAGTCACTTTCAGAACAACATGATGGCTTAATTAGCTCTGAAATTAGGTTTTTGGCAAGAGCATTCATATCCTTATTATCCTCAGGCCAATGGGCAAGTTGAATCCATGAAAAAATTCTTGAAGACAATTCTTCAAAGGAAGATTGATAAAGCCAGATCCAATTGGCATATTATGTTGTATCCTGCACTTTGGGCATACTAGATTTCAGTCAAAACTGCAATTGATTTTACTTCGTTTCAACTGGCTTATGGGTTGGAATCTATATTTACTATTGAATGCGAAATTCCCTCCCTTAAGTTAGCCATTTAGCTTCTTCTAGACACTTCTAGTCTCGAATAATGCCTTCTTCATCAGGAACATCTCGATGAGCATCGTCGAGATGTAGCTATGATGAATGAGGCACATAAGAAACTGGTAAAGGTTCAATATCATAAGGTGGTCAAACCTAGGGTTTTCTCTGAAGGTGACCTTGTCTTGGTCTATGGCCAAGAGAAGGATGCCCTCAGGGCAAGAAATTTCAAATATATGTGGTATGGCCCCTTTATTTTCAAAAAGGTCCTAAAGAAAGGAGCCTATGCCTTGGTTTACTTTGATGGAAACGAGTTGGCAGAGCCCAGAAATGGGTTCTATTTGAAAAAGTGTTATGCCTAGGCTTAGGCCTAGCATCTTTCATTGTAGTATGTATATATATATATATATATATATATATATACATATCTGTGTTTCAATTTTTGGTGTGACTTTGATGAATTTGATCTACTTTGGCAGGTAATATTAGATGGCATGAGTCACTTTGGTTTCATAAATGGTGCTATTAGACATACCTAGAACTTGGCTTCTGCGGTTTGGGTACTCCATTATCCATCCGGTTAGTTGTTAGTTTCAAGAGGTGTCTACATTGGTCCTTCTTGGAACAACGTAGCAAAATACATTGCAATGGTCAATCTACTCTTAGAGGCAATATCTTTGGATGTTGATTCGTTAATATTTTTCTTGGATTCACAGCTGGTGGTTTCGCAGTTGAACAACAAATATTGTGTCCGAGACCCATTTTTACATCGATTGTTTTTTAGGGTACATTTGTTACAATGATCATTTCAATTTATCACATTTATTCATATTCCTTGAGCTGAAAATTGGATGGCAGACTTATTTGCTAATCAAGCAATTGATTGACATATTAATCATTCAATACTTTAAAAAATATATCAAATACATCATTCATTATCATATATTTGAGTCATCATATCATATATATATATATATATATATATATATATATATATATATATATATATATATATATATATATATATATATATATATATATATATATATATATCAGAGTGTTAAAAAATATACAAAATCTGGACCATCATGTCCTACAAAATTGGGGCTTATGCCCAATCATGTCTATCATCAAAAAATATTACAGTCATCTGATCATATCTATATTCTACTCCTGAGGCCCCTGGCCATCATTTGTGTTCCTATAGAACACAATGGAAGTCGCTACATGGCGGAATAACCACACCTATTCTAGTGGTACTCCTACCACCTGTCTTTAGACAACCTCCTCTAGGTCCTCTATAGCAACCATAGGCACTTAGCGAGTCAAGCTCTCCAAGTTCCTCTGTACTACATGGAGTGTCCTGCTAGGGTCTTTAGCATCTGCCTTTCCTTTGCAGCGATTGTGCCTTGGGTACCCCTTCGGCCTGACTGGACCAATGTCTGCATCATGATCATCATAATTTTGTAAGTCATTTAGTCCAACAAAAAACATTTTTTTAGTTTTATACTTTGAAAAAATCATAAAAAAATCATATAATCAAAAAAAGAAATCTCACCGATTGCGCCCCATGCTACGCTGGGTGGAAGGATTAGATCTGGATCTGCATGAAAGTCCATCCCAACATAGGGATAATCTTCCAATGCGATGACTTGTTCTTCCCACCATTGGAATAACTCATCATCCCAAGTAGTTTGGGGAACTTCACTTCCCCCTAATCTCTTCATAAAATCTACCCATTGGGCTATTCTAGGATCTCTCAGGCTACTGATAGTTGATATGACCTTGGGCCAAAGCCCTGGGACCCTCTCGAAGAAGAATGTCATCAAGATTTTACCATACCCAAAATGTTTATTTTTTTCTTTTCGGATTGAAGTCAATTGTTTTTTCTTATTGCTCAGCAAGGTTGTGCATCAATCAAAGAGATGAATAAGGCATTTCACTTCTATGCTCGTTTGTGTCCATGAAGCTTGATGTAGAGAAACTGATCCTGCTACTCTGCCAATGGTAAAGAGAAGGATATTCATGTATAAATCCTTCAAATCTCTAATAGGAATATGAGTTCCTACCTTCTGTGCATTGTATACGTAATAGACTTGGACATAATCCTCCATGGTAAGCCCTCCCACAGGATTTCCATGCAATTCTACTAGGTCTTCCCTTCGAGAGTGTCTAGTAATCAAGTATATATCTTCCACTTCTATGCGTAGTGGCATCTAGTCAATCATGAAACAATCTACTTCCGGTTCCCAATGATCAACCAACATTTGAAGAAAATGAACATTACTTTTCATATTGGGCATTTTGAAAAATTTGAGCAATCTGGAATTCTAGATAATATCTAAGGAAGTTTGATCCTCCATCACCTCATTGTCAATTTCACTATGCTCACACTCTCTCCAGCTGATCGTAATCTTGGGAAAAATCATTAAAAGGCTGATTAGATACAAGTTTTAAATTTTTGCTTTGCGCATACATGACCTCACTTATACATATTCGTGTATCATACGCAAGTTCCTCCACATGAACCCAGATATGTGCAGAGGGTTTCAATAAAAATATATTTTCTACAGTCAAAATTCTAAAATTTTGCTTCAAACATGAACAAAATTGATAAATAGGATGATTTTAAAGCTTACTTGACTGATTTGGCATGATTTGGTGGCCGATTGCTCTGTATTTGAGAAGAGGAATTTTTGCCCCAACGCTCTTTCTCCACTTATGTAATGTGAAAATGATCAAAATGTGAGTCAAATTGTGTATTTATGCCCAGAATTTAAAAAAATTTCACAAATTTCGTTTGTGCTTATTTTTTGAATTTGACTAAGGTTGTATAACCGTTTGGTTTGTAAACGTTGGGAAAGGAATTTTTTAGGTACATTTTGATGAATTCGATATTTTCCTAGTTCTCCTTCGGATCCATGACTGTTGACCTGACATGGAAGGTATTTGATTTCGAACTGGCATATAGGTTAGGGAATTCACTTTCCGTTGCATCTTTCCATACTAGCCTCCATTCTGATCACTTGCCATAGGGTCAATCCCATAATGTCATGAGTACTTAACCCATTTCACTCGCCGATTTTTTAATCATGACTTGGTGGTAGAGCCATCCTTTACATGGGCTTCCTAGTTAGTTCCTCACTAGCATTTGTCCCCATGTTGCAATTTATGTAGGCTCGGGAGTCCTCTTTATTCATACCATGACTTATGCGTTGAAGCTTCATTCTTCTTCTTCACTGTCAATTTTCTGGCCATTTACCCTAGAGGCTCCCTTATGTTGTCAAGTTGTATTACTGCATTGCATATTGACTATTTTTTTATCTTGGCCTTTAGCTGGCTTGATTTGGACTCATGTTTAAGCCATCTTTTGACCATGTCTTTCTATACAAGTTAACCATGAAATCAGTTAGCTTCTGCGACTTGACACCTTTACCCATGGATGGAACATTCTTTTGAGTGTCACTTACCAGCTTTCACCACCTTGCATTGAGCATATGATCGTTCCTATCCCAGGAACTAGCGCATCTGTTTCACGACACTTGTTTTATCCATTGTACTATAGCATTCTTTTATTCACTTCTAGGCTTTGAATATGAAAAAGACAAAAAATTTAAAAAATTGAAAAAGAGAGGGAACATGATATTACTTCCATATTTGATGGCGGCTATAGTATCAGTTGTCTCACCCTTGAACAAAGCACAAAAAAACTAAGTCTTTTCTTCATTTGGGATGGTTTTAGTTTTTGACTTAGGAGAAGCTATAACCTTGTTTTAGAGTTAGTTCTCCCCCGATTGGTTATCTCTTCCAATCATATGGAGGGTTTGTTTATGCCTCCTGCATGAAAAAGTTGTACAAAGTTATCATTTGCTTCCATAGTCAACATGAGCCATGTTTTTGTTCAAGGGAAGTTAATCTGAGTCGGTCTTTCTGTGGTGTCTCTGGACTTATTTTTCAGTCAGCCTTCCTGTTCTTGTCAATATATTTTTCTATCACATCAGATGTTTGGTCCTTTTCTTGTGCTGGTTTGAGAAGGTCTCCACTGACTTCTTGCTGGCAGGTTTGTCTCTTATTGACTACGACATATTGCTCTGAGAGTAAACCTAGAGCTGCACCTTGGCCCTATTTACATCATTGATAGGTGACCTTATGCTCAACATTTGATCATCATCATGGGTCTTTGACTAAGTGGTTTCCCTTCTGTTCGACATCAAGTTACATTATCACACCTGGGATTCGTGCAGTACCTTGACTTCCATTTGACCCTATTGATGGATATCTCGCCTCTTTGTCAACTTTCATTATTGGTTGGTTCAAGGATTTTTTCCATGCGCTAGCTTCATCTTGTGCATGCTGGAAACGTACTTCAGGTTGGTTACTTCACTTTAATTCGTCCGATTCCTTCCAAATCTTGGCCTGTGGGTTATATCGCGTTGGACTAATGTGGGATTCCTTAATGCCTTCTTCCAGTAGATCTTTTTCCATTGACTCTGACTCATTGCTCTACGAATAAGGTCTAGTTTCCTTTTGTCAGTACCTTAGGGTTTGCAGTCATCAATGGTAGAATATTCGCTATCAACAGTGAGTATACATTATTGCCTCCTGATTGATAGATTCTGTCATCACCTGAAAAATAAAAAAATAAAAAAAATTTGGAAACATCATTGTGTCAAGTTTGTCTTTGATCATGATTCAAAATTGGGTTTAGAAGTCAATTTAGGATTTGATAAACGGTAGGTTAGATTTTTATAGTTCAAAGCCCATCCTTAGGTTCAAATGAAGTCTTCTTTAAAGTCCCTTCATGTCAAATATCCATCATTTTCATTTGTAGGTCATTTCCTAAAGTTTCATGTCAAAACTGTTCAATTAGCCAAGAAAACTTGTTTTCATAGTGCCGCCCGTTGAAAAAAGTTGATTTGTGCTACTAAAGCGCTAATAGTTTCATAGCGCAAATAGGTAAAATTACATTGCAGGCACTACGAAAGTGCGGTTTTATAGCTGTGTTGTCATTTGAGCTGAAAAGTGTCAAAAACCATTGGGAAATGGTAGGTTAGTGGTATGATGAGTCATGTAATGATGAGATTCGATGTACACATCCATGTTTTCAGTCATCATTGTCATTATAGGTTATGAATGAGGCATCATTCAGTTATGAGATTACATTTTATATTTCAAAATCTTTTTTAATTGATCATTCTCATTTCCTTTTGCCTCCATTCGAAATGTATGAGCTCTGATGTGTCAAGCCAAAACTATGGTTGTTTCATACAAAGGTTTTCTACATCCCTATTCAAGCGAGGCTGACAGGTTTTCTGAAAAGCATGGAAGAGGAAAAGAAAGTTCATAGAGGGGGACATTGCTTAAGATATGAACCTGAAGACATGAAGGCAATAATTGAAGACCGAGTAGTGATGGAAGCATTCAGAAGAGTAGGTTGCCTTCGGTTTTGTGAAAAATTGCAGGGCTGTCACACACAGGTATCAAAGGAATTTGCATTGAACTTTAATGGAACAACTACTAAGGTTGGGATGCTAAGTGTGTCAATTACACCAGAGGTCATTGCTATTGTTACAAAGATACCAAGAGGTCAAGAAACTTGGTTCAAAGGTTTCAAATTTGATATGGAGCGATGTAAAGAGTTCATCAAGCCTGAGTATGTAGACATGAACCTTAATAACGCTATCCCTAGAAGTTGCATCAAAGACACTTATTCAAGGCTACTGCTCAACATTAAAAAGTATTTTACATGTGAAGGCAGATATCGTAAAGTTTACACATATCATTTCAAGTTGCTTCTGCATTTCACTGGTAAGATTTCACTCGATTTTCCTTTTTATCTGCACAGGAGTCTTGCAAAAATGGTTGATAAGGTACAAGAAAAATCTGAAGGTAGTGAAACATCCTTGTTTCATCATGGTTTAATGAAGTTATTGATTTTAAATGAAATTCAAAAGATAGGCAGGGATTTGTCGTATTTCTTGTTTATAAATGGTTTTTAGTTGGAAAACATAACACCTGCAAGAAACCCTAAAACTAAAGGAGTTTTGTCATCACTAGCAACAGAGCCTATTCAACCTATGGTTGCAAAACCAAAAGAATTTGAAAAACTGAATCCAAGGAAACAAATTGGGAAAAGGGCATAGCAGACACAAATTCTTGACACACCAACTCCATCACCTGCAAAAGAGAGGTCCAACATTGTCAAAGAGGCAAAATAGAAGCAAGTTGTCAGCAAGTATAAAATCAAAAGAGTAACAAGAAGCCAAGCAGTGGCATTAAAAGGAAATACAATTGCTACAGAGGACAACCCAGTAATAAAGGGAAATTTAGATGACATCCTTCATGCTATTGACATAGAGGAGACACCCATTGTTCAAGATGAGTTCATTGGAGAAGATGAACATAAACAAAAAAAGGCTAAGTCTGCAAAGAAGCTTGAGTTTGAGGGGGAAGATGCAACTTTCATCTTTCAAGAAAGAAAGCTTATAACTAGGCATGCTAAGAAACTCAAGGAAGGAAGCAAGGAAGTTCTAAGATCTTTTGAGATAGGTAAAGCTCCTGAAGAAGTTGATTATCTCTCATCACCTACAGTGAAGCATACAAACAGTAGAACAAAGAGGGGAAAAGAAGAAATGACAGTGAAAACAGAGTTACAACATCTTGAGGGAAAATTGAGGTTGGAAAACCAAGAAATTGTTGTGATGACAAAGAGGTCTAGAAAGCATAGTGTTGAGAAAGCAGAGTTTAAAAGGGTGAAGGCACTATGGGAAGGACAAACTGATTTTATTTCTGAAACTCCAAGTAGTGCAGAGCAATTTTTCAAGTGGACAATTCCAACCATAAAGGAAGCCAAGTTTGTCAGAATAATAAATACTCACTTAAGACCTACTAACATAATACTTAAAAATTAAGTGGAGGACTTAGAGTAGAAACTAAATTTTATTCATGATGAGTTAAAAAGAAGAGGTGTTAAAATAACAGTCATAGAAGAGCCTATAGCTAAATCAAGTGAAAATGATGAAGGGACCTCATGAAGGCTAGAATGACTGTGTTTTTCAGTTGATATGTTTTTTTTAAAAGATGGAATCAGGTTTATTTTGAGTTTTTGGCACATTTACAATTTACACTTTGGAAATTTTTTGACAAAATTGCTCACTCAGCGATTTTGTAGCGCAGACAGTGTAAAAGGAGAGAAAAGTGCTACGAAACTGTTGTAGCAGCTTTTCTTTCTCTTTTTTATAAAATTTTGAAGGGTAAGAGAATGAATCAAGAACTAAAATTGCTAGGGAGGATGTATTAAAAGGAATTTAAGACAATTTTGGAGGAAAGAAGTCAAAAATTTGAAGAAAAAAGGGTTAAAAGGCAACGCTACGAAAGGCACTACGAAACTACTTTTTTTTCGTAGCGCAATGTATTGCAGCTCATTTGAATAGTTTGAAAATGATTTTTCACAGCTGGAGCTTAGGAAAGAGTTTTGGAATGTGTTAATTCAACTTCCAACAGTTAAGGACCATGAAATAAAGAGTGCATGATGGTCAAAAATATTCCAAGAATACAGAGGACCCTATGCCTAAAAAATAGGGGACTGTTTCCTATTTTGATGGAGGTCAGCAATATGGTCATAAGGAGTTGAAGCCTATCATTTAGATTCGACCATGTGTTGATACACTTGGAAAATGATGTAATTTAATTTAGATAAGGTTGTTATGGGTTAGTGACAAGGATATTATGTTATGGATATTAGTTTATTTTGTAATAAATCCCATGTCTTATGGATTTATGCAAGGTGTCAGTCGAAATTCGATGTATCTAGCCTAAGATGAGATCATTTTATGTTGTAAATTGTCTATTAAAGACCAAGAAGTCGAAAATGTGTAAAGGGTTGGACGAGTTTTGGCAAAAAGGCGTAGCAGTATATTAATTAATTTTCCAGCTAATACATAGGGTTTTCTACTTAACCAACTTGGGATTCCAAAGGAGTTTTGGTGTGTTCCTATTCTATTTGCATCTCTTTATTATCCTATTGCGGTGGTGTTTATCTATATTACTCAAATTCATATTTAGATGCTACGACTTCCTATATAAATATTTTGTGTTTTTACGGTTTTCATGTGTGTTTATCTCTTGAATAAAACTATGATATGCCTCAACTTCCATGTTAAGTAGATTCATCTTTTTACTAAAAACCATTTTGATTGCATAAGCCCAATGTGTACTTATTTGATGTGATTCTCAACCTATATGTTTGTCATTTATTTGTTTATTACCCCACATAGAGTTATCCATCTATATTTTTTTATCCAAATCATTAACCCTTGAGGAAGCCCTTCGGGATGGGAAGCTAAGCCTCGATCAGATGTAATATCCCAAAATGGGGATGCAGCAATACATGAACACAAAACTGGAAATAGAAATGAATAATATCATACCAAAATGGATGGAAACCATGGAGCCATTTTATTATGTAAATCAATAGCAAATAAGTGCAATACAACTCAAATAATCAAGGCAAACAAGCCTCCCATGAATATATATGACAAAAGTGAAATGCTTCTATATTGCAGAATTCTCATGAACATACATGTCCTTGATCATAGATGATACATTGCTACATAGGAATGTAAAGTAACATAAATCTACAATTATATGGCTCATACAATATTGGGAGTGAAGATATAAGCTCCCAAACACAATTTCAAGACAATCTGGAAGGATTTCTAAAATATGCAAAATGGAAAAAATGCGGAGTTGCAGTCCTAGAGATTTGAATAGCGACTACAACTTAAGAACTAGATGGAGATGGCTAAAGATGATGCATGAGCTGGATAGACCACCTCTAGTGGATCTTCCAAGTGAAAGGCTGATCCTAACAGTGAAGATATCACCCTCCAATCAAGCAATGAAAACCCTCACTGCAAATTCTCTCTGAAATAACACAGTCAAGGAGAGGGGCTGCGCTGTAGATGATGGAAAATGTTTGGAATGATGCCAAATATAGTAAAATCAGCTTAACGTATTCCTCACTGATCCCCCAAAGGAAATAAGGCTTCCTCCTTTGAAAAATAAGCTCCGAAAGTGGTGTTGTGAAACCTCCACTACAACACCCTACAACACAACCCAACTCTAAACAGACACTACATTGTAGCTGAAGGAGGTGGCTTGGCCTCAAGCCTGGATGTGGAGAAATGAAGTAAAATCTCCTTCAAGAGGCCTCTCAATAAAGGATAAGGAATTCCTAAACAAGAATTCCTTGTGCTAAGCAGCACAACAATCTTAACTAAACAATTGGAGAAAGCACAATAGTCTAACCAGACCACAAATTTAATAATTCATATCATAACTTGCTATGGCTGCCTTGCCCTCCTTTTATATAAATGGAAGCCCTCTCACCTTGGGTTGCACTCATTAGGGTTTCCTCCACCAAGGAATATTCCTCCCACTATCTCTCCACTGTCTCCAAAGATGATCTCCACCTCTTATCCCAATGCTATTGACTTGGTCAAACTTGACCTTGTCCACATGCAAATGTCCCTTTTCACACATGAGGGTGTGAAATCCAACTCCTATGATGATCCCTTTTCACATTATGAGGGATTTTATTCCTATTTCTGAAATGTATGGGCCTCCTTACCCATTTATTCATCTCCTAAGTGAAATCAACAAAAATCAATATTCCAATTAGCCACATGCTAATTTTGGAATATTACAGTTCTCCCCTCCCAAATGTTGCTTGTCCTCAAGCAACTGCAAGGATAGAACTGAGAAGTCTCCTCTCCTCCTCCTGTAGCATCCACATATGATATACTCCTCCAAGGAATAAGATGTTGTCTCATCAATGAATCTCCATATTGCCTCTCCCAAGCATGCAAGCTAGCTAAATAGCTATCATCATGAACAAGTAGAGTACTCAAGGAGGCAATAAGGTGCTGTCTAGAGGTCCCTTTGAGGAATGGGGTCTGAAATTTATTGGGAATCATCATTCCCATGTGGATCCTCCATCCCCAAGTTATCATCCATACAAAATGAGCCACCCTCCAAAATGGTAACTCATGCAAATCCTCCTCCACCCGTTCCGCAAAGTAGGTGGGTCAAAAATCTGAACATGGTAGACAAAGTAGCCTACCCCATGCTGTCCTCCTCTCCACTTATGATAAGTGTAGAGTATCTGCTGATCTTAGGCTGCAATAATATTTCCCTCAAGTGGCAAGATGAAGACTAGACCTCCAAAGATCTCCTCTCCAATGTTATGAATCATGCTGGCCCAAACCATCCCATATGTGATGAATAGGAAATCACCATCATATGGCATCCAATCAATCCCATGGCCCACCTCATAAAGAATAAAGTGTTTTACTATAGTGGCCATATCATCTCCCATGCTCCCCTTAGAACATGTAATGCAAAAAGTGTGGGAAATATCTTTCCCCAAGGACACATCCAGCCAATGTGTCTCTTCCCCAATCATGCTCCCAATAAAAATAAGAACAACAGCAACATAGGGAACCATAATGAGAATCATACTTGCTACCATATGTAGCAAGGGAGGAGGAAAATGGTCCCTGAAATGCAACCAATGCAGTTTGATTCTCAACAGTAATAGAGAATGATATAATGTGTGGCTTCTCAACCACTTGCTTTCTGCCCAATTATCCTCACAAGTTTGGAGAGAGTGTATGATGTATGGTGCAAGGTAAGCATGTTCTCCATAAGATATATTCTCCCCAAGTCCTCCTAGGGAGTGGCCACCAATACTGCTCATGGCCTCAAGTAGACCAAGAGGTCTAGAATAAAGAATGCTCCTCCTTGGAGAAATATCTTGCACATATATGGTTAAGGGATGCATATATACATTATACAAATCATTATGCAACCAAACAATACCCTTACCATATGTTTTGCTCATGCAAATGGAGTGGCTCATAGATGAATCCCCTCTCATCATCCAAGAGAAAAGAGGTGGCTGCGTTAACTCTTCTAAAGAGTTATGTATCTCCTCCATCTCCACATGATCCATGCATCTCCTCATATGATGATATATATCCTCCTCAAAGCCTTCCCAAAAGTACCCCTCCATGATGGTGTGGTATGCTCTCATAGAATAAGTGTGGCTAAAAAGGAAATATTCATGAACTATTTGTAGTAACTTCCCCTTGATCTTGGAAGCTCTAGGTAAGAAGATCGACCATGATAGTAGATGACCTCATCTCTGACTGAATATCCTTCCTCATCCAAATGGTCATCCAATATCACACAAGTAAAAAGATCCTTGGAATAATCCACCAACAACTGGGATTTCCAATCTGGATCTATCCTCCATAGTGATAGCGCTAATGATCTATCATAAAGAGCATATTTCATATGGCTATCCTCTTCTTTTACATCTCCCATGCCAAAGACGCAAGTTGGAACGCTGCTATCCTTCCCCTGCTACTCCTGCCACAACGCAAAATATGAAGTGAGAGTGGGTAATGATGATGTTGGGAGAATATCTCCCTCCTCCTTGAGTCTACCCAAGACTCTCAGAACTATACAATGACCTCCCAAGGTCTCCACTCCTCTGAAATCAATGAGTGGTGCCTCAAAATGTGAAGCATCTCTCACCAGCTACTGATCTGGTGGTCTCCTTAGTGAAATGTCTCCATGCAATGAGACATAACATCAAGATTAGACCGGATATATGAATGGAAAGACTTGTCCCTACCTTCACTACACAATCCAGTCTCCCTCTTCTATGAATCAACCCTCTGAAATAGATAGGGGTGTGTTCTCCTCATCAATTGATGATGGACATCCTCCCTACCTCCTCCTTGTGTCTGCATGGTTCCAACATCAATCATCAATGGTACATGATGATCATGAGTTGTGCATTGATCTCCACACATGAGATCTTGGGGAATTCCTTGCAATGATACAAGAATCCCTCCTGTTGGAGCAAGAGATCCTTCTTCCTCTGCACGAGGTGCTAGATAAGCTCTAGACATGACAACGCTATTGCCCTCAGTTGTTTCTTCCTCTCTAATATGAATGGTAAAATTCCCAAGAATTGGATCCTCTTTTGAAAAAGGGATCTCTATGCCCTCTTGTCCAAGAATATGAGATAGAGGCCTTGCCTCTAACAAAGTATGATGCAATATGTCAACCTCCTCAATTTTTTTATGAAGTGGAATTGAGCTCATAGGTTCCAACAACACATGCAAGGTATTTGTTTGTTTAGCTCCACCACATGTGTTTTAGAAATTTTGCTTGTCAAATATTTCCACTGATGCCTTAGTGAACCTTGCATAAGAAGAAGTATTTGAATTTTTCAAAGAAAAAGACTCAAATATCCACCATGCATAGGCCTTACCTCCAAAATGTAGCACTGCAACTTTGATGGCTTCATATTTAGAAATTTGGTGGTGCTGCAAGTAGGTGTCTAGGTCCTCCACCCAAGCTCTAGCTGAACATGTAGTTGAACCATCAAAAGTAGATAGGAAAAATCTACTCATATTATGTTTCTTGCTTCTCTCCACCTTGATCTTGCAAAACTCTGGAAAAGTGATATGACCTCTAAACTTCTAAGTTTGAGACTCATACTCTTGTAGAAAATCACTAAGAGTTTCTCTTTTAGGCATTTTTCCTTCATCTATCTCCCTCATGCCAAATCTAGGCATAGGATCACGCTATGCATCATAGTGTGTGGCTACATGCTCACACTCATCATATGAAAATCTAGAGTTTGCTTCATATTCAAACTCTCTTGGAGAATCTCTACACATCTCCCTTCTCATCTCCTTGAGATCTTTCTTAGTACTTTGCATAGTTTGAGAAAGAAGCTTGGAGAGCTTCTCTTCCTTCCTTCCTCCAAGTAATGGAGTCTTCTTCTTGTCTTCTTGATAGCATATTGGCTGAGATCCACAGGATGAGCCAAAATTATGCTCTGATACCACTGTAATATCCCAAAATGGGGATGCAAGAATACATGAACACAACACTGGAAATAGAAGTGAATAATATCATACCAAAATGGATGGAAACCATCGAGCCATTTTATTATGTAAATCAACAACAAATAAGTGCAATAAAACTCAAATAATCAAGGCAAACAAGCCTCCCATGAATACATATGCCAAAAGTGAAATGCTGCTATATTGAAGAATGCCCATGAACATGTACAACGCAGTCATAGATGGTACACTGCTACATGGGAATGTGAAATAACTTAAATCTGCAAATATATGGCCCGTACAATGTTGGGAGTGAATATATAAACTCCCAAACACAATTTCAAGACAATCCGGGAAGGATTTCCTGAAATATGTAAAATGGAAGAATGCTGGAGTTACAGTCCTAGGACTGAATAACAGCTGCAACTCAAGAACTAGATGGAAATGGCTGAAGCTGATGCACAAGTTGGATAGAACCCCTCTAATGGATCTTCCAAGTGAAAGGCTGATCCTAACACTGAAGATCTCACCCTCCAATCAAGCAATGAAACCCCTCACTGCAAATTTTCTCTAAAATAACGCAGTCAAGGAGAGGGACTGCGCTGTAGATGATGGAAAATGGTTGGCTTGATGCCAAAGATAGTAAAATCAACTCAAAGTCTTCCTCACTAATCCTCCAAAGGAAATAAGGCTTCATCCTCTGAAAAATAAGCTTTAGAAGTGGTGTTGTGGAACCTCCACTGCAACACCCTGCAACACAACCCAACTCTAAACTGCACTGTAGTTGAAGGAGGTAGCTTGGCCTAAAGCCTGGATGTGGAGAAATGAAGTACAAGCTCCTTCAAGAGGCCTCTCAAGAAAGGAGAAGGAATTCCTAAACAATAATTCCTTGTGCTAAGCAGCACAACAATCTCAACTAAACAATTGGAGAAAGCAAAATAGTCTAACCAGACCACAAATTCAATAATTTATATCATATCTTGCTATGGCTGCCTTGCCCTCCTTTTATATAAATGGAAGCCCTCTCACCTTGGGTCCCAATCATTAGGGTTTCCTCCACCAAGGAATCTTCCTCCCACTATCTCTGCGCTATCTCCAAAAATGATCGTCACCTCTTATCCCAGCGCTATTGACTTGGTCAAACTTGACCTTGTCCACATGAAAATGTCCCGTTTCACACATGAGGGTGTGGAATATAGCTCCTATGATGATCCCTTTTCACATTATGAGGGTTTTTATTCCTATTTCTAAAATGTATGGGCCTCCTTACCCATTTATTCATCTCCTAAGTGAAATCAACAAAAAACAATATTCCAATTAGCCACATGCTAATTTTGGAATATTACAAAAGATTAGGTTTGAAATAGTTACATAAATTTGAATGATCAAGCAGTCTATCAGGTCCAATTTTGTGATAACATTTTGGTGCGTCTGCTAGGAGTCTGAAGATATACATCTCCCGAAAATCATGAAGCTGAACTCTTGAAGGTAGCAAGAGCTTAGAATCTATTCGAGGCTGCAACTACCTTGGCGACTCCATTGTTGAAGAATTCAAAATTCATATATTCATGGTGATTCCACTGGGCATATGAAGAGCTCAGATGCTAACATTCTTGTTTCAAGGTATGCATGTATAGATTTTTCACGAATTCATGGTTTCCCAAATCATTTTCCCAAGGATGTATATTTTTCAAGGAATGGTCCAAATTCAATGGAGAAGATTTGATTTTGAATTTGAAGCATATATCATATTTATGTGACTTTACTGATCTTATTAGAGTCAAACATGAAGATGTTTGCATCATATTTTTCTATGATTCATTTCAAGGAAAATGTAAACAATGGATTGAAAGCTTTCCTGTCAGATCTATTAAGTCATTTTCATATTTTTGGCTTATGTTTTTAGAAGAATGGATAGACAAAACATAGTTGGTGGCAGAGTCTCCTTCAATTCAAGGCTTTAAACAATGGAATGATGATCATATTAATGAGGAATTAGAGGAAAATTTTTCTTTTTCCTTGTCTTCTTATCTAAAATCATTTGAATGCAAGTCAAAATATAAGATTCAATTTTTGGATGAAGTTGCTAAGAACATTGAGAAAGACATTGAAGTTTTACAAGGTCAAATTCAATCATATAGTCTTCATGATCATGATCATTCTTTTCAAAATATTTCCATGCCAGAACACAAAGAGAGGGTGTTGCTTCCTTTCTCTTTGAGATTGAGGAAGAATGCACTGTTTTTGAAAATCAGTTTGAATAGTAGTTTGATAGCACACAACTGAAATATTGTGTGGCTGAGCAAAGCATACGTGAGTTGTCCAAAGCTGCAGAATGCCATGAGAAGCATCAAACAGATTATGTCTTCTTTGATCCTATAGTTGACTACATGGAAGAGTTCTATAGTCCAAATTTTCAGTTATATTTTCATTATGAGGATTAGATACATTATATGTTGCCTTGGTCATTTCAGTATCATCCTTACTATTGGTTGAAGTGCAGTCAACAGGTTCAAAGGTCAGATCAGATCAATGACTGGCTTCATTGGACGTTTCATGTTGCTTGAGTTAAAAATGGAGATTGCAGCTGATAGGGTAGGTAGGAGTGTGTGAATAAGCTCAAATTTGACTGAGCATCTTTTCAGTAGGTATAGATTTGGTTCTTCTGCAATGATAATTAGGATTGAGCCCGAGGTGAAGGCCATTAGAGTTTGAGGAGAAAGCTAAAATTTCAAAGTTTTTTTTTTTGTTTTGGTCAAGAAAATGGATATTAGCATTGGAACTACTGGTTCTTAGTGTCCCACAAGGGCACAATATCCCAAGTGGAGCCACTGTTATCAACCAAAAAATAAAAAAATAAAAAAATTGGAAACATCATTGTGTCAAGTTTGTCTTTGATCATGATTCAAAATTGGGTTTTGAAGTCAATTTAGGATTTGATCAAGGGTAAGTTAGATTTTAATAGTTCAAAGCCCATACTTAGGTTCAAATAAAGTCTTCTTTAAAGTCCCTTCATGTCAAATATCCATCATTTTAATTTGGAGGTCATTTCCGAAAGTTTCTTGTCAAAACTGTTCAATTAGCCAAGAAACCTTGTTTTCATAGCGCCACCCATTGAAAAAAGTCGATTTACGCTATGAAAGCACTAATAGTTTCGTAGTGCAAACATATAAAATTACATTACAGGCGCTATGAAATTGTGGTTTTACAACTGTCTTGTCATTTGAGATGAAAAGTGTTAGAAACCATTGGGAAATGGTAGGTTAGTGGTATGATGAGTCATGTAATGATGAGATTCGATATACACATCCATGTTTTCAGTCATCATTGTCATTATAGGTTATGAATGAGGCATCATTCAGTTATGAGATGACATTTTAAATTTTAAAATCTTTCCTATTAGATCATTCTTATTTCCTATCGCCCCCATTCAAAATATCTGAGCTCTGAAGTGTCTAGCCAAACCTGTGGCTATTTAATACAAAGGTTCTATACATCCCTATTCAAGTGAGGCTGCTGGTTTTATATATTCAAGTGAGGCTGATACAATTCATCAAGCGAGGCTGACAGGTTTTCTGAAAAGCATGGAAGAGGAAAAGAAAGTTCACAGAGGGGGATAATGCTTAAGGTATCACTATGTTGTAGCCTCTACAATACCCTCCAAAAATCCACCCTCTAAAAATTTTGGAGCCCCCTGAGCATCGAAAAAGCTAAGTTAAAATCTGTAAAATTTAAGAGTCGCTGAGTCACAAAATGGTTATTTTCCCCAAATCTGCGACCTAGCGACCCTGCGACCTCTCGGGTCCCTAAGTCGCTAAGGCGCAGGTCTCTTGTATTTTTCAAGATCACGACCCCATGACCTTGCGACCCCGTGACACCCCAGGTTGCGAGGTCGCACCTCCCTTAAAACATGGAACATTGCGACCTAGTGACCTCATTAATGGCTTGCACGCACGACCCTTTTATAAATAGGAGGGTCGCTAGGTCGCATTCTGTTCATGTGACGGAGATAAAAAAATGCTTCTGACAGGCTGACTGGAGCATGATTTTCCCGGGTAAGTTGCCGTTTCCTCCTGCTGTTTCCTCTTTTTTTACTTTTTTGCCCTGTTACCTCTACCTTAGCCTTTAAAGCCATCCATCATTCCTCCTCTTGACCCTTTAGGACTTGATATGCCCTAACTTCCCTACCACTCCCCCTCCTTGCACAATCTTGTAACCACAATTCATCCAACGTCCTTGATATGTGTTTTTCTCCTAAAACTACTTCCCCTCCTCTGTTTTGATGGCCCACTTAGCCTTGCATTATTTAAAGTTAAAAGGAGATCTATTGCAATACTGCAATGGACCACATTGCGTGCTAAAAAACCCAGCCAACCCTAGTGCGACTTCTGACCTCTCCGACTTCACGACTCGTGCGACCCTGCGACCCTGGTCGTTGAGTTGCCAGGTCGCAGCCACCCTCCAAACTGTTGTTCGTGACCCTCGTGACCCAACAACCTGGTCGCAAGTCGCAGAGTCGCACTCTCCTTGAATTGCCAAGCATTTGCGACCCAGCGACCTCGTGACCTGGTCGCAAGGTTGCTTCCTCCTGAAAGCTTAAACCTCATGACCCTTGCGACCCAGCGACCCAGTCGCAAGTCACTAACTCGCCCCTTCCTATGTTTTCAGTTGGGAAAAGTTAATAAAATATTCGTGGGATTTTATCATTATGGCATATTTCTTATCCTGGGATTCTTTCATGAACATGATAGGTGAATTCGAAGCAGACTTAGAGTGTGTCCCTGTCTCTTCAGACTCGAGCGACATGGGACCTCTGGTGGCCCGCAAAAAAAACAAGAACCCATAAATAGAAGAAATAGAAATGGATGTACCAATTTCCCTGCCCCCGATCTACAGGGACACCTTGTGTACATTTGCTAAAGGGGACAACATGAGTTGGTATCAAGTATACCAGGAATTTGCTCAGCCAGAATTCCCAGAATACCTCCCTAACTAGAAATTATACATACAAGTTAAAAGGTCGAAGCTCCACTATGTAGGGGCCCACCCTGATATATTCCCATGCACAGAGGTCATTGAGTGGATCATACAAAACACCGACCCCAAAAAATGGGTAATTCAGGATAATGAAGGTAAAGCATTTGCGACTCTCAAGGGCTCGAATGCTAATTGTTACTATGCACTGCCGGAACGAGAGTAGACCTTCACAGAAGAATGGACCACCACACACGCAGTTTCCATAGCAAATACCCTGAGAGGGTGGTGGGAGGAGCCCGAAAAGTTCAAAGTCAAGAAGGATCAGGAATATCCAGTGGCGGGTCTCAGGAAGGTATATAAGTTGTTGGCAACTATGCTTTGCAGGATATACAGTCATCCCGATGCCACCACTTTCAGTGGCACGTGGGTATCCGTGATGAATTATGTCACTGTGCATGACACTCATTTCAACTGGGCCAACATGCTAATGGCGTCTCTCTAGAAAAACATATCCTCAGCACTAGCGCCAGAGGAGGGATATTCCTCTGAATTCTACATGGCTTCCTACTTGTTGGATGTTCTTTGTTCCCAGTGCCACTTTGAGGGATGGGCCCAAAACTGGGATCCAGAGTAGGTGCACCCAGTTCACATAGAGAAGAAAGTATTTTGGGACTCCAGGTATAAGCAAGACATGGAGTCAATCTTGCAACTCTTCATGCCAGCACTCTACAGGAAAATGTTCAGTTAAGACACCCCATGCATGTCCTGGCGAGCCATGGAGACATTAGTTAAGGTGGCACATTGGTTCCCACTCACAGAATATACCTTTATTTGAGTATTTGGTTCATTCAGGACTCTCCATGCTGTGCCTTGATTTGTTACGGATAAAATGGTCCTTTAGGAGGTTTGTTTTCAGATGACTTCCAGCTTCTCTAAGGTCCTGAATAAAGGTAAGAAGAATTCGTGGCCTACACTGCCTCTCACCATCGGTGCCTACACAGTCAAGGATTTCAGAGAGGTGGAGGCAGAGGCAGAAGAAATGAGAGGTTTTCACCTAGGGCCATTGGATCACCCAACATATGACCCAGAGAGGATAGTCCCTAATCACTGTAAGCGGGCTAAGTTCAAATGGAGCTACCGACATACTGAACGCCCATATGAGGATGAGAAAAGAAACTGGTATAACACAGATAGGGAACTTGCCCTGGGGGTGTGGTCTAATCAGGAAGATCCAGATGATCACACGTTGGAGGAAAGAATCCATGAATTAGGAGGCACCTCTTCTTCTCAGGCCAAGAAGCCTCAAACCATCATAGGCCACAACACTACTTCCTAACAGAAAGAGTAAGAGGCCAAAGCTTAGCGTGAAACTGAAAAGAAGAAAAAAAAGGACGAAGAAAAGCATAAAAGGAAACTGAAGGCAGAGCAAAATAAGAAGTAGGCAGAAGAGGCCCGAAAAGACAGGAAGTAGTGACAGAAGCAGAGCACAAGCGGAAAGCAAAATAGGAAGCAGCGACAGAAGCAGAGTGCAAGCAGAAAGTAGAACAGGAAAAAGAAGAAGCAGAGCACAAGCGGAAAGAAGAACAGGAGAAGGCAGAAGCAGAGCGGCTTTAGAAAGAAGATGAAGAAAGGAAAAGAAAAGAAGAGGAAGATCGAAGATCAAAGAACATTGAGACATCTCCCCCAGTCACAGAATCACAAACTGAGCTGCAGTCCATCGAAGTGCCTATAGTCAATACACGTTTTGCACTCTCTGAGCCGAGCTCTTATGAAGGGCAAGAAGAAGAAGTATTTAACCTTACAAGGCTCACATATGATCAGTTCTCCTTCAAGATCCGACAGGAGAAAAAGAGATGTCTAGCACGAAACCCTTCTGCCCCAATCACAGCCACGACAAAGAAAGATATAGTCCTGGATACTAGGATTAACCTAGTAATGATAGCATCGGCTGGCACTACTTTTTCTACAGCCACGGAGGAAAATGTAAACCGAATGAGTAGAGAGATCCTCTCTCTACAAAATAAGTTACAAGAATCAGAGCAAAGGGAGGCAAGGGCAGAGCAAGAAAAGACAGTGTTAAAGGAGGAAATTCAACAGCTTCAAGACAAAATTTCTCTTGTTAACGAAGTACCGCTCACCATTTGAAGAGAGTTGGAAGTATTGGAGGTCACCATGAGGTAGTTTTATGGGGAAATGTTCACTATAAAACAAACAGTTGCTCCCCTACTGAGAGCCCAAGCAGAGACTAAGCAGAGGAGAAAGAAACTGAATGAGGCCTCCGCCGCTTTGGACAGAATGATATAATGGATAGGTCGGTACCCATAGGCTCCAGAGAACTTGCCCAACAAATACTGGATCCACACCAAGGAGGCCAAGGTATAGATTCATATTAAAATGCAGTCCAAGGATAAGATATCGAAGGACCTAGAAAAGGTAATGGCCACATACGAGCATTTGATAAGCGGCATCGACTCAATGCATACACTACACCACATTCCATCACTGGGTGCATTGAGCGAGGAAAAGACATGGGGACAGGTGGATCAAGAGATTCAAACATTTCTGCAACCTATCAGACAGGCCGCTGCCACTCCTGATCTTGCAGCATCGTAGGAGAACTTGGGTAAATTCATCGTTACACTAGTTTGGATCTACACTAAACTAGCCTCTTTAGCCAACCAAGTCATGCTCAAAAGAGAGACTCTAATTCCAAATGCCTTGGAGTGCCTGCATCGATTAAGGGAAGAATTTCCCTTGATTTCCCCAGTAGCAGCAGATTATCATGCGTGGCAGAACTTTCTCAGAGAGTAACAAGTTGATGCCCCTGACCTCACGATAATGTGCACATTCTCATGATCAGATGGCAGTAGGTCACAGGTCGCACTTTGTAACTGGGTCACAGGTCGCACTGTCTGATTGAGTCGCAATTCGCATCTTCCATTCAGGTCGCAAGGCAGCCCAATGGTCAGGAAAGTGAAGAGTCTGGTAGCCCAAAGGGAAAATTTTGGTCTATAAAAACTTCCTTTGGGAATATTGTAAGGGGATTTTTTTTGGGACTCAAAGAGTTAGAGAGCATTGTATAGAAGGACTACAGACTTTTGAATATGAATACAAATACTTGTTCAATTCCTTTTGGATCTGATGTGGTTTGATGTGCGAACACTATGAGTATTTTTTTTTAGTTTCTAACATCTTTTGATTAATGAAATTGTGTTCCAAATTACGTCATTAATGCATTATAGTTTTCTAAATATGTGTTAATGGTGCTAAATTTATTTCTCTTTCTCATGAATTTTAATAACTTTTTTTACTAACATTTATATTTTCACCAAAACCATTTAAGGACGTGAAGGGTGTTCTGCCATAAATAATTGTTTCTTCTGTGGTTAGAAAAGTGTACAAGCATGACCCTAATGATATGCTGTTGACAACATTTCCTTTGGCCCCATGGTCTATTATTCAGCTAGCTATGCATAGTGTTATATATTGATTTAACTCATCAATCTTGTATCTTGTATCATCTGAATAAGCGTGTGTCCGTAGGTCTGTTGAAGACCCACACCCCAGACGGGATCCCTATTCCAAACGATTTAGAGTCTAGTCGGGAATTTTACTGGGGATATCCCCTGTTGTTGGCCGGACAGATTTTCTCGTCAATAGAATTGGCGCTAGAAGGAGGGCCGAATGGCAGCCTCCCATCACACGAATAATAATCTGTTACAAACTCCCCAAGGGGAGGTCATAAACGATGACACCGGTCCTCCCCCTTTGGAAGATGTCCAAGGGGAGGAAGCTCCTTATTACGAGGTCACTAGGGAGAAGTTAAGAGTTCTGTGCTCGGTTTCCCATAACCTCATCAGGGATTTTCAATTCACTCCAGTCATGAGTTTTCTCACCCATACTGGGACCCCTGCTGCTAACCTCACTCACAACGGTGCCCTTGTAAATTCCCTGCCTCAGTTGATAAATTTGATGGTTGAAGACCTCGTAACGGCTGTTGAGAATAACGAACCTATTTTGGAGCCCCAAGGAGTTTCAGAAGAAGAACTTGAAAGGAATGAACCCCATCCTGACCCTCAGCCTAGCCAGACCTAGAATAACAACAATCAGGTCCATCGTCCACCAGGAGGAGGCAAGGGAAATAGAGGCCGAGGGAATAGAGGTCGGGGAGATAGAGGCAGTGGCCAAGGTCACCATGCCGCCCACCACTATCAAAACCAAAATAGGGCCCCTATCTACAATTTGAGATATCTTAGAAATATGGCCAACTGCGAGGGTCGTCAAGACGAGCACTCTCATCATGAAGGGGAAGCATCCGTGTCAGGTGCGGGAAGTGAATATGAATCTGAAATCAAGCACCATGAGCATGCCAAGCAGGTGCAACCGCTTGCTTGGATGGCTCAATACTCATTATATCTCCTGGGCCCCCTCCATGACATGCCTAGGCACCCTGAAAGGCACCTCGCCAAGTTTGACACCGAGAAAGGCACGCTGGCCGAAGACCACATAAGTAACTTCTACCTTTCACTGCAAATTATGAGAGTTCAAGAAGATGATGTTGCCTGCCGTCTTTTTCCCCACATTCTCGAGAATAAAGTGGCCACCTGGTATCGCTCTCTCCCAAGTACCTCCATAACGTCATGGGACCAATTCCGTTGCATTTTCTTACAGAATTTTTTGGAGGACAAAACCCCTTCCATGCTCCTCACAGAGTTAAGTACCATCAAATGCCAAAAGAAAGAGAAGGTCAGATATTTTAATCAGCATTTCGCTACCATACTGAACAAATTTCCCCCTAACTTGGCGTTGGATGACTCCATCACCATAGACTACTACACAAAGGCTCTTCCCAGAGACATTACTGTTTTCGTAAAGTGCGAGGCTAGGGCTACCCTTGTAGCAAATTACGCGGCTGCCCTTGCTATAGAAAAGGACATGATTTCCATAGGGGTCATCAATCATGAAGGATGAGACGATCACAAACCCACCTTGAAGAAGAATCAGTCTTCCACACTCAAAATCGCGGATAAGGACACAGATACTTTTGACTTTGAGAGTATAGAAAAGACCCTTAAGCTATTAACTAATGAAGTCTCTGATATAAAGAGAAAGGGCATTGAATCCAATACTAGCACCAAGATGCAAAAGCCCTTTTTCTAAAATAATACCCCCACCACCAGCCAACCTCCTTCAAACACAAACATTGTTCTCAACGTGGAAGAGATCGGAAAATACAATTTTTGTTCTTTCCACCAGGTTGCCCACTCTGAGAAGACATGCCCCCAATGGATTAGCATCATGACTGCAGTAGTAAATCAACTCCTGGATGATCAAACCCTAGGGGACGCAAGAGAGGATGATGTCTCTGATGATGAAGAAGATCTACCCCCTGATGAAGAACCAGGATCTGTCGTCCTTGCATTTGATGTGATCCGTGGGGAAAGCACCCATACCATCACCGATATAAACATGGCCGACGACCCTAAGGTCAAGCCCATGTGAAACTATGGCCTAAGAAGCAAAGGAATGGTTCCCAAGCAGTCCTTCGAAGAGAATAAGAGGGCCTTCTTAAGGACAATATTACCCCCAGGGAATGAACACCAAGCTGTTATTCCTAAGAAGTCCACTCCTAACAACACCTGAGTAAACCAAAAGAGAAAGCTACCGGTAGGGTCACCCAAAACCCCCAACGAGACTAGTCCACATTCTGATTCTAGTTACAACATTATTGAAGACATGAAGAAAAATATAGCCAACCACTCCCTTTATGAGCATGACCACATCACCAAACAATGAGAGATTATTCTCAAATCCTTCGCCATTGCCTCGATAACCAAACTTGTGAGCAGCACATCCACCCAAGCTAGTCCGAGCTTCCTGTCTATTGTGAATGCCGTAAATGTGAACTCTAGGGGATCTACTCCCCCCTTTCTCCTGTCGTTTGAAATTTTTAACTTCAATGTCCATAACTTCTTGGTTGATTCCGGTGCATCCACAAATGTCATGCCCCTGTTTGTTTGTAAAAAGCTGAACATTCACTGGGAGAAAACTGATGCTAGGATTATTCAACTTGACAGATCGCAAGTGCCCACTGGAGGTGAGATAAATAATGTCATCATCCGCCTATCCTCTGACTCCAGAGTCCACCAGTGTATAGACATTGTAGTCATAGACATCCCAGAAGCCTATGGTCTCTTGCTAAGCACGAAATGGTCCAGAAAGCTACAAGGGTACTTTGCTACCAATTGGTCTCACCTGTGGCTTCCATACAAGGGTCAAAACAACCAAATAAGAGTTGAGAGTGAAGCTTATATGAAGCATACTGTGACTGACTTGGACGCTACTAATGAACCTGTCAGCTTTGCCCAAGAGGAGCTCAGCATGTTTTTCTTAGAGGCCATATTTGGATATTACCATCCCCCTCAGTCCCCAGTAAGCCCAGAGGTCCAATCATAGCTAACACTCGTCACTGAAGACCAAGCTATTCCCAACATACACCAAGCTGAAATATCTCCGCAACCCACAGCTCCAAAGGAACCAAAAGATGATGTATGGACCTTGTATTATGACGGTTCCAAGACGCATGACGGAGCTGGCGCGGGCTGCATCCTGTTGGATCCCCAAAAGAACAAGTTTTTGATTTCATGCCAGCTAGAATTCTAGTGCACCAACAATACCGCTGAATATGAAGCCTTATTCCTTGGACTTAAGAAGGTGTTTGACTTAAAGGTAAGATGCTTAAAGGTTATCAGAGATTCTGAGATCATCACTCGTCAGGTACGCAATACCATCCATATCTTGTCTCTACACTTAAAAGCTTACCAACAAGAGGTATGGCGTCTAATTTCTGCTTTTGATGCATTTGGTATTAAATCTGTGCTTAGAATGCATAATGCGCAGCTGATACCCTGGCTAACGTTGCTGCTAGGTTCACCCCTCTAAGAGATGGATTTTCTATTGAAATAGTGTATAAACCATCTGTGCCAGATAACATCACTAATTTTTGCGTTGTTGATGATGACCAACAGATACTGGAATTCATGCTCAGCATCGAGGTGTTCCAAGATGCAGTGATAGAAGAAGCGGACCATGATCAAGCCTTGCAGGAAGAACATTATAAACGCAAGGAAAATCCCATGCCTAAGGGAATAGTGTCGCTTGAAAAATTGTTCAATCTGCAGAACCATTTCCGTGGGCCCCCAAATACCAAAATACAAAGTTCCACCTTGGCACATCGATGAGTAAACTTAGGATCAGATGAGGACCCGAAGTTCATCAACCTCAGGAAATATTGTTTCGATCAGGAGAAGCAAGCTTTCACCCAACTATTCCGGAAATACCGAGATGTTTTTGCTTGGACGTATGATGAACTGTGTACGTATGACACTCGGATTATTCAGCATGTGATCCCAATGAAGGAAGGAGTGAAGCCTTTCGAGAAAAAACTAAGAAAAGTGCATCCTACACTAGAACCCATGATTCAGAAAGAACTTAAGAAGCTTTTGGATGCGCGCGCATCATCTTCAAAGTTCGACACTCCACTTGGGTATCAAATCTGGTCCCGGTACGGAAAAAATCCGATGAGATTCGTTTGTGCATGGATTTTCAAAATCTGAATAGGGCCTCAGAAAAAGATAACTACTTGATGTCCCCTATGGAACAAATATTGCAAGTTGTATCCGGATCCGAAATGTTCTCCTTGTTGGATGGGTTTTCCGGGTATAACCAAGTGCTAGTAGCTGAACCCGACAAATTAAAAACTACGTTCTGGACTAAGTGGGGGACTTTCACTTTTAGTTGCATGCCCTTCGGATTGATAAACACTAGGGAAACTTTCCAACGGGCCATGGATATAGCTTTCCGTGGTCTAATAGGACAAAGCGTGGTAGTATATTTGGATGACATCACTGTGTTTTCAAAACACCGGGGCGATCAATTACACCACCTTAGGTAGATTTTCGAAAGATGCAGGAAGTATGGGATCTCACTCAACCCAAAGAGAGGGGAATCGACTGGGCCACATCATAACCAAGTAGGGTATTATTGTATATCCCGAGCGAGTGAAGGTCATCGCCCAGATTCCACCTCCTAGTAGCAAAAGTGCCATGCAATATTTCCTTGGGAAAATCGACTTTGTACGGAAATTCATATCAGATTATGCCTGAATAGTCAGGCATTTGCAGGGGATGATCAAGAAGAATGCGATTTTCAAATGGAATCCACCTGAGAAGGAGGCTTTCGATAAAATCAAGCATGCCATAGCAGAAGCACCATCTCTCCAAAGTCCAGACTTCAGCAAAAGTTTCATCTTGTATACCTTAGCCTCAGATTCATCACTTGCAGTTGTCCTCACACAGAAAGACACTAACAATGATGAATGACCCATATCATTCATGAGTATTGGGTTTCAAGGCACTGAACTAAATTAACCCGAGATTGACAAGCAGGCTTACGTAGTATACAAAGCGGTCAAGAATTTTTGGCCATACATCTTGAAAAACCATGTCATAGTGTTCGTTCCCTACCTAGCTGTTCATTCACTTTTCATGCAACAAGAGCTGGGCGATAGACGAGGAAATTGGATGGCATGTCTCCAAGAGTATGACCTGGAGTTCAAACTGGCACGTACTGTCAAAGGACAAGGACTTTGCCAAATGTTCGCGGAGGCTGCGAGCTCACACGAGGTTGAAGAAGAATGTTGGGAACAAGAAATCGACATGTATCAGAAAGACCACACACCTTAGCAGAGAAGCCTTTCTTGGTACTCTGACATTTTGGAACATTTGGCCCACGGCATAATGGACCCCGTTTTGACTGCTCAATAGAAATGTGCAATAAGGCTAAAGGCTGCATCCTACCAATTAATACAAGGAAAAAATTTCAAGAAACATTACAATGTAGTTCTGCTACGTTGCCTGGAACACGATGAAGCACAGAGCGTCCTGAACAAACTACACGATGGACCAGTCAGAGGAAATTTTGCAGGCGATACCATTGCCCACAAAATAATGCGCATAGGCTACTATTGGCCAACCCTCTTCAAGGATGCTCACGCATATGTCCGGAAGTGTACCCAATGTCAGAAGTTTGCCAATCGGGAAGCACGGCCAGTTGCTCCATTACAGTCAGTGGCAGTAGAGGAACCTTTTCAATAGTGGGGGTTGGACGTGATTGGAGAAATCTTACCACACTCCTCCAAGCAACACTGGTATATCCTCGCCACTACTGACTATTTCACCAGGTGGGTTGAAGCGATGCCATTACGCCAAATCAATTATCAGGAGGTAATAGAGTTTGTAACTCATTCTATCATAACCAGGTTTGGCGTTCCAACTTCCCTTGTTTTTGACAATGCAACTTATTTTTCGTCTTTCAAGTTGTATGATTTTTCTTTGGAAAATGGTATTGTACTTAAACACTCTGCAAATTATTACCCCCAAGGAAATGGGTTAACCGAGTCGACTAATAAAAACCTTATCCGCATCATCAAAAATACTTTATTGTCCCAACAACGAAACTAGCATAATGCCCTCCATATTGCCCTTTGGGCTGACTGGGTCACACCCAAATCCTGGCTCAACACCTCCCCGTATTTTATTGTATATGGAAAATAAGTCATCCTTCCTCCCCACCTATCTCTCCATGCCCTCCAGTTGTCCCAAGAAATCCATGGCACCCCATGCCCCACCTTGCAGGTCCGAATCGACACATTACTGAGACTGGAGGAGTAGAGGCAAAAAACCCGGGAAAATTTCGCCATCCACCAAAGTCGGATTAAGAGATGGTTTGATAAAAAATGTTTCGGGAGTAAAATTCTCAAAGTAGGAGACCTTGTTCTTAAATTGGATAAAGCTCACGAAGAGAAAGGGAAACATTCCAAATTCCAAGCTCTTTGGACAGGTCCATTCCAGATTAAGGAGAATCTAGGTACCCACACTTTTAGACTGCAAACTCTAGAGGGAAGAATCTAGGTCCTCCCGGTAAATGGGCGTGACCTCAAGAATTACTTAACTTAATAGCCCTCGGAGGGCCATCCCATCCCTATACCATATTTTATTGTTTTCTATTTTAGTTTTCGTTTTGTAGGTGTCCTTCTAAAAAACTTCAATAAGGTGGAAGGCATTGTATAAGTCACACAATTGGCATACTGCACCAGGATCTGTGCTGATGATAGGTCTCTCCTGAAAAACACAAAGGATGGCAGGAGCTTGCCTGTGATTGACACCCAAAGGTAATACATGACCTAGTCCGAGCTACTAAGCGCGGGTAGCTCACCTAGCAAGCTTGAAAGGGTGTCTGTGAAAAGAAAGTTGGTTAAAGCGGAAATTAGACCGAAAGGGAATAGAGCTAACTTCGAGTGACGTAAGGATATCCGGGAAATCCCAAAGTCCTCATACAGACCAGGAGAGACCTCTCTTGCAAGTGAAATAAGTCGGGATCCCTCATCCACCCAGGAAAAATTGCCTCTCTCAAATAAGTGCCATGAGCACATCTAAATAAGTTCCTTGGGCACATTTAAAATAAGTGCAGTAGCACAACAATAAAGGGTAAAGGATTGAGAAAGGCTTCCTGCGCAGAGAGGTGATACGACAACTCTACCGGGGTACTAACTAGGCTCGTTGGCGGCGGAGCAACGTCTGTGACTCCTAGGCAGTGACTCCGCCATGATCGCGAGGTTCGTAGGTAGCAGAGTAGCACAATGAGGATGAAATAATTATAACGGATCCTGTAAATCCCTGAAGTGCTCCAACCCTTTTGGTTAGGAAACCAAAAGCGAAAAAAAAGAGAACTCAATCAACCAACACCTAAATAGGCAAGAAGGCAAAGCAACCTCACAAGGTGCGAAAAGCAAGATCGTGGGAATCTAAAGGTGAAAGGAACAGCCTGCTAAGGCCCCTCCCTCCCCCCACCAAGGAAAATCATCAGTAGAGGTTCTAGGCCCGACCAGTGAATCGCCATTTGTTGTAGCCTCTACAACACCCTCCAAAAATCCACCCTCTAAAAATTTTGGAGCCCCATGAGCATTGAAAAAGCTAAGTTAAAATCTATAAAAGTTAAAAGTCACTGAGACATAAAATGGTTATTTTCCCCAAATCTGTGACCTAGCAACCCGGTGACCTCTCGGGTCACTAAGTCACTAAGTCGCAGATCTCTTGGATTTTTCAAGATCGTGACCCTGCAACCCCCCAGGTTGCGAGGTCCCAAGGTCGCGAGGTCACACCTCCCTTAAAACATGGAACATTGTAACGTAGAGACATCATTAATGGCTTGCACGTGTGACCCTTTTATAAATAGGAGGGTTGCTAGGTCGCATTTTTTTCATGTGATGGAGAGAGAAAAATTCTTCTGATAGGCTGATTGGAGTGCGATTTTCCCAGGTAAGTTGCCGTTTCCTCCTGTTGTTTCCTTTTTTTTTACTTTGTTGTCCTATTACCTCTACCTTAGCCTTTAAAGCCATCCATCATTCCTCCTCTTGACCCTTTAGGACTTGAGATGCCCTAACTGCCCTAACACTCCCCCTCCTTGCACAATCCTATAACCACAATTCATCCAACCTCCTTGATATGTGTTTTTCTCCTAAAACTGCTTCCCCTCCTCTTTTTTGATGGCCCACTTAGCCTTGCATTATTTAAAGTTAAAAGGAGATCTATTGCAATAATGCAACGAACCACGTCACATGCTAAAAAACCTGGCCAGCCCTAGTGCGACTTGTGACCTCTGCGACTTCGCGACTCGTGCGGCCCTACGACCCTGGTCACTGAGTAGCTAGGTCGCAGTAGCCCTCCAAACTATTTTTCATGACCCTCACGACCCAGCGACTCGGTCGCAAGTTGAAAAGTCGCAGTCTCCCTGAACTTCCAAGAATTTGCGACCCAGCGACCTCGTGACCTGGTCGCAAGGTTGTGAGATCACAAGGCTGCTTCCTCCTGAAATATTAAATCTCACGACCCTTGCGACCCAGCGACCTAGTCACAAGTCACTAACTCGCCCCTTCCTGTGTTTTCAGTTAGGAAAAGTTAATAAACTGTGTTTAGGGTTTTATCATTATGGCATCTTTCTTATCCTGGGATTCTTTCATGAACATGATAGGTGAATTCAAAGTAGACTTAGAGTGTGTCCCTGTCTCTTTAGACTCGAGCGACATGGGACCTTCGGTGGCCTGCAGAAAAAAAAAGAGAGCCTAGAAATAGAGGAAATAGAAATGGATATACCAATGTCCCCACCCCCGATCTACAGGGACACCTCGTGTACATTTGGTAAAGGGGACAACATGAGTTGGTATCAAGTATACCAGGAATTTGCTCGGCCAGAATTCCCAGAAGACCTTCTCGACCGGCAAGTATACATACAAGTTAAAAGGTCAAAGCTCCACTATGCAGGGGCCCACCCTGTTATACTCCCATGCGCAGAGGTCATTGAGTGGATCATACAAAACACCGACCCCAAAAAATGGGTAATTCGAGACTATGAAGGTAAATAATTTGCGACTCTCAAGGGCTCGGATGCTGAGTTTTACTATGCACTGCCAGAATGAGAGTAGACCTTCACAGAAGAATGGGCCACCACCCACGCAGTCGCCATAGAAGATACCCTGAGAAGGTGGTGGGAGGAGTCCGAAAAGTTCAAAGTCAAGAAGGATCAGGAATATCTAGTGGTGGGTCTCAGGAAGGTATATAAGCTAGTGGCAGCTATGCTTTGCAGGATATATGGTTGTCCTGATGCCACCACTTTTAGTCGCATGTGGGTATCCCTGATGAATTATGCCACTGTGCATGACACTCGTTTCAACTGGGTCAACATGTTGATGGCGTCTCTCTAGACAAACATATCCTCGGCACTATCGCTAGAGGAGGGATCTTCCTCTGAATTCTACATGGCTTCCTACTTGTTGGATGTTGTTTGTTCCTGGTGCCACTTTTGAGCGATGGGCCCACAACTAGGATCCAGAGCAGGTGTGCCTAGTTCACATAGAGATGAAAGTATTTTTGGACTCCAAGTATAAGAAAGACATAGAGTCAATCTCGCAACTCTTCATCCTGACACTCTACAGGAAACTGTTCAGTCAAGACACCCCATGCATGTCCTGGCGAGCCATGGAGACGTTATTCAAGGTGGCACATTGGTTCCCACTCACAGAATATACCTTTATTCGAGTCTTTGGTTCATTCAAGACTCCCCATGCTATGCCACGATTTGTTACAGATAAAATGCTCCTTCAGGAGGTTCGTTTTCCGATGATTTCCGACTTCTCTAAGGTCCTGACTAAAGGTAAGAAGAAGTCGTGGCCTACATTGCCTCTCACCATCGGTGCCTACACGGTCAAGGATTTCAGAGAGGTAGAGGCAGAGGCAGAAGAAATGAGAGGTTTTCACCTAGGGCCATTGGATCACCAGACATATGACCCAGAGAGGATAGTCCCTGATCACTGTAAGTAGGCTAAGTTCAAATGGAGCTACCAACATATTGAATGCCCATATGAGGATGAGAAAATAAACTGGTATAACGTGAATAGGGAACTTGCCTTGGGGGCATGGTCCAATTGGGAAGATCCAGATGATCACACGTTGGAGGAAAGAATCTGTGAATTAGGAGGTGCCTCTTCTTCTCAGGCAAAGAAGCCTCAAACTAGCACAGGCCATAACACTACTTCCCAACAAAAAGAGCAAGAGGCCAACGCTCAGCGTGAAACCAAAAAGAAGACAAAAGAGGATGAAGAAAAGTGTAAAACGAACTTGAAGGTAGAGAAAAAGAAGAAGCAGGTAGAAGTGGCCCGAAAAAGATAGGAAGCAGCGATAGAAGCAGAGCGCAAGCGGAAAGAAGAACAGGAAGCAACAACAGAAGCAGAGCGTAAGCAGAAATTAGAATAGGAAAAAGCAGAAGTAGAGTGCAAGTGGAAAGAAGAACAGGAGAAGGCAGAAGTAGAGTGGTTTCAGAAAGAAGAGGAAGAAAGGAAAAGAAAAGAAGAGGAAGATTGAAGATCAAAGAACATCGAGACATGTCCTCCAGTCACAGAATCACAAACTTAGCTGTAGCCCATCGAAGTGCCTATAGTCAATACATGTTTTTCACTCTCTGAGCCAAGCTCTTACAAAGGGAAAGAAGAAGAAGTATTTAACCTTACAAGGCTCACATATGATCAGTTCTCCTTCAAGATCTGACAGGAGAAAAGGAGATGTTTGGCACGAAACCCTTCTGCCCCAATCATAGCCACGAAAAGAAAGATATAGTCCTGGATACTAGGACTAACCCAGTAATGATAGAATCGGCCAGTATTTCTTTTGCCACAGCCACAAAGGAAAATTTAAACCGAATGAGTAGAGAGATCCTCTCTCTACAAAATAAGCTACAAGAATCGGAGCAAAGGGAGGCAAGAGCAGAGCAAGAAAAGACAGCGTTAAAGGAGGAAATTCAAGAGATTCAAGACAAAATTGCTCCTGTTAACGAAGTACCGCTCACCATATGAAGAGATTTGGAAGTATTGGAGGTCACCATGAGCTAGGTTTATGGGGAAATGTTCACTATAAAACAAACAGTTGCTCCCCTACCGAGAGCCCAAGCAGAGACTAAGTAAAAGAGCGAGCAACTGAAGGAGGCCTCTGCCACTTTGGATAGAATTATAGAATGGACAGGTCAGTACCCATAGGCTCTAGAGAACTTGCCCAAGAAAGACTGGATCCACACCCAGGATGCCAAGGTCCAGATACGAATTAAAATGCAGTCCAAGGATAAGCTATCGAAGGACCTAGAAAATGTAATGGCCGCATACGAGAATTTGATCAGCGACATCGACTAAATGCATACACTACACCACATTCCATCGCTGGGTTCATTGGGTGAGGAAAATACATGGGGACAGGTGGATCAGGAGATTCAAACATTTCTGCAACCTATCAGACAGGCCACTGCCACTCCTGATCTTGCAGCATCGCAGGAGAACTTGGGTAAATTCATCGTTACACCAGTTTGGATCTACACTAAACTAGCCTCTTTAGCCAACCAAGTCATGCTCAAAAGAGAGACTCTGATTCCAAATGACTTGGAGTGCCTACATCGGTTAAGGGAAGAAGTTCCCTTGATTTCCCCAGTAGCAGCAGATTATCGTGCGTGGCAGAACTTTCTCAAAGAGAAACAAGTTGATGCCCCTGACCTCACGATCATGCGCACATTCTCATGATCAGATGGCAGTAGGTCGCAGGTCGCACTTTGTAATGGGGTCATAGGTCACACTGTCCAATTGAGTCACAAGTCACATCCTCCATTCAGGTCGCAAGGCAGCCCAATGGTCAGGAAAGCGAAGAGTCTGGTAGCCCAAAGGGAAAATTTTGGTGTAAAAAAACTTCCTTCGAGAAGATTGTAAGGGGATTTTTTTTGGGACTCAAAGAGTTAGAGAGCATTGTATAGAAGGACTACACACTTTTGAATATGAATACAGGTACTTGTTTAATTCCTTTTGGATCTGCTATGGTTTGATGTGTGAACACCATGAGTATTTTGTTTTCAGTTTCTAACATCTTTTGATTAATGAAACTGTGTTCCCAATTAAGTCATTAATGCATTATAGTTTTCTAAATATGTGTTAATGGTGCTAAGTTTATTTTGCTTTCTCATGAATGTTAATAAATTTGTTTACTGACATTTATATTTTCATCAAAACCATTTAAGGACGTGAAGGGTGTTCTACCATAAAGAATTGTTTCTTCTGTGGTTAGAATAGCGTACAAGCATGACCCTAATGATATGTTGTTGAAAACATTTCCTTCGGCTCCATGCTTTATTATTCAGCTTGCTACGTATAGTGTTATATATTCATTTAACTCATCAATCTTGTATCTTGTATCATTCGAATAAGCGTGTGTCTGCAGGTTCATTGAAGTCCTATCGAGACCCAAGGAAAAGAGAATTAAGGGGTATCCGGACCCACACCCCAGACGGGATCCCAATTCCAAACGGTTTAGAGTCTAGTCTGGACTTTTACCAGGGAGATCCTCTGCTGTTGGCCGTGTTATCACTTAGATTTTCCTTGAAGTTGTTGGGAAGATTAAAGGGGTCCGAGGTAACCACAAACCAACTTTTAGGTACATAATCTAGCCAATCTGTACCCAGAGAAGGCTCTCTCTTTAAGTTTTAGCTTTGTTTTTGAAAGATATTAGGCTAGTTATGAAAGTCTAGTGATTTTGATTGTGTTTGGGTGATGAAATTAAATAGCAGAGGGGTAAGACTGAATAGTTTAGGCCATTGGGCTAATGGAGTCAAAGAAGATGGCTTAACTGGATTTAGTTTCTTAACAAGGGATGGTTTCACAGGGCAAGGTAATCAAATAGGGAACAATTAAAGATCTAAAATGGATGGAATGGACTTCAAAATGGGTGAAGGGCAATTAAAAATCCTTCAAAATATTTGAAAGAGGGAACTTGAATGATTATTAATAAAGAGAAATTAAGAATTATTTACCAAATAATCAAAATGAATAAAATAGAAAACATGAGCAATTAAGAATTCACTGTTCATACTAGTTCAGAGGAAAACATTAAGAATAACAATGATTTAAAACAAATTGCACTCAAGCACTTTCTGAATTATTCTTTTCCGTTTATCATTCAGATATGAAACACAAATGGTATAATAAACAAGTATAAAACTTTAGAACAAATGAGATAGAAGACTTATTGATCCATTGTCTGACTCAAGAATCCTGTGAAACGTCCTTTGCATCAATTCCTTATCCAGCTAACCATGCGAAATTTGGCCAACAACACTTTATTCCAAAATAATCAATATTACAGCAAAGTCTAAGAATCCACCCCCCTCAATACTCTAATTGAGGGAGTATTTATACAAAAAATTATAAAAAATATCTCCTAACAGAATGAGATATATTTCAGGATGACTCATGAATACGTTACAAAAAAAATAGAGACAAATGGTCTCGTAGATAAGAGAAAAGGTAACTGATGTTGTTCCGTTCCTATTTTTATGAATGTGCTGGAGGCAGGCCCTATGATTTGGCTTGCTGCTATATTCTTTGGTAACTCTGTTTTGGCTGCTTTGTTTTTACTGATACTCTTTACCTGTACTAATACACTTTGACCTGTTTGATCTATGTTTATCCTTTTTACCATTACTTACTTACTTACTATAGTAAATAGTCAAAATTCATCCAAGGAAATTTTTACAAAATGTCAAACATCTCTTCCCACCATTTTGCTTCTAGTATTCTGGTTCTTTGAAGCTTCCTCAGGGTCTCATCAGTTTCTGTGTATCTGAAAAAAGTAGGTTGAATTGGAAATAAGTGCTTTACCTCATGCTCAAGATAAAACAAATTTTCCAGACTATCATGAAGAATTTTGCCTGTAGGCAACATTTTGGCTGCTGATGAACTTGTTGATGAACTGACCTGGTTGTCTGCATAATTATTCAATTTCTAAACATAGCTTTGATGACTCATTAGTTTATCATGAGGAACTAAAGGACTTGAAAACCCTTTACTCTGCAAAATATCCAATCTCTTTGTAAAAGCATTGATTTCTTCCTGCATATCATCGCATCTTCTTTCTAGGTTTTGCATCAGAGTTCTTTTAGTAAAAACCTTTTTTTACCTCCAAAATTGTCTCTGTTCTGTCTTGGATGCCCAGCTCTTCAAGTTGATATCTGTTCTTGGTATTTAAAAACTGTATGAGCTCGTTGGCTTCTTCAAGCATATTTCCTAATTCTTGCCTTTCCTTTTGAACTTATTCTAGAGCCATTTTAACTAAATCATTTTGCTCATACATTATTTGGATTGATGGCTAGACATCATTTATTGATTGAGTTATCTTGGCCCAAATAATTTCTTTGATTTCTTTCAAAGGTTTCTCCAATGTGAGATCCTTTTCTAATGCTTTTACCAATTTTTCTAATCTGTTGATCTCTCTTGTCTTTTCTGCAACATTTATCTTTGAGAGATCATACTTTTTTCCAAGGTAGTAAATTGTTCTTTTGCTTTCTGGAGCTCTGTCACTTGGAGTTTCAATTCCTCCATTGACTTTATTAATTCTTCAGTGCTTAAATTGGAAGTGTTGCCCTGTGCTAGTCCTGCTGACGAACCTGTTGTTGTTGTACATGTAATCACTTCTGTTGTAAATGCTGGGATGTTTGGTCCTACTGTTGTCCCAAGTGTAGAAGGGACTGCTGTTGAGACTATTGGTATCGCGTTGGGAGGTTGAGAGGTCGATTCTCCCTGCTTTTCCTTTAATGCCTTTTCAAGTTCTTGTTCAGTCTTGTTTAGTTGCTCATTAAGTTTCAAGAGAAAATCCATCAATTATTCTTCATATTTTTTCTTTATTACCTCAGTAGTCTGTGGATGCCTTGAAGGTGGTAGCTTTAATTTTTTCCTTAGGGCTGCAATATCATCATCTTTCTTTTTGATCAAGGCTTCTGTAGCCTTAACATATTTGGGATTGTGACCCAATCCAATAATTATTTCTTCCAAAGTTTTTATTCTGTTGTCCTTGGCCTGGGAGGAAGCTTTTTCAAGATGCAGTTGAGCAGTTGTATTATCCAAGGAATTTTGTAATCTTTGAGCCATCATTGACTTACCAGTCAAGGTTGAATAAATCATCTCTCCAGTTTGTTTGTGCAATTCAATATTATCCAAAGGATGAATATCATTTTCCATGACTTCAAAATTGGTTCTAACATAGTCTGTGGCTATTTGAGGCTCTTGCACTTTAGGCTTGAAATGACTCATCACCATTTTACCTTCCTGGATATCATAGGCTGACATCAATCTCTGTTGATTTTTGGGGGCCATCTTGAAATATTGATTATAAACTTGAAGTCTTAATGGATTATTTCTGGCCTTTATATTTATAAATTTCCTCTTAATATCCCAAGCATCCTTCATTGGTGGTCTAAAGGATGATACCTCTACACTTTGTTGTCTTTCTAATTCCTTTCTCTGTGAGTTGGTGGATGTCCCATTGATTGTGAATGTTTTCTGGCTATCTAACTCTTCACTCCTCTGACTATCAGTGGTTTCTTGAACAAATTATTCTTCCAAGAGAGGATTTAATCTTTGTCTTTTGATACTAGGCTGTTCTGAAGGTCCACTGATAGGGGTAGCTGTTTTTGCATCTCTCTTTTTGCTTTTTTTCTACATTGAGAGGAGTTTGCAAGATTGAAATTTCTGCCACATTGATATAAATGGGAGAATTCTGTATTTGGGCCTATTCCTTGGAAGTTTTAGGCTGCTCTGACATTTTTAATTGCTCTGTGACCTATGTACTAGTCTCCTTTTCTTTCCCTTTGGATGTTATTGTGGCTGGTGCACTAGTTTCCTGCAAATGTTGCTGAGAGGTTCTAGCAGAGGAAGGACCAATTCCTGGTCTTTTTACCTGCCCAAAAGAATCCAGGTCAAGTATTTTCTCAAGATCATTCATAACATTCTCAACATTGATGTGTTCACTATCTTGTTCTACTAAGGTCGCTTCCATCCATTCATCCATATTTACAAATTGTTCAATCTCTGGAATCCTATGGTGAAGGTGTGGTGAGAATCTGTTTTTCATTCTCCTATCACATATAAAGCTGTTAGGGTCATAAGGTACCCACCAAAAAGTTTTTTGAAATTTGAGATAATCTTCTAGAATTGTTTCTGCTTCTTTCCCTACATCCCTAGTATTACAGACAAAAGGGCCTAATTGACTCTTGATTCTGAGCTGAGCTTTCTTCTTGGAATTACAAAAATGGACTATGTCTGAATTTATCATTTGTATGAAATATTCTAAGGCAAAGAGCCTCATTGGAACATACTTTTGTAGCTTGAAAGGACAGAGCTCACACCCATATATCCGAATTTCTGTATGATTCTTGTATAGGTACCAATCACCTATCTTGTATTGTTTGGAAAGTTGGAGGATTTTCTTCATATCATTATTGACCCTAGGAGGGGAAACTCCTGTTAATAAGGTGGTTACTGGGTGAACATAAAGGTCAATGAATTCATTGTAAGAGTAAGGGGACTCAAAGGAATTATGGAAAATTGCAGACCAAAAGATTACAGACCTTGGATTTCCTTTGGTGTCAAGTTTCTTGACAGGGAAGGGGAAATTCTCTGAATGATAATAGAGCATGAGATGGTATATAAAAGTGGAGTATTTGAAAACTCTTTCATCTTCTAGTCTCATGAATTGGTCATGAATTTTATCAGCAATGTAAGAGACAAAGTCATATTTGACAGCAAGGGGCTGTCCAGGAGTAAAAATTGACAACAACACTAGGGTTAACTTATCAACGTATTCACTAGTGTTGAAACCCATTACAGAAGATATCATATTCAATATGAGTCTGCCCATATCTATGAAAAAGGTATATCCATAAGGAGGGGGCCCTTTGGGTTGATGTTCTTGTAGCATGAAAGTCTGACAGAGGCGATTCAGCTCTTCTTGGGATAAATTTGTGGATTTTTCAAGTAAATCTCCCATGGAAAGGGGAGGCAGGGCTTGACCGGGATGAAATTGTAACATTTCATTGATGGATTGAGCAATTATTGGAAAAGAACGGTTTGACTTGGGGACATGACTGCTCGTTGATTATGATCGTAATTGGCATGGCAGTGATAAATTATTTTAGGAAAAACATGAACTGAGGGTAAAAGATACATAGGAAGATTGGATTCCCACAGTCCAAAAATATCAGAGCCGTTTAGGTAATTATCTCTGCATTGGAAAAAAATTCAGAGAGGATTTTCACTAAGGATGAGGTCTTTTATCTGGAAATCCCTATCCGTTAGAGGCAGATAGTATAAATCTTTATGGGGGGCATTCAGAGGCACAACATTCAAAGCCACAGGGGTTTCCATCTCTGGTTCTTGTATATTCAGAAAGGAATTTGGGTTTTTGATGGAAAAATGGGCAAAATTAAAAGTCTGGGAACTTATGGAGTGAAATAAAGACCGAATTGTGGAATTAAATAAAAAACCAAGACTTGCAGGGTTTGACTGAAATTGGATAAATACCTGTTTCTGGGAAGTGAATAGTGATGAAAATAGGTGTAGGAAAATGCTGACAGGTTCTAGACTATTCGGCTACAAGTTTCTTAGCAAGGTGGTGGTTGGAAATCTTCGACAGTTGGCTTTGACATTCTTTGCATGGGAACACTAGTCGCAACAAAAAATAATGAAAATGACGTGTATTTGTTTATTTTATTCACAAAGTCAAGGTTGGCAGGGTTTTATTTTTCGGGCGGATGACTTACATAGGAAAAACTGTTTTGTCATATGCGGAGGGTGGTAAGCAGTATGCATCGCACCGCTTTTGGGGATGGGTGGTATTTAGCCGAGAGCCAGCGATCCCATAGACCTTGCGACTCGTGGCGGGGTACTGTTTACAAAACCGCTTAGTGATCGCATGGTATCGTTCAGTCTTGGGGGGTTCTACGATATGGGCGACAACCATTGGATGTGGAGGGGTTGATCGGATGACTATCAGGGAGGCGAGATGATGGGCGATTAATAAGGGCGGGTTCAATATAATTTAATATTTTAATTATATCGGGAGTAATATGATTGGAGGGGTAAGTTATTAATTAATCGTGAGGGTTAATTAATCCTTTTTTAATGTGGCGAGGTTTCGTGGCTCTTAATTAGTTGTAGATTTAACTAATTAATCCTAATTAACACATTATTATGGTTATATTTCAACCAAGGGGCGGGATATATAATATTTGGGGATTTAATATAATTATAATAATACGGGAACGGGTTGGTTTATATAGGGAATTAAATAATAAAGTTAAAAGTTAATATGTGAAAATGAATGAAAAGCGCTAAGTATAAAAACATTAGGATTTGTATTTAACTTATGCTTGAATGAAAAAGGGTTTTTATGGGATATTGTGCAATTTTCCTAAGTAAAATAGGATTTTACTTATGAAAAGAATTATGGAAGTAAATGAATGATTTATGGATGATTTTAAGTACTTAGGCTTTTTAAATTATTAGGCCGAGGGTCCGGTCCCTCCAAAAGTCAAGGAAATGCCTTGAGCCCCTCTAATTTTCAAATGCCTTAGTACTTAGGGGAAATTAGTGAAATTTTAGGGAAAAATGAGAAGGGAAGTTAATTATTTGACCTTTTGCTTGAAATTACTCCAGTGTAATATTTGCCTTGCACTTGTGATGAAAGTAAAGACTAACAAATTTAGAGTCATCATCCATCACATGTAATTCTACGACATCATCTACCTACCCTACCTACTTTAACCTAGCATTTTTTCTTCTTTATTAGGGTGCACTTAGACTGGCAAACCCTTATCACACTTTCTTTTCTTTTACATGTAGAAATCTATCTAAGTCTAACTTTATTACATCCAAGGGCTCAAATTAAGCTGTTGAGCTCCTTTTATTTACTCTACCTATCTACTTATCTGCCAAGATTAAATAGTTTGGTCAGATTTTATTCTCTATCTCTAAGACATAAAATTGAAAGATGAACTAGCCAAGCTTAAACTGTTTGACTGTTCATCAATTGTGGCATAAGATACAAGTTGAATGTTAGTATGAATCCTTTGTTGAAGTGTACGAAAAAGGACCACTTTAGCTACGCATAACTAATAGCCCTAACAACAAAAGTGGCTGCCAATATCTTCAGATCTGCGGTTAGTTAAACAAGAAAAGAGCTGCAAACAACCAGATCTATGCATGAAAAGACATTAAGCAGTAAAAACAAAGGTTTGCTCCATATACCAATAGACAAGACAAGAACAATTTTTGAAAGAATTTTTTATATTAATTGGGCACCTGGGAGGAAAACAAGAAGGTGTATCCAATTCTCCTCAGTGGGATGGGTTCTTGGAAGTCCTCAGCACTTCAGATGTAAGATTTCTCTCTCTTGTTGGTGTAGAAAACCCACACAAAGAATGGAACTCAAAGGGATCTCACACAGCAAATGGTAGAAAAAGTTGACCATGTGTATAGATCCAGAGTGATCTAATAGGCAACAAAAGGTGAAGAATGATGGGAAAAACCCTCCTATTTATAACAAAATATTGGGTCATTCTAGATCTTGGTGCATGATTAAAATAATGTTAAACAAATCTAGATCCACCTTTTATAATATTTTTATTATATTTTTGGAGGGGAAAGGTATTCGACTTGGGTCAAATCCTCGTCAAAAATAAATAAATAACACTTATTTATCTTTTTAAGGAAGCGGTTGGAATATAATCAAATAAATAATGATTTATTTAATTATTTAAGGAAGTGGTTGAAAGATAATTAGATAAATAATGATTTATTTAATTATTTAAGGAAGTGGTTGAAAGATAATTAAATAAATAATGATTTATTTAATTATTTAAGGAAGTGGTTGAAAGATAATTAAATAAATAGTGATTTATTTAATTATTTGTGGGGGTGATTTGGTCATGAAAGATAATTAAATAAATAATGATTTATTTAATTATTTGTGGGTGATTTTGTCATATTTAACAAGGAATATTATCTAAATAAGGTTTAAATAATTATTCCTAGAAAATAATAAGATAAATAAAGGTTTATCTAATTAATTTCTTTGATTTTGGGTTAAACATGACTGGGAATAATAATTAAATTATGGTTTAATTAATTATTTCATGAGGAAAATCAAACAAATATAGGTTTGTTTAATATTTCCTTTTGGGGTTTCCTGTTTTAACATAGTGAAAGCAATTTTACTTAGGGTAAAATTGGTCTTACATGGTGTACTTGGGTCCATCTAATGATAATAGGTTAGATGACCAAAAAATGGTGTAACAGATTGCCCCCCAGCGTGCGAGTGTCAGGAGCAAAACGTATGACCGAAGTACGTTGTAAGAACTCAATCACTAGACAACAAAAGGGAAGTCAGAGAGAGAAATGCAAGGTAGATAGTGTGCTGAAGAACTAGACCCCGAGGAGACGAGACTCGCAGGTGCAACAAGTCTCTTTTTATGAGAGGGTACCTGTGCTGAAGGCGGCGGGGGAGGCATACCTATGCCCGCCGAGACAAAGTACAAAAGAATAGTGTGTCCAGTAAACAAGGGACCAAACCATAAAGTACAACCGACATAATCATGAGCCAGATAAAAATACAATGAGGAATCCCACATACATGATGTGCCTGGGATAACAGCCAGGACTTATACAATAATATCTGAGTACATGAGATAAAAATACAACCCAAATGCCCCCTGTAAATGGGGAAGGGCTCGCAAAATCTGACTGATACATGCAAATCAAAGAGGCACTGCAAGTGGCTAAGGCCAACATCATCAAATATCTGGAGCTGCATCGAAGGCTGCAAGGAGGAGGTCATCCGGGCATGTGGGGGGCTACCTGCAGGGCCACCCCCTCATGAGGGTTGAGACATCTCACACACACCCGGGAATCATCAAGAGCCACTGCTGTATCACTGAACCATCAAGTATACGGATCTCGGTCATGCTGAAAGGAGCTGGAGTGGAGAAACAATCAAGTCAAAGGGAAATGAGAGATCCCTTTGCCTGATCCGAGGCACCGAACAAGAGTGGAAGCTAGAACCAAGGTACACCGCCCTCTAGACCTGGCTTCTGGAATGAATGAGCTGATGTCGACAGAAGGAGGTCCGCCATAGGTGAGGCAATGAGAGACCCTCAACTAAGGCACGAGAGAAAAGAGTAGAGCGACGGACAGACTGACACTGATGATGATAGTGAAGTGGAAAGGACTGAGTAGCTAATGGACGACTTCCCTTGTTATAGCATAAAGGGCATGAATGACATGGCAGCGACTGACACAATATCGTAAGGGATAGGGGACAGTGGGACTGAAGGTCATAATATGCGACACAAGAGAGAGACCAAGCAATGAAGGATGGAGGGCTATAGTGGGGTACAAAGGGACTCAGGATAGACTCCATGAATGCGATGATGACTCAACTTGGATGCTCTAAACAAGGGCGACTCTATGGTGCTGCCACACAGTAAAAGGCCCAATGGGGGACCATAAAAACATGAGTCCAAGATGGTAACTCATGACGAAAATCGACACGAACAAAGACAAGTAAGGAGGCAAAATGGTGCCCCAAGTACAAGTGTTGTAAGTGAGGAAGTTCGATGTGAAGGAGAGGTGAAGTGATCCTTCTTGGACAAAATAGCTCCTGGCGAAGGATGAAAGTACAAAAAAGATGCTGGCTATCTAAAAGAACATAAAACACGCATCTCAGAAGGGAAATGCTAAGGGTAATATTTCTTAAGATAGAGTGCATTGCGAGGATTAGGAAGAGGATTGCCTTCGAAGTCCTCTAAAAGGTATGCCCCCTTACCAAGACCCTGACTGATGACGTAAGGGCCTAGCCATAATGAGTCGAACTTCCCATGAACAAGAACATTATGGGCTTGGTCACATACTAGAACAAGGTCACCTTTGAGGCTGGGCTTTTCGGTCATATTGAGCGTTGGTGCGTTTCTGGGCCGCTTCCATGGTTTGCAATGCAACACAGCGGTCTTCAGAGGCACGCTCAGGCATGATAAGTCGTTTTTCTATAGGTTGGGTGTCAGGGAGAAGTTCAATAGCCAGATGAAGGGAAGGGAGGTCACACTCGATTGGTAAGACAACCTCCTCTCCAACAACGAGGTGAGGAGGGTTATGGTTGAGGGGCATAGGTGCCCCCGAGCATGGTGTGGTCATGCCAAAATGTATTTAGAAAAAAGGGGAATCTAAACACATTTAAATGATGTGGTGTGCCATTTGTTCTCGTTATGGTTATGCAGTGTGAGAAAGGAAATGGAGGATTACCAATCTCTTTTTGGTACTGCATATAGGGATCAAATGGACTTTAAGTTTCCGAGTTGGCATACCTGGTGTCACTATCCCAAAAAGAGGATTTGGAGATAATGAACTGATGCTCTCGTAGAAAAGCTATAGGTTGGTCAAAAATAATGTCTAAGAGACTGGGTTGTTGATGTAAGATGAGGGAACGATAAGGGGTATCATCCCTAGAGTGATCTGAAGTGATATGGGACTCTAGAGGTTCTTCAAAATGTGGAAGAATACTGGGACTAAAGTCAACACGACTAGATCCACTAGGAGAGTTGTGGAGAATTGCTTCTCTTGGTCTCTCAAATGTGGGTGCCCCCTTACCCAAACAGTGGGTTTCAATGTAATGGCCACAAGGTGGATGTGGTGTGAACACGTGGGTTCGATGTAAGGGGGAATAGGTAACGTCAGGGGTGGGGATTTTTTCCATAATGTCGTCATCGCGATAGAAGATGGGGTGACTGATGGAAGAAAGACCACCTGACGTGGTGAAGTGACCGGAATCATCATCATGAGAAGAGAGGTTCACATGCGCATCGTCACAAGGGGTGACCGAAGAGTAAGTAGATAAAGGATCTACCGATGTTGAGCCCAAGATGATCGCTGAAGGAAGGTCAAGCGAAACAACAAGGGAGGATTCAGATGGAATGTTCCCCGAGGGTCTCATGGATGATGATAGGTAAAAAATGTTGGATGAAGGCTCCGTCATCTCGACATTAGGAGGGGGAATGTCAATGGGAGCAGTCATATCTGGTAGTTCTGCTGAAGCAGAATGCGCAAATAGGGGAGAGGTGGACTCATTGCGCTTGGCCTCGAATTGGTGGACCGCGGCGATAGAGGTGCGAAAGTCCTCGAGGCGGGGACAAAGATGGGTGTAATGGCCATGGAGATCACACAAAGCACAGGGGTGGTTGGTGTGAATAGTCTTGGGGTTCTTGGCCGCGGTCGCGGAAGGAACAGAGGCTTCGGGGACCGCGGACTCAGGGAACGTGACATTAACCATGGGCTTGAGATGAAGCAATGCAGGACAGGTATGGGAGGCGTGACCGAAAACATCACACAAAGCACACTGGATGGTATGCTTTGGAGGCTGAGAAGGAGCAGGTTTTGTCGGGGGAGCCTTGTCCTTTGATGCCCCCTTGCGAGCTTTGCCCTTCTTACCCGAAGCGGTCACAACAGGAGGTGGTTCCTGTTGAGGTGACTGAGGCACTGATGCCGCGGGAGAAGGCATGGGGGCCGGTTGAACCGGGGTCAAAGCAATATAAGGTTTGGGTTGACCAGGCAAGGTGGGGGCTGGAGGATCAAGGTACCAAACGGGAATCCCAAGGGTCAAGTTAGGAAGAGAGAGGGTGGCCATGACCGGTACCGTGTACACTCCTGGTGGGGGAGTGAGGAACGGTATCTGACCAGAGGGGTAATGGCCAGGTGGAACGGCTCCTAAATGGCTAAGGCTTAGAGGAACCATTCCAGGAGGGTAAAGAGGCTCATGACTACCAGCTGCAGGTGAAGGGCTAGGAGCAGGTTGCAAAGAGCATGGTTGCTGACTAGCCAAAGCAGGTTGCTTGAGAGCAGCCTGAGACGATTGCATCATGCAAACATTCAATGAGCTGGGGTCAGAGACAGGAGGAGGAGGAAGACCAGGGAAGGTTCCAAGCAGGGAGGAATCTTTGTAAACGCCGGGGGAGACACTGGTCAAGGAATCGACGGTTTGCTTGTTGGCTACAGAAGAGATGGTCGTCTCAGGTGATGTCTGAGATTTTTGCTCATGATATGTCAACTGGTCAATGGTGACTATCTTTCCATTATGGGGGATAGACATCTTGCGGAAAACCGCAGATGGGACAGCAGACATAGCATAGGTGTAGCTTCGCCCCAATAGAATGTTGTAGTCTAGCGGGGCGTCTATGACTTCGACGTCAACGCAAACAGTCTTACTGGCGAGGGTGATAGGGAAATTACGAAACAGGCCAATGGGCTGGGAGGCATGGCCGTCCCACGCTCGAAGGGTGATCGTGGAAGGGGCCAACTCAGGAGAGCCGAGTTGCTTCCAAACCAAAGCGGACATCACACAGGTGGATGTCCCCTCATCGATTATGCACCGAGAAACGTTAGCGTTCCGGATTTTGACTGGGATTTGGAAGGCTACGGAAGCAGGAAGAAGAGGATGCGCTGATTGATGGGCGTCGAACACAATCATTTGGTCATCAGCAGGATCTACAGTGCCCACGGCAGATAGTAGAGCCTTCTTTTGGGAAGGGCACGACTGAAGGAGTTCCAGTGTGGAAATGGCAGCAGGAGATTGCGCCAAATCATCTACTATGCTATACGAGTGAGCAGCTCGACTGGAGGCAGCGTTTCGGCGTAATGGTCCCTTAGGAATCTTGGTATGAACCTCAAATTTGGGTTGATGGATATGTAAGGGGCCATTCGGTGTCGAAAGAGGCTCTGTAGAACCTGAAGAAGGAGGCTCGGAGGCAGACTAAGCAGGAGGCTTGGAGTACTGGCGAGACCGAGTTTGAAGGTTAAGGTCGACGGTTAGAGGTGGATCAGAGTTCATCATGAGGATCTGGTAATTGGAGGAACCAGAAGGGGAAGGTGGAGTGGCCACCTGTCCGTTAGGTGGTTGGGTAGCCATGAATCCCTGCTGTGCATCCACCAGCTCTTGAGGGGGCGGTGACTGTTGTTGCAGGGGTTGAGAAGGCAAGGGAGGCAAAAGCGCATATGCTGGAGGAGCTGGCGCACCAAGCTACGGATGAGGTTAATGGTTAGGTTGGGCAACATTGAGGTAAGCAGGAGGTTGGGAAAAAGGATGAGGCATGCCGTATCCCGGATGCGTGCTACCGGGAGGGGGAGAAGTGCAGGGAGTGGTGCCCCCTCCCCCAGGAAAACCATAGCTCATGAGAGGTTGAGCGGATGGATGAGAGATAGATCCAATGATACTGTCGGCGGCATGAGGTGCCCCCGGTGTATGGAAATTACCAGGTCTGGGGAGATCAGGTAGGATAGTATGATCATAACCTGTCTGAGCGTAGATCAGGTCATATTTTAATGCCATTTGGAGGGCATCTTCTTCGGTTTGAGGAAAATGTGATGCGACATCTTTCCCGATAGGGGACAAGAGAGATCTAAGGAACTAGTCCATGTAGACACGGTCTTCGAAGGTAGGAGATTGACATAGGCTCCGTCTTCTTCGCCATTCCTGGACATGGGTAGAAAGGCGGGTCGAAGAGGTTTGCTTGAAGGAAGTCAAGAGTTCGATACCGGTGTCATAACGAAGGGGAAGCTGGAAGTAAGATAAAAAAGCCCGGGCAAGAGTTGCAAAGGTGGTATGGGAGGAAGTGGGCTGATCAACATACCACTTAGAAGCTTCACCTGTAAGCGTGTGTTGGAACAATCTAAGACGAACAGAGTCATCGGTAATGGAGGTAGATGAACACCACATGTGGAAAGATCGAACATGATTGGAAGGATCTTCTCCAGCACGGCCTTCAAACTTTGGGATGTCGGAAGGGAGCTTTGTCGGCATAGCAGGCCAACTAGCATCATGGTGTATAGGGTCGTTTATCAACCGGTCCAAATCGGGGAGGCTGAGGCCTGCCAAGAAGGGGAGCAAGGGTGCAGCCGAGGTAGTTCCTGTGGTGGTTCCGCTAGTAGTAGGGCCGGCATTAGGGCCGGGAGAACTGCTAGCATTAGGCCCTGGACCAGACATAGTGAAGGTGACAGGGGGAGAACCAGGAGGAGAAGGAGGACCCGATGAATCAGGAGAGGAGTCGGAGTGCGGACTCGAAGGTGGACTGGCTCGACGACGGCGGGGCGGAGCAGGTCGATCAACCGGAAACTGAGGGTGAAGGCCAAGAAGTCTCCGGGAAAGGCGCCTTGGGGGCGCAATGATGACAGGAAGAAGGAAACCGACAAGGGCAGAAAGGGACAGAATCAAGTAATGTCAAGGGCAGATAAGGTGTAGTGACAATTGATTTTAGAGTCTTTGCCAGGCGGTGTTAACCAGGCGCTTCTTCACTTAGGGTCAGTGTGTGGTGTGCATTAATTTTAATTTTTAAACCCTTTTCGTTTTGAGAGCAAGAAAAAGTGTGTTGCGTAACTGAAAAGAAATCTGCAGAGAACAGTATATAATGCTGAAATAACAGAACATTTAACAGCTAAACATGCATCAATCTAACCCAAAAAGGCGGGTCTCTCAAAACTACTCTAAAAGAGGGCAAAAATCTAGTCAAAACACACGTAAAAAGAGGCCAATAGATCTAGGGTCAAAAGGGACAGGGATCTAAAGGATAAAGCTGCTGAAAAGAGGTGCAGATCACAGCCAAGAGACAGAGGCAAGGTGGCTGGAAAAAGGAAGGAAATCAGCAAAAAGCGGAGGGGGCAAGGAGGAGGCCCTAAAAGTAGATCCAAACAAATCTTCAGGAGGTGATTTGAGAGGTAGAAGAGCTGATTACAATGGATCTGAAAGGGAGGTAACAGATCTGGAAAAAAGGAGGCTGAAGCTCTGAAAAACAGACGGTTGAAACAGCTAAAACTCTTCCACAAAAAGTGGAGGGTACTAAAGCCCTAAGGGGCTAGGTTCCCACTTAGATGAGTAAAAACAGATCAGAACTTGGTCAAAACAGGCTGAGACAGAGGCTGGAGGACCCTGACAGAAGCTGCAGAAAAACCCAGAAAAATTGCAGAAAAAATGCTGAAAAAATGGCAGGTCGCAGTTTCTGACCTGATTTCAGTGCAGGTCGCAGGAAACAGGCTAAAAAGTGCGACCTGGAGGTCCAGGTCGCAAGTTTAGGGCCAAAAAGTGCGACCCCCAGTTCCGGTTGTCTCGGCGGCAGATTTTCAGAAAAGTTGTCGTCTCAGTTGCGGCTGGTGTCGCTTACCTGCGCAATAGGGCCAGAAACACACGGAAGTTAGAAATTTTAATGTTTTAGGATTTTATGTGAGAAAAACAACATAAAAATAGAAAAAATAAACAGCTGAAAAGAAACCCTAGGGTCTGAAGTAGCTGGATATGCAGGAATATGAAAAACGACAGCGGTCGTAATTTAAAACCCGTGTGGAGTCGCCATTTGTTAGTATGAATCCTTTGTCGAAGGGTACGAAAAAGGACCACTTTAGCTACGCATAACTAATAGCCCTAACAACAAAAGTGGCTGCCAATATCTTCAGATCTGCGGTTAGTTGAACAAGAAAAGAGCTGCAAAAAACCAGATCTATGCATGGAAAGACATTAAGTAGTAAAAACAAGGGTTTGCTCCATATACCAATAGACAAGACAAGAACAATTTTTGAAATAATTTTTGTATTAATTGGGCACCTGGGAGGAAAACAAGAAGACGTATCCAATTATCCTCAGTGGGATGGGTTCTTGGAAGTCCTCAGCACTTCAGATCTAAGATTTCTCTCTCTTGTTGGTGTAGAAAACCCAATGCAAAGAATAGAGCTCAATGGGAGCTCACACAGCAAATGATGGAAAAATGTGACCAAGTGTATAGATCCAGAGTGATCTAATAGGCAACAAAATGTGAAGAATGGTAGGAAAAACCCTCCTATTTATAACAAAATATTGGGTCATTCTAGATCTTGGTGCATGATTAAAATAACGTTAACCAAATCTAGATCCACCTTTTATGGAATATTTTATTATATTTGTTGGAGGGAAAAAGTATTTGACTTGGGTCAAATCCCTTTATTTGTTAATAATAAATAAATAAATGATTTATTTATCTTTTAAGGAAGTGGTTGAAGGATAATTAAATAAATAATGATTTATTTAATTATTTAAAGAAGTGGTTGAAAGATAATCAAATAAATAATGATTTATTTAATTATTTATGGGTGATTTAGTCATATTTAACAAGGAATATTATTTAAATAAGATTTAAATAATTATTCCTAGAAAATAATAAGATAAATAAAGATTTATCTAATTAATTTCCTTGTTTTGGGTTAAACATGACCAGGAATAATAATTAAATTATTGTTTAATTAATTATTCCATAAGGAAAATCAAACAAATATAGGGTTTGTTTAATATTTCCTGGGGGTTCCCCCGTTTTAACATAGTGGGAAAAAGCAATTTTTACTTAGGGTAAAATTGGTCTTACATGGTGTACTGGGTCCATCTAATGATAATAGGTTAGATGACCAAAAAATGGTGTAACACTTCTCCTATAATAACTTTACCCGATTCACCGAAAGGAGAATCTTCCTTAAACTGAAACTATTGCCGATATTCACATTGTAGATTCATCTACTAAGTCGAACCGCAACAAGAAAAAGGGGAAGAAGGAGAACAAACAAATCTCATCTCCTAAAGAAAAACTGATAAACTAATCAAGTGATGACAAACTATAAACCTTGTTAACCTTTTCTTATCTCAGGATGAAGATCATTTCACCAAGGAATGTCCACATAGGGCTAAAGTTTCTAAGTTCGTCAAAGGTTTACCCACTCTCGCTGTCTTGAAGGATCCCTTTCCAATTGAAGATAGTAAAATGATTGGATCTTATTCTAATACATTAGTAGATATTTTGATGGTTGCGACACGATCGCAGGACTATGGTAGTAAAAATCCCGTTACTAGTAAAGAAATAGAAAATTCTAATTAAGAACCAGCTACATCTCCCTCGGTTTCTGATCCTCTTCATATCGAGAAACAAAATCTTGACTTAGTAATCAAACCGCCTGCTAAAGGTGTGCTTCATAAGTCAACTTTCAATCCACATGTGAGGGCTGCTTAGAACTACAACATTGTTGAGGATTTGGCAATTTCCCCTTCAGCAATGTCGGCCTTGGAAGTGCTGAAATCATGTGCAACACAAAGGAAATTACTATTGTCAGTTTTAGGAGCCGTAAATCTACAGGATTCAAACCTTATGGTCTTCGATTTAGAAAATTTTACACCTCGCCTACTCCATCAAATGGCTTTCCAGATTCCAGTGTTAGTCAAAAACAGGCATTGCTTTTGTACTGTGATTGATGAAGGGGCATCTATGTGTATCATGTCGATAAGTTGTTGGAAATCGCTTGGTTCTCTCCGATTAACTTAGATTTTTCAAATTCTAAATCAAACTCTTGAAGAATTACTATCCATTTAGAGTATTTTCCCCCTAGTAATTGTTTGGTCAAAATATACATCATAGGGTTACAGTCAGAGATCACTATTGTTTTTCGTAACAATATGTAATGACGAAATCTTTGGACAACTTGAACTGCTGCCAAGGCCAATTTCTCCACATGTGAGTATTTGATTTCAGTTGGATTCAAATTTCGACTGAGATAGTAAATCACATGTTCGTTGTGAAATTCATCTTCCTGAACTAATACCATTCCAGTTGTGGAATTAGAAGCTGCTAAGTATAAAAAGTAATCTAGGTTGTAATTGGGAGGATGCAATAACGGTGCATGGGTCAACGCGTGTTTTAGAACATCAAAAGATATATTAACGATCTCATCCCAAATGAAAAGAATAGCTCTAATTCCACGTATGAGAATTGGTTTTAGTTTTAAGATGAATTTCACAACAAACAAGTGATTTACTATCTCAGTCGCAATTTGAATCCAACTGAAATCAAATACTCACATGTGGAGAAATTGGCCTTGGCAGCAGTTCAAGCTGTCCAAAGATTTCGTCATTACATACTGTTACGAAAAACAATAGTGATCTCTGATTGTAACCCTATGATGTATATTTTGACCAAACAATTACTAGGGGGGAATACTCTAAATGGATTGTCATCTTACAAGAGTTTGATTTAGAATTTGAAAAATCTAAGTCAAAGAAATCACTAGTGTTCGTCGAACTTATGTGTGACTTCCCCAATACTGAGACAGAAACTATGGTAAAACATCCGACCGTCGATGAACCTTTGTTTCTTATCAATACCATTGATCCATGGTATGGAGATATCATCATTTATCTCCAAAACCAAGCTTTTCGGACTGAAATTTCACGTTCACATAGACGAAAAATCCGTTTCCAATCCCAGCAATATAATATTGTCAGCGACACTCTTTATCGTCAAGGTGTGGACTCTGTTTTTCGGTGATGTCTTACTCATGAAGAGGTTGAAATTGTTTTAAATGATTTCCACTCTGGAGCATGTGGCGATCATATGTCTGGGTATTCCACAACCCAAAATATATTGCACGCTGGTTATTTTTGGCCTTCGTTATTTAAAGATTGCATTCTAGCAGTCCGAAAATGCCACAATTGTCAAATATTTGATCATAAAATGCGTGCACCACCAGCTCCTCTTCACCCCATAATTGATATTGGTCCTTTTGCAAAATGGGGCATTTATTTCATTACATGTAACCCTCACTTGGCCGGGGGGCATGGGTATATTATTCTCGTAGTATATTATTTTACCAAATGAGCCGAGGCGATGCCTACATTTGCGGAATTGGAAAAACTGCAGCTACTTTTGTATTCAATCACATGATTGCTCAATTTGGTGTACCCCAAGCTATCATTACTAACCATGGTAGTCATTTTCGAAACATAATGATGACCGAACTGACTAATCAACTTGGCCTACGCCATGATATCTCTACTCCATATTACCCGCAAGCTAATGGTCAGGTTGAAGCCGTTAATAAAGTTTTAACCACCGTGATCAAACGGATTATTGGAATTCATAAATCAAATTGGCATACCATGTTTTTTTCATCACTTTGGGCATATCGAACCTCCGCAAAAACTGCAATAGGTTTCACTCCTTTTCAATTGGTCTACAGTTTAGAAGTTTTTTTACCGATTGAATGCGAAATATCATCACTCCAATTAGCCATAGAATTATTACCAACTACCTCTGAGGAGGAGAAACAATTTTTATACTTAGCTCAATTAGATGAGACTCGGCGCACCGCTGCATTAGCTACCGAGTCTCATAAAAAACAAATGAAATCTTAGTATGATAGGAGTGTTACACCTCATGTTTTTTCAGAAGGTAAACTAGTCTTAGTATATGATCAAGCTAATGATAAGCTAGGAGCTGGGAAATTCAAACCCATGCGGCACGGTCCTTATATTGTCAAGTGAGCACTTGCAAAAGGGGCCTATGAATTGACTGATTATGACAGGGTCTCTTTAGACAAACCCAGAAATGGGCTTTATTTGAAGAGATATTATGCTTAAATCTTGTGTGGAAATATTACTTGTATATTAGTTCTTTTCGTAGCTAGTGTGCCTTAGATTAGAAGAGTGTGCCTATTTTAAGTTTTTTTTTACTACTATCCCTTCTTATCTAGATTACTCTTGATATTGCATATGTCAACATCCCTTCAAACGTATATTGGTTTTGCTGATGGTGCTTGTCGTAGTACATAGAACATTTCTTCCACAGCCTGTGTTATTTATTCACCCACTGATGAGTTAATATCTATGCATGGGGTAAGCCTTGGTGAAACAACAAAAAATATTGCAAAATATAGCGTAGTGATTGAGTTATTATCTGAATCCATTTCATTTGTAATTCAACGTTTGATCGTTAGGTTAGATTCTGAACTCATTGTATTACATTTAAATCGAGTATACGCAATTAAAAATATAGTATTATTGAGATTATTTTTGAAGGTACGTCTCTTAGAATGAGAGTTTAATTACATTTAATATCAACACATTCTGAGAAATTTAAACACATTGGCTGATTCATTAGCTACTAGTGTTATAAACAGACATTTGCAACATTAAAGAATTAAATCAAAGCAACATTCGATAAACATGTTGAATAGATAGCCGGAAATAGTAGTAATATCATAGAGTAAGAGTAATGTTTTCAAAAAATATTACATTGTCCTCGATTATAGGTTTAAAATACCTTATGATCGGCAGAAATAGTGATATGAAAAACAAAAATGTCATAGTCTGCACAATCATCCACTATCCGTGGTGGTGATCATGATAGTACACGACAGCTCGCGCTACTCTTTTCAGGAATCTCTTGAACTGACCAGGAATTCCAATAACATGTCTCTGAAGATGGAGAGGAATATCATCTATCGAAGTCTCTGAGATATCCAAGGTCAACCATTTTAGGTTGTGTTCTAAGTCAGTAAGAATCTCAGCTGCCTGACCCTGTGGTGCTGCAAGGGGCTCTCTTTGCTTCCTATCGAAACATCGAAGCGTGGTTGGCTTGCGTGGACCAACATCTGCATTTAAAAAAAAAATGTCATCAGTATTGAATGATTTAAACAAAAACAAAATAAAAATTAGAATTTAGAACATGTCAAAATGATTCTTACCTAAGTCATCCCACTGTGGTCCCGGAGGAAGGGAAATCTCTCGATCACCACGGAAGTCCATCCCAACATATGGGAAATCTTCTATGGCAAAGATTTAGTTCTCCAACCAATGGAAATAATCTGGAGTGAAATGAACAATCTCACAGGCCTCGCTATGACAGGCCATCAGTGCAACCCATCAGACCACCCGAGGCTCCCTGACTGTACCAGGATCAACTGAGATAAGATGTGGGGCAAGTGAAGGAATTCTCTCTAGAGAAAATGTGACAACAATAACTCCATACCCAAAGTTTTTCAACTTTGAGTTCTTTTCCCAGGTCAATTGGCCTTTTACGTTGGCCAATACTGCCTCACACCAATTAAAGATGGTACCTCTGAAACAATCAACAACAGTTTGCATCTGGGATCTAGTAGCAACGTGTGGAGCTACGCTCCCACACAACCGGGTTATAGTAAACACAACCACTTTGAGTTCAGGATGGATGATTGTTTTTATATCAATGCGTTTGTCCTTAGGATCCGCTTCCTCATTGAAAAACTCTAGATGAAGGCTAGTGACAGATTGGTGACCTACCCTAGCCCAGAAAAAAGAGTTTGGTTCACCTCTCTTTGATAAATTAGTAAGAAAATATATATCTTCCAACTCAATTTCGAGTTGGTGATCTCCAATTATGAAGCACTGTTCCTGGACGTCCCACTTGTTTACTCGCCATATGAGTAACTCTACTTGGGCCCTCATACCCTGAATAGCCCAGAATTTATATAAACCACATTCCCTCAAAACACACAATGTGGGCACATGTACCATTGCAGCCTCATCAACCTCTTAATGTTTGTGTTCCCTCCACTCGAGCATTGTATATATTCTGCAATGGGAAAATTGGAAGATTAGAAACAATTTGAGTGAAAAAATTTGGTTTATTTTGGGAGAATCTATGATTTTATTTCCTTCACGGAACCTCCGCACCTTTTGCACAAAGACATTGCAGAGGTCTGCATGCGTCCTGTACAAAAAATGTGGGACCACGACAATTTTCTTTTTGAAAAATTTTCGGGGTCTGCAGGTGTCATGGTATTACCTGTGGATCCCCGTGGGTGAAATTTTGAACATATTTTTCTCCTAAAAAATGAATTTAAAACCTAAATCAAGAAAGTGAACAGAAAAAAATTAAGGCGAGGATGATGTGGATTACTTGGAGCTGACGATTTTCGATTCTGAAAGTCAAATTTTCTGTAATCTCCTCTGGAACGTTTTTCACCAAAAGCTCTCAACTTCCATTCTAGAATCAAATGGTAAAAATGATTTAGAAAAACTCATTTTTATAAGATTTTTTGAATAAATGAAATATAATTTTGTTTATGTTCCACTTTGAAAAGTTGTTTTCCGAATTATTTTTATTAATCATAAACAGGTATGTTTAATTTTTGAGTTTTTGTGCAGAATAAAGGATTTTTTTGCGTAAAATGATCATTTTGACAAAGGAGTATACTTTTTATCACTTTTTCAAACTCGGAAAAAATTATGAAAAAGCGAAACCTATGAGTACATTTTTATCCCTTTTTCGAACTCATTAAAACTTACGAAAAAGAGAAAACCATGAGTACATTTTTATCCCTTTTTCAAAGTCATTAAAACTTATGAAGAAATCTTGAGTTCTCTTTTAAGCCCTTTTCAGACTCTCTAAACATGAAAAGATTGTCGAGTACTTGACTATTCGAACTCGTTAAAGGAAATGAACAGTTGTCTCTTCAGTATAAGTTTACCCCTTTTCCGGACTAAAATGGACTATTTATGAAAAAGGTATACATTGACTAATCATGGTCAATAGAGTTCTCTCCTGTATTATTATATCCTTTTTCGGAATTGAGAGAATAAATTATTAAAAAGTACACCCACGGAGTTTTCTTAAGTTTTTCTTCTGACTCCCTAAAACTGAAAAAACACCAAGTTTCTCCTATACTGGACTTGTTAAAACTAAACAGTAAAGGACCTGTCGATTACAAATAGGAACGAACCACTCCTTCTTAGGGTTCGATTTTAAACTAAGTTGGACTCATCTGAAGGATGAGCTTATATAACAAGAAAATGTTATGCTCCTCAAGCTTGTCAAAAATAAAGAGGTACTTGCCAAAAATGGTGGGGGAAAAAGAGAGAAAATGGATCCAGTTGTCACACTTTGATTAAAAGAGTAGTATACCACTCTTGAACCGATACTTTTTGTCACACTTCTACGGGTTGGGAAAATCCTTTATCGAATAAAGAAAACCACATTGAAATTCTTCGGACGGTTTATGCAGGTATTAGCTTAGAGTCGGTGTTACCAAACCATCTGCGGTGTCATTATGTGTTCAAGAGGACAGTTCAAACAAACCATTCATCTTGCAAACATTTTTCTCCATTTATTTTGACCATCCCTGAGTCAGTCCTTGCAAAATATTTCTTCAAAACTTGATCTAATGGTTTCATGTCATGGGATTTCTTGCGACAGATCATTTTATATCAACCTCAGCTCATCATCTAGAAATTTGATCTAGAATCCTATCAGTACCTTGGGATCTGCATGCGTAATAAGCGATTCTCGTCTTCGACGACGGAGTTGCATCATTGACCTCACGTCGGATGATTTTACGAAGTGTTCGTCTTCAAACCATTTATTCATTTCCTATGGATTGTCACGAGTACTTTGAAGTCATTGTCATTATTGGTGGTTTCTCTCACACTTGTTAACGATTCACGTCATTATTTGGTAATCGAAGTGGTTTCTACCATGTTCGATTTCGACACGATCAATCGCATGGATAGAAAACATTGTACGGAGTAAATAGGTAATTGCCTTTGTTACCTACCTTTTTTGGTAGCATAAAAAAGCACTAGATTTTGAAAAGTGGTGATGCGGGATCACCTTTTTTTTTTTTTTTGAGCACATTTTTGACACTTTAATATTTTTATTTATGAAGTATGAATATTTGTTTTAAAATGTTAGTGATTTTCATGCTAATTTTGAAACGTATTGATGCAGCATCAACTTTTTTTTTTTAGAGCGGTGATTTTCATGCTAATTTTGAAACATATTGATGCAACATCAACCTTTTTTTTTTAGAGCGGTGATTTTCATGTTGGTAATAAAACACAAAACTTAGATTAAAAAATATAGATAAAAAAAATTAAAAAAACCAATAAAAATGTAAAAAAAATAAAACATGAAAAACATTTTTTTCTAAGTTATTAAAAAAATCCATATAATTAAAAAAAAAAAATTAAATAGAAAATTTAAAAATAATTTGAATTACAAAATTAAAATTTAGATAAAAAAAATAAAATACAAAAAAGAAAAAAATAAATTTAAAAAAATAAATTAAAAAAATAATAATAATAAGAAAACAAAAATTCAAATTTTAAAATTATTTTAATATTAACATTTTTTAAATTTAATAAAATTATATATATATATATATATATATATATATATATATATATATATATATAATTTTTTATAATTTAAATTTAATTTATTTTTTAAAATTTATTTGTTTTTTTAATATATATATTTTTAAATTTAATATTTTTATTGTATTTTTTTCATTTTTTTACTTTTAATTTCAATAATGTTTTTTTTTCTCTTTTTTAAGTTTTAAATGTATTAAAATTTAATATATTTCTTTAAATTTAATTTTTTATTTTAAAATTTTAAGTTTTTTTTTTTAATTTAATAAACATTTTCTTTTTCTTTTTTAAATTTAATTTCTATGTTTTTTTTTTTAATTTATTTCTTTTTTTAACTTGTTTTTCTTTTTAATTTAATATTTTTATTTTGTTTTTATTTTTATTTTTTTATTTCTATATATTTTGAAATTTTAATCTTTAAATTTTTTATTTATTTATTTCTTAAATTTTAGGTTTTTTTAATGTTTGAATTAATTAATTTTTTTTTTTATTCCTATATATTTTTAAATTTTAAGCTTTAAAATGGTTTTATTTTTTAAATTTATTTTTTTTCTTAAATTTTAGGTTTTTTTTAATGTTTGAATTTTAAAAATTAAAAAATGTTATTTCTATTTTTAAAAATGTCAAAAATATGACAAATTTTTTTTTTGGTTATTCCAGCGTCAACTGGTTTTGTTTTGAGGGTGTTTTTTCAATCCTTTTTTCAAGAAACAATTTTGTTTTTAGCATAATTTTATAAAATGTTGAAATTTGACCTTTAAAAAAAACCAAGTGCGTTCTGGAATACACTTTTTTTGTTTTTTGGGTGTTTTTTCATGTTTTTTGAGTCTTTTTGTGCTAGAGTTCCCGTTTTGAGGTCAGGTTACCTATTTCATCGTGCCAGAGTGTTAGAATCGTACTAGTTCGGGAAGCAGAAATCAAGACCCTGGATCTAGTTTCCACCATCCAAGCTGTGAGGAGTTTTATTGTTCATTATACAATAGACTATTCATGACATGGTTGCATCCATATTGTGTCTACTATTGATGTAATATTAAAATCATTTCTATATCAGAACATTTAATCCTTACAAGGTGACGTAACCTCCATGTTAATCCTCTGGCGCTTATTAAAAACAACCAATTCTTAATGATATTAATAGAAAACTAATATTAACATGATGTGTTACATTAACATGAGATACTATATATATATATATATATATATATATATATATATATAATGAAACAAATGTATATAAATATATACAATTACATAAAAACCATTATGTAAACAAACTCATTCTCACCGCTTTGAGGTTATTATTCATCAATGTAGATACGTAAATATAAGCACACACATATATATATATATATATGAAATTGCATGTTAGCTTATGTGCTAATTACAAGTTCGTAATTATAATTTATCGTTTTGTTTGCTTATGGTGCTTTAGTTTCCGGGTGTGTGAGTGTCAAAACATGAAATTGTTTTGTGTTTTATGTTGAAAAATTAATGACAAACAACATAATTAATAACTTAACAACAACATAAACATGTACAACAAACCATAAAAAAAGAGCCATCAACACAAGCTCGATGAAGGAGTTCACTTCTCCCGAGCTACATCTCCTCGTCCAAACAGTCAATTTCTCAGATTCAAATTTGGAAAAAGTGATGTGTACATTTTTCAATTACTCCTGAAACCTATTCTATTTTCTTCATAACATACAAATCATCTAAAATTGACTGTCCAATTACTGAAAACTTACTTTCACTGGTTTAGACTTGACCTCCTTCCCTGGTGGCCCTAGTCTCCCTTGAACTTCCCTGTAGCAAAATAACATGTAGAAGTCTTTTTCAGCCCTTGAAACATATACCATTGTCTCTGTAATTCCAAAATCATATAATATTGACTATTCATTTTCCAAAATTGGTCGAAATCTGATCCATATAAGCCTCATTTAATTTTCCCCTATGAAACTGCCTCTAAAACTGGATATCTGCTAGATAACCCCGCTAAAATTGGAACCTCCGCCGGATTTGGGGGCGCCTCCAGAATCTCCGCCAGATTAAACTCATCTTAAATAAAGTTTAATTAATTATAAAACTATATTAATGCACTAATGACACTCTTTAATTAAGGCGCGACCTTTAGGTCATATGTTTAGGTCACATGGCAGGAGAGGTTGGCCTCTTCGCGCTCCGCCAGTCCCACCGCATAAGGTTAAAGGTAAGTGGATGTGAAAAGTTCAATAAATACTGCTCGTAGCCCATTGGTAGGGTACGAGACTGTTGGGGTGGAGTTTTGGGGTTCAAACCTGACCTCACTCCCCTTTAAACGCTTTTACCATATATGATAATGCGGACTTTGTTATTTGAATACCCCAACGAACCATATAATACGTGAACCTTGGCCTTGATTAACGGAGCTTGGAATTTAGATATGGTTTAATTTAATATTTAATTACGATTAATATAATATATATAAACTATGTATTCTATTGTATAATATATATAAAACTACATATATAATATTAAATCTAAAATAAATAAAATAATAAAAAAAGACAATTCCACCTTAAAATCATTAGAAGAATTTCATCCACATATACCAAATTGACCAATTCTAAAGTGCCACTTGTCACAGCTTCATTGGCAGAAACCTAAATAATATTCTCAAAAGATTCTCTTTTTCTGACTCGGGTTCCATGTCACCAACTTGTCTAATTTGCAATTTTTTTAGCTCTTTGAGAAAACAGACATCATTCCATAACTTACTCATACGAACTAAGATTTTGATGAAACAAGTTGCGTTGGAATCTTGGTGACGAGCTCTACGCTATCGTCCTGGTTTCGAGAAATTCTGAAAATTTTGATTTTTGAGCTAAATACTAAGCACCTGATCATTCCTCCCCACTAGAAGCCTTTTGACCCCAAAATATCTCTTGATTAATGATCATGTGGATGAGGGGACTGTTCCCTCACCCTTCCAGTGTCTATCCACTAAAATTTTCCCAATTTCATCATTTAGAGCTTTTCTTAAAAAGTCAACTTTTTCCTCTATTCTTGCAACCTTCTTTTGCTCTCATTGACACCATCATGCTACAATATTTCTGAATTTGCAGAAAAACAATCTATTTTTGCAAAAAATATCTTGTTCCTACCTTGGTCAACAATCAAAGAAAAATTAGCAACTTTCTTACCTTGCACACTGTCACCATGGCGATTTTTAGCTGCTTTTGCCTTGTACTTGCATCGACTCTTGACCAAGTATCTTCTCCATTGCCATGTATAACACTGTTACCGATGAAATAGGTAACTTGACCTCAAAATGGGAACTCTAGCCCAAAAAGACTCAAAAAACATGAAAAAACACCCCAAAAACAAAAAAAGTGTATTCCAGAACGCACTTGGTTTTTTTTGAAGGTCAAATTTAAACATTTTATAAAATTATGCTAAAAACAAAATTGTTTCTTGAAAAAAGGATTGAAAAAACACCCTCAAAACAAAACCAGTTGATGCTGGAATAACAAAAAAAAAAAATTGTGTCATATTTTTGACATTTTAAAAAATAGAAATAACATTTTTTAATTTTTAAAATTCAAACATTAAAAAAAACCTAAAATTTAAGAAAAAATAAATTTAAAAAATAAAAACATTTTAAAGCTTAAAATTTAAAAATATATAGGAATAAAAAAATAAAAATAAAAACAAAATAAAAATTTTAATTCAAACATTAAAAAAAACCTAAAATTTAAGAAAAAAATAAAATAAAAAGATTAAAATTTCAAAATATATAGAAATAAAAAAAATAAAAATAAAAACAAAATAAAAATATGAAATTAAAAAAAAAAGGGTTAAAAAAAGAAAGAAATTATAAAGAATAAATATAGAAATTAAATTTAAAAAAGAAAAAGAAAATGTTTATTAAATTTATTAAAAAAAAAAATTAAAAAAATAAAAATAAAAATTTAAAGAAATATATTAAATTTTAATAAATTTAAAACTTTAAAATAAAAATTAAAAAAAAAAAATTTATTTAAATTAAAATTTAAAAAATAAAAATAAATACAATAAAAATATTAAATTTAAAAAATATATATATTAAAAAAACAAATAGATTTTAAAAAATAAATTAAATTTAAATTATAAAAAATAAAATATATATACATGAACTTAAATGAAAAATATATATATTAGATTTTATTAAATTTAAAAAAATTGTTAATATTAAAATAAAAAATTAAATTTAAAAAAAATAATAATAATAATAAATAAATGAATAAACAAATAAATTTTGAAAAAAAAAAAAAAAAAACAAAACAAAAAGTTAAAATACTTTAAAAAATCAATTAAAATGAAAAATCGAAAAAAATAAATTAAAAAAAATAAAAACACATTGTTAAATAAAAAGTTAAAAACTTTAAAATCAATTAAAAATGAAAATTGAAAAAAATAAATTAAAATAAATATATTAAATAAAAAATAAAATAAAAAACAAATTAATTTGAAAATATTAAGTTTAATTAAAAAAAAAATCTAATTTTAAATACACAATTTTAATTGAAATAAAAAAAATATAAAATTTTATGTAATTAAAAAAATAATTTAAAAAAAAAAAAATATTAAATTCAAATAAATTAAAAAAAAAACAAAATTTACTAAATTTTAAAAAATTAAATGAAAAACTAAACATAAAATTTAATAATAATAAAAAAATATGAAAAAAAATCAATTAAATAAAAAAAAATACAAAATTTAATAAAAATTATTAACAAAATTTAGAAAAAAAAAATAAAATTAAAAACAAAAAAAATGAATAAATTAAACAAATTAAATTTCAAATATAAAATTTAAATTAAGAAAAATATTTTGAAATATTTTGAATCTAACAAAAAATTAAGAAAAAGAAAAAAGATTTTTAATCGTCTCCTCATGCATGAGGCCGACAAGGGGCCAACACCTCACCATCAATTCTTTAATTTTAATTTTTTTTTTAATTCTTTCTTTTTCTTGTCTCCTCCTTCTTCTTTAAATTAATAATTTTTTTATTTTTGTTAATTTGATTTTTATTTTTATTTTTTAATATTTTTAATTCATAATATATATATATATATATATATATATATATATATATATATATTAAATTTCAAAAAATCATATATATATATATATATTTTAAAATTTAATTTAATTTGTTTTAATTTCGCTTTGTTTTGTTTTTTGCTTTATTTTTTTTTTTTATTTTAAATTTATTTATTTATTTATTAAATTATTTATTTTTTGAAATTTAAAATTTATTTATTAAATTTGTTAAATTTTAATTTAATTTAATTTTTATTTAATCTTTTAGTTTATTTAGTTTTTCATTTTTAAAATTTATAAATTGTTTCATTTAAAAAAAAAGTAAATTTATGGATATTTGTTTTTTAATTATTCGTATCGTGGTTTTATGTGTGTGTGTGAGAAATTCTTTCTATTTTAATTTTCTTTTTCAATTTTAAATTTTTATTGTTGTTGTTGTTGTTGTTTTTTTTTTTTAAATTTTTAAAATTTTTTTTGCTAATTTTTAAATTTGTATTTTTTTTCTTCTTATTATTATTATTATTTTAATTTAATTTATTCTTTTGTTTGTATTTTTTTTTATTATCTAAATTTCAATTTTGTAATTTTAATTATTTTTAAATTTTCGAAATTTTTATTTTTTTTATTTTTTAGACAACTTAGAAAAAAATGTTTTTGATGTTTTTTTTTTTTTTAAAATTTTTTGGTTAATTTTTTGTTTTTTTCTTTAAATTATGTGTGTTTTTTTCAAATTTTGTCATTTCTTTTCATAGAATATTTGAATATTTTTGTTTAAATTTTTTTATTTTTACAAGTTAATTTTGTTTTTTTTTACATTTTTATTGGTTTTTTTTTATTGTTTTTATATATATTTTTTTATCTAAGTTTTGTGTTTTATTACCAACATGAAAATCACCACTCTAAAAAAAAAGGTTGATGTTGCATCAATACCTTTCAAAATTAGCATGAAAATCACTGCTCTAAAAAAAAAAGTTGATGTTGCATCAATATGTTTCAAAATTAGCATGAAAATCATTAACATTTTAAAACAAATTTCATACTTCATAAATAAAAATATTAGAATGTCAAAAATGTGCTAAAAAAAGAAGAAGGTGATTCCGCATCACCACTTTTCAAAATCGGGTGCTTTTTATGCTACAAAAAAAAAGTAGGTAATAGTGCGGTTACCTATTTCATCTAATGCTGTTGTATTCTAATAAGCATTTTTGGAACCCATGCCTTCTTTGTCAAGCTGCTTTTTGTCACTTTCTATTTCGACTCAATCTTCTTGCACCTAAGATCTGTTTCAAAGATCAGCGAACACTACCGTTGGATCGGTCAGAAATGTTTTTCACCTTCTTTCAAAGGAAACCTGTTAACATCCTAAAACAATTCATTACAAGCATACGAATCTTTATGAAAAGTGTGATTCAATACACTCTTTGTTTGATCATCAACAATGCCAAGCTCTGACTTGCATTCACTATCCTCTTCATTTCACTTGCATTGATAAGAGACAAACCTATCTTCTTCTTATGTGATCTAATTATGTACTCAATACGATCCTTAAACAAGTGATACTTGTTCTCATGGAAATGAAATACAACTTTCCTATCATACAGATAAGGACTTCCTAATACAATACCAGATATCTCAAGCGACACCACATCAAGCTCAACTTCATCAAGAAATATTGAGTTAATGGTGAATCTTAGTAAGCACTTCCTTGTAACTTGGAATTTTGAATTCTTGCAAATACAACCCAAAGGATATGGTCTTGGATGTCTAATTGTTTCAAGGCCTAGTTGCTTAACAAAATCTTCGGAAATCAAGTTATCTTGTGACCCACTATAAAAAAGTGTATCAATATTGGTATGTCTAGATAGAACTCTAATATGGAAAAGTTCTATTCTTGTATCTTCATCATGAGTATCATTTGAACAATTTGAAGAACTAGCGCTTTCAACATGTTTACCTTTCAAACCCATGGTTGTAATTTTTGTCTCATCTCCTGAATCTGACCCTAAGTCTTGTTCAACTATAGCAACAAATTTCCCCTTCTCTTTGGCTTTCAGTCTGTTTGGTTTCAATTATGGATGAAGTTGCCAACAATGGTCTTCATCATGGCCAATCTTTGAACAATTTTTTCCTGTGAGTTTTTCCTTCTCTCTTTTAGAGAACTATTTATTTTTCCTCTTCCATAAAACTTTCCTTTCCCTTTACTCTCACTTTCACTTTTCTCTTCTATGCCTTGTTTTCCCCTTGCCTCTAAGTGTGTGGCTTGTACACAAACTTCGTCTAAATTTCTTGGGTTAAGCATAAGAATAGTATGCTTCAGATAGGAATGTAAACCCCCAATGTATTTCAAGAGTGTATCTTGGGAATACAAGTTTACACCTAACAACAAATCTCTCTTTCTAAACTCCTGAGTATAATCTTGAATTGTTTGACCCTTGAGCTGCCTAAAATTTTTCCAACTCATAATAGATTTTTTCATGTAAGCTAAAGGATAAAACTGTCTTTTAATGGTAGAAATAAACTCAGCCCAAGTGATGGATATCTTACCATGGATTCACATTTCCTCTTGAGTCTTTGCTTCCCACCAGACTAGTGCTGCTCCTTCTAGCCTCAATGAATCCAATTGGATATTTGTTTCATCATCTTGTAGGTTCTGAATTCTGCAATACACTTCCAATAGATGAATCCAATTGTCCGACTTCTCTACATTTACCTCTCCATTGTACATGGGTAATTCAAAATTTATTTCCAATTTGAGTAATGAGGTTTTTCCTCTTGTGGCTTTTGAGTGAATATGTGTGGTCTTTGTGGTGGAAGTGGAAGATGATACAAATGGGGATGATGAGGATGATGAAGATGGTGGAGATGGAGGTGGCTTTCCTCCGCTACCCTTTGAACTCTTCTCTTCATCCTTCTTATCATTTGAAGTTCCTCCTCCATGTGGGAACTTAGAACCTCCTCCTATCATTCCAGTAGTGAATGGATCCAACATAATATTGACCATCCTCTTCATGTAATTGAAGTATTTATTGACAGCCTCCTCTTCTGAGTGTCCTTCATTGTCTCCAACACCTCACTTGACGGGTTCCAATTCAACTTCAGTTTCTAGTGCAATTTGGACCTCCTCAATCTCAAACAAAGACAACAATTGAGGTGATTCAGGTGCAACTGGGAGTGAAAATTCAGGTGAAGATGGTGGCCTTGTGCCTCTCCCTCTTCTGGTCCTAACCTCAGGACTAGCAACCAATATTTTCCCTTCTCCTCTCTACAATCTTAACCTTGTAAGCATCACAAAATTGCAACCGTTAAAACTCTTTTGCACAAACTCTAGAAAACCAAGAAAATATCCTTAAGAAACCTAATGCTCTGATACCACTTGATCTGAACCTGTATGTTAGTTTTTCTGTGCTAATTACAAGTTCATAATTATAATTTATTTGCTTCTTGTTTGCTTATGGTGCTTTAGTTTCCTTGGTGCATGTGAGTTTCAAACCAAGAAATTGTCGTGTTTTATGTTGAAATTAATGAAAAATAAACAACATAAGTAAGAACTAAAAAACAACATAAACATGTACAACAAACCATAAACACAACCATCATCACAAGTTTTTGATGAAGAATTTCACCCCTCCTGGGCTACATCTCCTTGGTCCAGCTCCATAGCTTGGGCCTCTTGTATTAGCTCAAATTTGGAAAACGTGTTGTGTAAATTTTTAAATTGCTCTTGAAAATTTTTCTATTGTCTTCATAACATAAAAATCATCTAAAAATGACTATCAAATTACTAAAAACTGACTCTCGCTGGTTTATACTTGACCTCCTTCCCTGGTGGCCCTAGGCTTCCTTGAAATTCCTCGTAGAAAAATCCCATGTAGAAGTTGTTTTCAGCCTCCGAAACCTGTACCATTGTCTCTGAAATGCCAAAATCATCTAATATTGACTATTCATTTTCCAAAATTGGTCTAAATATGATCTAGATAAGCCTCATTTAATTTTTCCCTATGAAACTGCCTCTAAAATTGGATATATGCCAGATAACCCCGCTAAAATTGGAACCTCCACCGGATTTGGGGGCGCCTCCAAAAGCTCCGCCAGATTAAACTCAGCTTAACTGAAGTTCAATTAATTATAAGCCTGGATTAATGCACTAATGGCGCTCTTTAATTAAGGCACGACCTTTAGGTCATATGTTTAGGCCACATGGCAAGAGAGGTTGGCTCGCGGACTAGCCTCTCCGCTCTCCATCAGTACCATCGCTTAAGGTTAAAGGTAAGTGGATGTGCAAAGTTTAATAAATACCGCCCGCAACCCATTGGTAGGGCGCATGCCTATTGGGGTGGATGTCTAGGGTTCAAACCCGACCCCTCTCCCCTTTAAACGCTTGCTTTTACCATATATAATAATGCAGACTTTGTTATTTGAATACCCCAACAAACCAAATAATACGTGAACCTTGGCCTTGATTAATGGAGCTTGGCATTTAGATATGGTTTAATTTAATATTCAATTACGATTAATATAATATATATAAACTATGTATTGTATAATATAATAAATATCATATGTGTAACATATAATATATTATATTTTATAATATATATATATATAAAATATTAAATCATAAATAAATAAAATAATAAAAAAACACAACTCCACCTTAGAATCATTAGGATAATTTCACCCACCTAGACCAAACTGGAAAATTTGAAAGTGCCACTTGTCACAGCCTCATTGGTAGAAACCTGAAGAATATTCCCATAATATTACTTTTTTCTCACTGGGCTGCCATGTCAACAACCTGTCCAATTTGCAATTTTTTTTAGATGTTTGAGAAAACAGACATCAGTCCATAACTTACTCATACGAACTCGTATTTTGATGAAATGAGTTGCGTTGGAATCCTGGTGACGAGCTCTACGCTGTCGTCCTCATTTAGAAAAAATCTAAAAACTTTTATTTTTGAGCTAAATACTGAGCACTTGATCATATATAAAACTTAACATCACATAGATGCATATTGTATCGAATTTGAAACATTGTATACAGACATGTAACTTAACTTAACGTAGTTCCAATACATTTCACGCTGTATTGAACTTTCGTGTATATGTATATGTGTGTGTGTATATATATATATATAGTACATGTTTAGCTTTGTAAGGTTAAAATTGGCGATCTTTTCCTCGTAATTGTATTTTTCACAACCTATCGAGCAATAAAATTGTTTTCTAGGTGATTTTGACCATTTTCATCATTTTTACTTTCGTCAAATAGTTGATGAGCAACTACTACAATGAAAAATCCACAATGTTCATATTTTGTCTTACTTGAGGCCCAGTCAATCCCAATGTTGCAAACTTGGCTCTGATACTATTAAGCGGATTAATCCCTCTTGTGGACAAGAGCGATCTCCCTAGTATCCTAAGGATATCTAGAAATAAACAGACAAAAGTAGACAATTTTTTCTAGACTATTATGCTTAAGAATTATTAATTAACTATGGAGAGATACTCCTACCTGAAGTCCAATGCTTACTCGGTTTTCAATCCAGTCGTTCCAGAAGGTATCGATCCAACACATAAGATCTGCAATCAAAGACAAGCAAACAAGATCAAAATCATCTGCAAGATATGATAATTCAAAAGAAATAATCTATCTTAGTGATCAAGGAATCCAAGAATTAAATTATTCAAAATATAGATGAACAACTCAATGAGAAAATAGAATCCATTTGTATTAACTTTGAATAAAAAGAAGAAACTTTACAACCTTGATGCCTTGATGTTTGTACAGGTTCTTCCGGGGTCCCGAACAACTGTTTTCCTCAGTTTGAAAAGAATCCAACTCTCTGAATCAACATAAGACTATGGCTATGAGTATGTAATGTCTCTCATGCCAATGATGCGAAATGTGGAGAGTATAATTTCTTCAACAATTCACCTCAAAAAAACCAAGTTATAAGTACAGTGTACCCTTGAGACTGAAACATGATCTCAATTTATAGCAGAGGGGAGGTAGTTTAAGTTCCAATAAGGAAGGGATAAATTCCTCTCTCAAAGGGATTTTAGCTCCAAAAACCAAGGGATAGCTCCATCAATGAAGGGATAGAGGTTCATGAATGGAAGGGGCGAAGCTCGACCTGATAACGCTTCTAGAAGCCTCCAGCTATGAGAATATTTGACTAGCTGGGTTTATAGAACTTAATTTCTCTTTTATTTTACCTTTTACGGGGGTCCACAGTTTTAGTAAGCAGAACGTGTGGGATGTGCCGCAGGTTATAGAGCAAGAAACCGCATTACCGCAGGTAAGAGCTAGGAAAAGTGTAGAGTTAGGCTTTTTAAGGTTTTAATGAGCTTTTCTCCAATTCCAAGACTTGGTTGAGGAACTTTATGGTTTTGGACCTCTAAGGGAGCATAATATAGGTAATGATGAACCCATATAGACAACTAAATGTCATGGTGACAAATTTTAGTGTAGCAGATTGCCCCCTAAAGTGTGAAGTCTGAAGTAGTTCTGAAGAGTGAACTGCTTTACCATTCTGAGGATTGGGTTGCCGACATACCGGTTGAAACCTGTAAAAACATTCAATGCAAACATATATATGTATATATCATCGTTGAGGTAGGAATTCCCATACTCATATCAAAACTAACTACATGTTCTGATACATAAATGATTTTAGAATTACGTCAATAGTAGACACAGCATGAACGCATCCATCTGTCATAAGTAGTATACTGTATCATGAATAATAAAACTCCTAGTAGCCTGGATGGTGGAAACTAGATCTAGGGTGTTGATTTCCGCTTCTTGAACGAGTACGATTCTATCCATGTGATTGATTGTGTCGAAGTCGAACATGGTAGAAACCACTTTATTAGCAGTTAATGATGTGAACTGTTAACAAGTGTGAGAGAAACCACCAATAATGACAATGGCTCTCAAAGTACTCAGTACAATCCATGAAGTGTGAAGGAATGATTTGAAGTCAAACACTTCATAGAATGATTCGATCGAAGGTCAATGATGCAACTTGTCGTCGAAGGCGAGAGACCTGCCATTAGGGCATGCAGATCCCAAGGTACTGATAGGATTCTAGATCAACTTTCTAGATGACGAGCTGTCGTCGATAGAAAGCGACCCGTCATAGGAAAGCCCACGACACGAAACCATTAGATCAATTTTTGAAGAAATTTTAGCAAGGACTGACTCAGGGATGGTCAACGCGAATGGAGACAAATGTTTGCAATGAATGGTCTATTTGAACTGTCTCTTGAACACATAACAACACTGCAGATGGTTTGGTGACAATTGACCTAAAGTTAATACGGCTGAAGACTTTCAATGTGGTTTGATTAACTGTTAGACAAAGGATTTTCCCAACCCAAGTATGAGTGTGATAAAATTGTCGTGTTCAAGAGTGGTATACTACTTTTCAAAACAAAGTATGACAAATGGATTCATTTTCTCTCTTTTCCCCCACAATTTCTGGCAAGTACCTCTTTATTTTTGACAAGCTTTAGGAGAGACCAGGTCCTTTATTGTTAAGTTTTAATGAGTCCAGTATAGGTGAAACTCGGTGTTTTTTAGTTTTAGGGAGTCAGAAGAAAAAATAAGAAAGCTCCGTGGGTGTACTTTTTCGTAAATTTAGTCTCTCAAGCCCAAAAAATGATAAAATAATGCAGGAGAGAACTCTCTTGACCATGATTAGTCAACGTATACCTTTTTCGTAAATAGTCCATTTCAGTTCGGAAAAGGGGTAAACTTATACTGAAAGGACAACTATTCATTTCCTTTAACGAGTTCGAATAGTCAAGTACTCAACAATATTTTCATGTTTAAAGAGTCTGAAAAGGGCTTAAAAGAGAACTACAGGGTTTCTCTTTTTCGTAATTTTTAAGAGGCCGAAAAAGTGATAAAAGTGTACTCATTTGGCCGACTTTCAATTTAATTTACGAGCAGGAAAAGACAAAAAGAACTTGACATTTGCATGTGTTTTACGAGAATGAAAGATAGAAAAATAATCTCGGGATTTTCATGAGTTTAATGAGTCTTGAAAATAATAACCGAAATGGACTCAAGATAGGTTTCATTTTTATACAAGCTTGAAACATAGGAAAAATTATGCTTGAGAGTGGTTTCATTTTTACAGAAGCCTGAAACGTAGGAAAATTGTGCTTGAGAGTGGGTTTGTTTCATTTTTTACACACGCTTGAAACAAAGGAAACTGCACTTGAGATAGGTTTGTTTCATTTTTACACAAGTTTGAAACAAAGAGAAAACTGTGCTTGAGAATGGTTTTAATGCCCCCCAAGCGTAACTTGCTAGAGCATATGCCCCCCAAGCTTCATTTCATTCACCTAAGTAGATTACTGGTTCATAGGTGGATGGAATGAAGGTTCATTTACGAGATCAGATGAAAGACTCGACTTCACATTTCTGAGATCTAATCAAAGGCTCGACTCAATTAGGAAAGGATTTGTTTCATTTTTTAATGAGATTGACACAGGAAAATAACTCTTCTCATTACTTGATTCATTTTTTAACGAGGTTGACACAGGAAATGAACCATCCTCAAGGGTCTGTTTCATTTTTTAACAAGGTTGACACAGTAAAAGAACTATCCTCATAGACATGTTTCATTTTTTAACGAGGTTGACACAGTAAAAGGAACTCTCCTCATAACCCACTGATTCATTTTTTAACGAGGTTGACACAGTAAAAGGAATTTTCCTCATAGGAACCTGTTTCATTTTTTAATGAGGTTGACACAATAACAAGAACTATCCTCATTGCTAATTCATTTTTTAACGAGGTTGACATAGGAAAAGAACTATCCTCAAGAGGGGTTGTTTCATTTTTTAACGAGGTTGACACAATAAAAGAACTATCCTCAAGATAACCTGTTTCATTTTTTAACGAGGTTGACATAGGAAAAGAACTATCCTCATGGAAACTTATTTCAATTTTTAAAGAGCTTGACACAAGAAAAGGAACTATGCTCATGGTGACTTGTTTCATTTTTTAACGAGGTTTACATAGTAAAAGAACTTTCCTCATAACCCACTGATTCATTTTTTAACGAGGTTGACATAGTAAAAGGACTATCCTCATAGACATGTTTCATGTTTTAACGAGGTTTACACATAGGAAAAATTATGCTTGAGAGGGTTTCATTTTTACACAAGCTTGAAACGTAGGAAAACTATGCTTGAGAGTGGTTTCATTTTTACACAAGCTTGAAACGTAGGAAAACTGTGCTTGAGAATGGTTTCATTTTTACACAAGCTTGAAACGTAGGAAAACTGTGCTTGAGATAAGTTTCAATGCCCCCCAAGCGTAACCTGCAAGAGCATATGCCCCCCAAGCTTCATTGCTAGAGCATATGCCTAAAAATTTGTAGTGTCCCTCGCTCCAATATTGTGCAATAAATACATGGTAATGCATAAAACATTTACACCATAATTAGCTTGTGCCATGCAATTATAATTAATTATTCAACACAATTTACCATATATTCTCCATATCACAAATAACAATAGTTAAGCACCATAGCATAAGCGTTTATGTAATTATGTGGAACCCCAACTAAAATTAATTCAACCCATTAATACACAAATTATAGGGCGCAACAAAAAGACACAATATATATAACACAACAACTACCCCAACTAGGGTTTATCACTAAGATGCATAATTGTACATAAACACATAATACACATAAAATGATTATTCCGAAAGAAATTTATCTACATTATGGATCAAAAAAGTATTATATATAACAATATGGTACTTATCTGTAATAAAGAGTAGAATAGCTATGGGCTCTCCATTTTCCTCCATGCCATAGACTTGTGTTGATTTTTGTGTAGCTTGGGAGGTACTCCAAGCCCTAGTGTTTGAGGGTTGGAGGTCAAGGTGCCACAACTAGGCTTGTGGTATTAGAACCCAAACCTTGGGTTTTTTACCCATTGATGTTTGGGCCAAAACCGTGACGCGTTTTTGACATTTGATGGATGAGGATGATAGCTCTCGATGAGACGATTCTAACGTAATGAGAATCATCCGATTCTGATTTGTCGTTGAGGAGTTATGAATTTTTTAAGGTTACTAATGGGTTTTCACTTGCATGTCTAGGTGAGCCTAAGGTGTTTTAGGCTTATGAAAAGACGGTAAACCTTGAGTGACGTCCTAGGAAGGGGCCCCTCATTTGTGTATAAAAAGAGGGAGAATGTGAGAACATTCTCTCATTAAAAAAGTGCAACATTGAGGCAGCGTTAAGGAGGAGGGACAAAAACTCGGAGAAGAGTTAAGATACCTTGGTTTTGCGTAGGAGAAGAAGACAGGACAACATGAGGAATTAAGGCTGGATTAGGTGCTTCTTTGACTACGTGGAAGGTTGTATTATGCTGCAGAGAGGCCAAGTTTTGCAAGGAATAAACGGAGGTGGCAGAAGGGTCTGTTAGGAAACAACCAAGGTAGAGATACCCTATTTTGTGTGGGCTGTAGGTGTTGGGGGTTGACTGTGGTAGGCCGCAGGCCATACCAACATAAGAAGGCATCTACGTAATATTGTTTGGGGTAATATAAGCCCAAAAAACAACACAATAGGTGGCCATACTCTCATGGTTAGGATGCATTAATTGGAGGTTGTTTGGGTGCTTGGTTAGGGTTGTTGTAGCGTGCCCAAGATGCCCTAACCAGTCACTAATATGAAAAAAATATAACAGACTTAGGAATCAAAATTTGCCTTGTTTTGGTTCCATGATATATGGACCAATGTTTGGATCAGTTAATGGGCTGTTGAAGGATGCCTTAGGATCTTTTTGGAGGAGCCTAACATGGACTGGGGAAGCCTACCGAGAAACCAAGGTGACAACAAGCACATCAGATGAGAGGTATGTTTCTATGATGTGTTTGATGCTAGGGATGTAGTGTTTAAACGTGTTGAATGACTGTGGCAACTAGAAGAAAGGGTTTCTTAGTGGGAAGATGCTACATTAGGAAGCACACATTCCCAGGCAAGAGGACAATAGCAGAAGGAGTTGCAGATGAAATATTGTATGATAGGTTGATGGTGTCCTAGGTGAGGACAGATTAATGTGCCTAGATTTTTGCAATAGATCCTCTATTGCAGAAGCAAAGGGCAGATTGGAGAATTCTATTGGCAGGCGTATGTAAGTGTCTCCTAGGTGTGAGGATGCCTTGACTAGGTGCAGATGCTACAACGTGGACTTGGTCACTCGTGGACTGTTAGAGGGCAGGGAGAGTGGACCAAGTGTAGATGTGAATTGGAAATTTATGGTCTGCTAGAGGACAAAATGATAGTGTCCAAGTTGGAGCCCAGTGTGCAACACCTTGATGGAAAAAGGTAGTTGCTAAAGCTGCTGTGATGATGAGCTCAAGGGTATGATCAACCAGGTGCAGTTTGTGGAGCCCAAGACTTGTGTGTGGAGAAGGACCTCTACAACAGATGATCGATAGTCCTCCTAGCCCGTGTTCATTGTGGCATATGGATATCTTGCAGTGATATATGGTAGCCCTCTGTGCCCTATGTTGGTCTTCATTGTTGTAGAGGAGGAAGACCATAGTGGGCTGAAGTCCCTGAGGAGAAACAATGGGCAAATTGAGAGTTGTTCACAAGTGGAATTGTGAAAAAATCTACAGGAGTCTTGATGTGTTGATGCAATTATGGACGAATGATAAACTAGAGAGTAGATTAATAACTAATATTTAATGGCTAGATGGATTTGGAGCACTGAGAGAGGCAAGAGCTGCAGATTGGGAGTCGAAGGACTAGGTAGGTGAAGGGTACAACTGAGAGGATCTCTAAGAGCATGCTACAACCAGATGGTCAAAGTATATTGTTTTATATCTTGTAATAGTGGATTTATGAGGGCCATTATCTATGGTACAAGATCCCTAGACTCTTATATTATATGTTGTTAATATAACGAAGTTGTGTTGAAAATTGTAAAAGCTTGTCTATGTTATGTGCTTATGTGATTTACTGATGTTTATATTCTGTTGTGAAAAGTAATTATGTTGAGATTCTTGGTTTGGTAGCATCAAATATTTTAATACTCTGTCCCAGAACCAAGGTTATGGAAATTCAGCATGGTATCAGAGCTTATCTGAGCTACTTTAAGGGTCAGTGAATCAAAGTGTGCACAACGAAGAAACACAGAGGGAGTTTCAAGTGTCTGGATCATGGAGCAGAGGGTTCATCTGAAGACGTGGAGATGTGGTATTGAAAGGTTACATAAAGATATGGGATGGGAGTTCTGGTGGATTGGTGGTGATCCTGGTGAACAACATTTTGTTGTAGGGAAGATTGGTGATCATGGAATTCCGTTTATTTTCATGGATGGTTGGTACAACTTGAGGGTTTCTTTGGCATGGAAGAGATCAGGTTTATTGAGATAGCTTCATGTAATGGACTACAAATTGGCAGGCTAGATTCTTCATCGGATCATATTCGAGATTGGTGGGATTTTCACAAGTGGTATTTGATACAAGAGGATGAGTGCTTGAAGGTCTGAGCCAATGGAGATCGTGTAGGATCAGAGGGAGTCTAGCCTCAGAGGGAGCAACCCTATGGAGGTTTGGGATCTTCAGGTTCATATGTGACGAGGTAGAGGCAATACTGAGATTTTTGGGTTCATCTACAGGGAATGTTGTAGTGATAAATGCCAGATGGGCTAGTTTTGTCGCCAAAGATGATGATGGTTACTTCCTAGTCTTGAAAGTACCTCCCTCGCTAAGAGGGAGTGTTGATTTTTGTGTAGCTTGGGAGGTAATCCAAGCCCTAGTGTTCAAGGGTTAGAGGTCAAGGCGCCACAAGTAGGCTTGTGGAATTAGAACTCAAACCTGAAGTTTGGAACCCATTGATGTTTCGGCCAAAACCGTGATGTGTTTTCAACATGTGATGGATGAGGATGATATCTATCAGTGATACAATTCCAACTCAATGAGAATTATCCGATTGCGAGTTGTCGTTGAGGAGTTATGAATTTTTGAAGGTTACTAATGGGTTTGAAATTGCATGTCTAGGTCTCCTTAAGGTGTTTTACGCTTATGACATGCTGACAACACTTGTGTGACATACTAGGAAGGAGCCCCTCATTTGTGTATAAAAAGAGGGTGAATGTGAGACCATTCTCTCATCCAAAAAGTGAAACATTGAGGCAACATTAAGGAGGAGGGACAAAAAATAGGAGAAGAGGTAAGATACCTCTGTTTCTTGCAGGAGAAGAAGACATGACAATGTGAGGAATTAGGGATGGATTGGGTGCTTATTTGACTGTGTGGAGGTATTTCTTATACCATAGAGAGGCTTAGTTTGGAAAGGGATAAAAATAGGTGGTAGAAGATTCTGTTGGGCAGCAACTGAGGCAAAGATACCTTGTTTTGTGTGGGTTGTTGTTACACAATATTTTGTCACTGTCCATGCATTCCCTATTCTGAATACTGGAGGACCATTATAATGACCCCTGTGTACTATCACACATCATAATGAATGTCATTACATACCTTAAAATTCCAGGAACAAAATCTCTGTAGACAATTCCTGAAGTAGACCCTTAAAAACATGCATTTTTGGGTCAGCACTGTTGTGTAGTTATGTCCTTGCGCCGATGGCCAGATTTACACTAGGCCCCGCGCCATGGTCGCTCTGTCTCTAGAGAGCCCCCTTGCCGAGTTAATTTTGGAAGGTTTTTTAATATGGAAATGAATCTTCTAAGATCTAACAACTTCATAAGCGGAGTCATGGATGTTTGTTCGACTGAATGTGGTCGATTTTCTCTCTCTGGCCTTATAGTTCCTACAAAAATGAAACTTCCCAAAGAGATAAACCTTTCCTCTACCATAAGTGGATCCCAAAGCTCTTCCTCCACCCCTATAAATCCCTCCTCATCCCATTTATTCATACCATTATAGCTAGTGTTGAGTCTCAAAAAGTGTGTTTTCCATATTCATACATATTTCCATTATGTCATAACCATTTAGCTCTTATTTCATAGCCATTTGATTTAAAACCCTACATCAAGTAACCATTTTCATAAATATATGGGTTAGGATCCTTGTTTTCCAAAGTTATTTATTTTATGTATTTTAAGTGAATTTATGATTAGAAACTAGAAAATTAACATAGTTTCATATATCTATATATGTGTTATGAGTTTTGTGACATGTGTAGGTCAAAAGGAGACTTCTAGAAGACCTTTATGTGGCACTCTAAGGCCAAATTTGAATTTGGTTGGAGAATATTATGGAATCAAGAGGATATGTGTCTCACTTCCTTGTTGTATTGAAACTCTAAGAGGATATGTGTCTCATTTCTTAGTTGTGTTGAAACTCTAGAAAGACATGTGTCTTATCATTTCCTATTTTGATCGTAACTCTAGAGATGGAGGGAGAGATTCATGGACTCCCATTAATGAGATGACTCCTCATATTTTGTATAAATAGGAGAAGCTTTCTCCTATCATAGGTAATGAGAAAGTAATGAGGAAGTAGATTTGTAACTAAGTTCAAGATGGAATGGGATGTAGATTTGTGAGTTCTTTTTAATAGAGAAATTCAATTCTTTGATGCTGTTTTGATTACAATTTTAAGGAGCTGAAGGACTTCACCAAATTGGTAGCAGAGGGCCCCTGCTATCTAAGGAGGCTTTTACATGTTTTCTAGATAAGTTGCTTTCAATTCTGTTTTGTCATATTTCCTTACTTAGATTGCTTTTTGAAATCATAGATTTTAGCATAATTTTTCATGGCAGCCCGGGCATTTGCATATCTTTTGACTAATGACATGGAATCAATATTGTTCTACTGTTAATTTATTTTTTCTTAGTTTTTGTTTAATTCCAGTATTGCTTTGTTTATTTCAGTCTTGCACATTTGCTTCAGTAGTTAGATTTAGATATATTAAATTGCTCATGTCATTTTCAGTTACCTCCGAAAGCCACAGCTGGACTGATGGTGAGGGATTGAAGTATGAGTGTGTAGTTTGATATTAGTTTATTTTCTGCAAGTTAGATATATTAAATTTCTCATGTCATTTTCAGTTACCTCCGAAAGCCACAGCTGGACTGATGGTGAGGGATTGAAGTATGAGTGTGTAGTTTGATATTAGTTTACTTTCTGCAAGTTAGATATATTAAATTGCTCATGTCATTTTCAGTTTCCTCCGAAAGCCACAACTGGACTGATGGTGAGGGATTGAAGTATGAGTGTGTAGTTTGATATTAGTTTACTTTCTGCAAGTTAGATATATTAAATTGCTCATGTCATTTTCAGTTACCTCCGAAAGCCACAGCTGGACTGATGGTGAGGGATTGAAGTATGAGTGTGTAGTTTGATATTAGTTTCTTTTTTTGCAAATTAGATATCAGATTGCTCAAGTTGTTTATGGTTACCTCCGAAAGCCATAGCTGGACTAATGGTGAGGGATCAGAATATAAGTTGATGTAATTTGATTTAGATTTACTTTGTTGCAATTCTTGGATTTCTTTAAGCATAGTTTCTTTTGTATTTGGAAAACAGCAAGGATAATGATTTTCATGATCAATAGTTCATTGTTTGTTTAATTAGAATAGTGACACATTTTCATTTCCTTTTAATTTTGTCAATCCTTTTGAAGTTTGAAGTTTGGTAAATCATTATAAAGGACATCATTGCCTTGAATATTCATAACCATACTTGTCTTTTATAATTTCCATCTCACATTAGGAAACCAACCAAGATCAATAAAAATCCAAAACGACAAAAAGTAAGAGATAGGTTATCTTGCACATATAGTGCGCCACACTTCGTCAGCTTATGAATCCCTGGTTGATAATTTATGTTAGCAATTTAGGACACACTAAATTGACCAAACATTTTAGCGCCGTTGCCGGGGAAGTGTAACTAGGTAGCCTTATTTCTTACATCTAAAAAAATTAATAATTCTTGAGTATGCTCTCCTCCTGCACTTTGTGTGATCTGGAGGATCAGAAAAAGGATTGTTATGTAAAAAAAAAAAATTAATAATTCTTGAGTATGCTCTCCTCTTGCACTTTGTGTGATCTGGAGGATCAGAAAAAGAATTGTTATGTGAAAAAAAAAAAAAAAAAAGGAGACAATAAAACTTCATCATTTCAATTGATTCAACAATTTTAAAAAAAAAATTGTTTTCATGAAAAACTTTGATTTCAATAAATTGTTTTGTTTAATGAATATATATGTGTATTTTTAAATTTTTGAAAATATCACATACATAATTTTATTAAACAAATCAATTGAAAATAAATAAAAAATAAAAATAAAAATTAAATTGTTTTGTTACTAAGATATATATGTATATTTTTAAAATTTTTGAAAATATATATATAATTTTAATAACAAATCATTTAAAAAAAATAAAAATATTCAATAAATTGTTTTGTTTAGTAAATTACATATGTATATTTTTAATTTTTCAAAATTCAACATGTGTAATTTTATTAACAAAAACAAATAAAAAATAAAAAATAAAAAAAAGTGTGAAGTTGCTCAGCCACTCTGAATATATGACAAAATGCTTCAACTTCTGCAATATCTCCTGGCTGTGGTCCAATCCGGAACATTTGAGATTCGCCCAGTGCCTGAGAATCTCATTGAGAACATTTGGTTTGGACCAGTTTGCTTCCCACATACTGCTTGAGACCATTGAAGCCCCTCTGCGTCCATGATGCATGTGCCTTACCCATGAATAGTACCATGTTCGTTTACATCTGAATCTCTGTATATCCATACCAGCATTGGTTCTTGAGAACGTCTTTAAACCTGATTTCTGCTTGCAGAATAAAGTCCCCTTCGGCCTCCATATAGGCAAAGTTGCGCTATCTTTAGAACTCAACTTCAATTGAGTTTGGTAGACCAGAGTTGGAGCTGAGAACATTGATATCATATAATCTGTTTGTGTGGGTATCTGATAGATTGATTTCAAGAGGAACGAGCATTACTCTGCATTTAAACACTGAAGATAAGCTTGAATACTCTGATCCAGAAAGGATTAAGAATATTGTTAAAAATTATTCACAAACAGAAA